>JAJIBD010021993.1:0-195185 GCA_021461705.1 Cryptotis parvus | reverse complement strand
GTGTAGTGGGTATAAGAGAGGAGCTGTGCCCAATCTAGAAAATAGAAGTCTTAGTAGATGTGTAAGTCAGAAGTTATTCAGTCAAGGTGACTTCTGTAACTTGCCACACCCTCTAGCAGTGTTTACAGTGAGCAAAACAACAAAACTCCCAGAATAGCTAAACCTGTCCTCCAACACTAACCTTTTCTTTCTTTTTTTTTTTTTTTTTTTTTTTTTTTTGTCTTTTTTTGGTTACACCCAGCCATGTACTCATGGTCACTCAGCAATTACTCTGGCGGTGCTGGGGAGGGGAGGCGGGGCTCTATGGGATGCTGTGGAGCAAGCCCAGGTTGACCTCTTGCAAGGCAAACACCCTCCCTTCTGGTCCCCTTCTAGCCATTTGGAAGACAGAATTATGTGTGATTTTCAAAACGTTTTACATTGAATTAAATCTGTTTTTAGTTCGACATCATGAATCGCACTGTGGCATGTATTAGAGATTCAGATACCCAATGTCCTCTCTGGTCCTCAACTCCTGTGTCCGGACGTCCACCAGTGAGCCCAGGTCCCCCCTCCCAACTGAACACTGGTCACATGCGTTTTTAACGTGATCATTCCAGCCTGGGTCTCGAGGCTCTCCGCAGCGCTGACGCTGTTGCCTCAGACAAATACAGGTGCGCTGCCGCTGCAGCTCACTAGCCCACGGCCCTGCGACTTCAGGACCTTCTCTTCTTCCTGCCCTCTGGCTCTCTTCTACCTGGCAAGTTGTTTCCGTAGTCAGAGGTTTGTGTACTTTTAAAAAAATCTGTTTGGGCCTGTGGCTGTGACTGAGGGCCCTGGCCTGCTACGTGGAAAAAGCCGCCGGGTTTCCCAGGCCTTGCTGTGAGTACGCTGTGCACAAGAGAGTGAGAAATGACGAGTTTGCAGGCCAAGGTCACTCGCTCTTAAGGCCGCTCACTATTTGCCCCTCTGGGTGACAGCTCCCGTCCGCCCATGCTCGGTGCCAGAGTCAGCACAGCGTCAAGACAAGTCCCTTCCTGGAACCTCGGCCAGGACACTGCCTGCCGGGGACTGGCCACCTGCACCATACATGCTCAGTGATTCAAGCTCCAGGGCAGCCGGACACTGGCTGTCAGGTAAGTCCTCGGCTCCACCTAAATCTCTACAGGAATCCAAGGTCTCGAGTCCTGATTCATTCCTGTTTCAGCTACGCCTTGCTGAACCCCACCAAGTCGCTCTCCCTCCAACAAGCAGCCATTCAGGGTTCCTACTGCTCAGCAGCTAAAGACTTTTTGGTTGCCCCATGATCGGGCAGATGGACGAAGTGTGAGTTTGGTTCAGTTTTGACACTGAATGGTTAGTCCTAGGATGGAAGTCCTTGGGGAGGGGCGAACCTATGGAACCCCTTGCCCTATCATACGGCAAGACCCTGTATACAAATGTAGACCTCGTAGAAGCAGCTGCTACTTCTCTGGCAGTAAGTACTGACACTGAACTCAGCGGTAAGGCCGAGCTAATATTTGTTTCTATTTATTGTTCTCGACATGTGCCAGGTCTTTGGCTAATAGTGTTTTACCTTATAAAATTTTACAGCATTGACAGTGTTGCAGCTATTTTATGGGCAGTCTCCTCTGTGTTAACAATTAACCTCAAATAATAAATAAAGGGGTTTAAAAAATTGAGATAGAGATCTGGAACAAAGCTCAAGAGATTCTTTAAATTAGAAAACAAAATGAAATTTAAAAGCTGCTACGAAAACTTTCTGGAAATAAAAAAAAAGTTTTTTATTTTGTTATGCCACCATGAACTTTCTGGAATTATTAACTTCCCGAGAAAATTGCTTCTGCATTTGTGTGGGTTTGCGCTGCAGCACCTGTGCCGGCTAGGCTGGGATTATCACGCACATCCCTCCACCCTGACCATCGTATGAAGGGAATATGTTTCTCTGTCATTGTGCCAGAAACAGGTACTGAGTCACAAAGAATGCTTTGTTCAATTGTTGCTATAGATTTACTCTGAAGAATGGATGATTTCAAACAGGAAGATGGCAAACTCCCCTCGTATTTTTTCTCAAGTCCTCGCTATTTATTTCACCCACAAATACTACATTGATTTCTTTTGAGGAGTCAATGAATAAAAGATGGCATCGTCATAAGCTTTTAAGCACTTTATGCCTCCTGATGAGTATTTCATCTATGTCTTAAAAGCATCAATAAAATAAATGGCAAGCCTATAAACATTCGCAATGGTATAAAGCTAAGTAAATCTAGCAAAATTAAGAGGTATCTTTTTTTTTTTTTTGCTTTTTGGGGTCACACCGGCAATGCTCAGGGGTTACTCCTGGCTCTGCACTCAGGAATTACTCCTGGCGGTGCTCAGGGGACCATTTGGGATGCCGGGGATCTAACCCGGCCGGCACAGGCCGGCAAGTGCAAAGCAAATGCTCTACCCGCTGGGCTATCGCTCCGCCCCAAGAAGTATCTATTTTTTAATTCATCTCAATACATCGATCCAATAGAGGACTAGCGATTGCTAATCCAAGTGCCAGCAGTGTAGGTAATTGCATCAGTTTAACTGAGGGTGGCAAGAATTATGACCAACTTAACAAAAAGAAGAGAGGGATAAACAGATGCTGAGTGAAACTAGCCGTTGCAGGCACAGTGCATCACTGTTCCACACATGAGGGGAGCAAAATAAGAGACAGACATAGCCGATGTTTGTAGCGAGGAAGCCATAGAGTCCAGTTCGTTTCGTCCTGACAATAGCTCTTCTGTGACCCAGGCTCCTTGTAATCTTGTTCATCTGTTTCTCAACAGAGTCAAACAATCATCTGTAAAGCACTTTTTAAACTAAAAGGTCTGCGACTGGTCTGAGGTAGCTGTTTGCTCTATTATTTATTGTGTTTACCAGGAATTAGCAGTCTCTTCATGTATGTTTGCCTTTGGTCGGTACATACTTTATTTTAGTTCATTAACTCTTGGGGGGCCTTCCAAGTACTCAACAGGGCTGCCCAAGGAGCAAGTCTCTGCCAACCAGACCGAGTTCAGCTCCAAGGTCCAAAGATGTGAGCCTGCAGTGATCGAGCCACCCACGGTGCTTCCAAGGGAGCCTCCGGGTGCCTCAGTGCTAAGGGGACCAAGTGATGCTGGACATGCAGCCCTGCTCAGGCCACACTAGCACCTTCACTGAGGTGAGCTCTCGGCCCTCAGACCCTGCTCAGGCCACACTAGCACCTTCACTGAGGTGAGCTCCGGCCTCAGACCCTGCTCAGGCCACACTAGCACCTTCACTGAGGTGAGCTCTTAGCCTCAGACCCTGCTCAAGCCACACTAGCACCTTCACTGAGGTGAACTATTGGCCTCAGACCCTGCTCAGGCCACACTAGCACCTTCACTGAGGTGAACTATTGGCCTCAGACCCTGCTCAGGCCACACTAGCACCTTCACTGCCGGGTGGGCTCTCAGCCCTTCAATACTTAGTTTTAAAGACTCCCTAGGATGAAAATAATGTTTTCATGTAGTAGTTAAACAAGTGATATTCAGCAGTGAATAAAATGAAAGTCTTTGGATTGAAAGGGTTTGCCTGGAGCTAGCGTGAAGACTCTTGCCCCTCAGAATGAAAATCTTACATATATTGGATTGACTAAACTGGACAGAGTATAGGGGTAGTGCTCGTTTAATGACGATTGCCGAGACAAGACAGTGCAGCTGCCTCATCAAATGCTACGTGTCTGTGAGTATGGTGTGCTACCAGAATCTGTGTGCCTGTCTTCAAGGACACGTCTGCCAAATGCTGGAAGCTGGGTTAGTCCAAAGTGAGAAGTGCTATGTAACATATGTGTTCAGACCTTTAGACACTGCACTAAATTAACTATGCAAAACAATTAATTGAGAATTTAATATTGATTAATTATATAAATATTTCTGATGTCCTGGTTTGAACATAACAATTACATTTAATTTCACCACTTTTTAAAATATGGCACCTAGAAATCTTTTCTGTCAAAGTTGAGTATCCTGCTCCATACAGTTTCTTGGTGATGGTTTATAACCTAGCCTCTTAAATTATGCAGTTGCTTTACTGAATATGGGTCATGGAAAAATTGGCAACAGAAGGAGGTTTCTGTATATACAATGACCAAAAATGAATTTTAATCAACTACATAATGAGTTTGAGGTGTTTCTGGCAATGTTGGGTGCCGTTGCATTTCTCAGGTTAAAAAGAGTTGCAACTGGAACCATTTAAGAAATCTTGGCCTAAAGCCAAAACCCAATTAAAGATTTAACTCCTGATGTACCATTCAATTATAAATTCTGGGTTCACTGGAGCAGCATCTCCAAAATAACAGTTCCTGTGTGTACCTAGGTGGAGAAGTCAACATGATGAACGACCTGAAACCTGAGCTGCGCAGGAGGAAGAGAACAGCATGGAATGCCTTCAAAGGCATTGAAGAAATAGCTAAAAGGACAAAGAACCTCCGGCTCCAGGCACTATCTCTTGGACTCCACTGTTCTCCCTGCATTAACATACGCCTCAGAGACCTGGGCCCTACGAAAGCAGGATGAGAATGCTATTCGGGTCTCCCAGAGAGGAATCGAAAGAGCTGTGCTTGGAATATCACACCTCACTCAAGTGAGAGAAGGAATCGGAGTTCTGACCTCCGTCGCTATTCCAGAATCAGGGACGCTGTCTCATTTGCCAAGGCATCGAAAATCAGATGGGCTGGACATGTAATGCGATTTGGAGATGACCGCTGGACTAGAGCCGTTACCGACTGTTTCCCATGAGATGTCAAAAGATCACGTGACTGCCCACGTACAAGATGGTCAGACTTCCTTGTCAAGACCCTGAAGGAACGGTTTGAGGCTCTTCATATTCCTGAATCAACCAGATGCCATTGGGCTACATTGGCACGTCATAGGGTCCAATGGAAATGTTACTGACGCCCACTCGAGCAAATCGATGAATAACGGATTCAAGTGATCAAGTACCACCCAATTATAAATTCTGGGTTCCCTGGAGCAGCATCTCCAAAATAACAGTTCAGCAGCAGCACAGCACCTTGAATGGGATGTAACGTAGCAGCCAACTAATCTTGACTAACAGAAAAGTCTTACCTTGTAACATTTCACTCCTCTCTCAGACAGAGACTTAATGTCTCCAAGGTGAGAAACAACAATTTTCACTAATTTTCTTCTAAGAAAATATGTTTTGGTTGTTCTTTTAGCAATTTATTGATAACCGGTATATAAAGTAATCTACCATGGGCCTACTACAGGGTAGGCTTGAGGGTGGTTGGGAAAATCGGAGACAATGGGGGAGGGAAGATGATAGAGGTGGTTGAATGCCTGTAACAAATGATCAGGAACAACTTTGTAAACCACTGAATTAAATTCAGTGTGGAGTGAAAAAGAATGCTTCATCTGTATTGATAGGAGCAAGAAAGACTAGGACGGAAGTTATCACCATAACCCAGGAGGGAAAGAAAAAGTGTTTCCTGGGGTACATCAAAGTTCCAGTTATGGGACCGGAGCAATAGCACAGCGAGTAGGGTATTTGCCTTGCATGCCGCTAACCTGGGTTCAAATATCGGCATCCCACAGGGTCCCCTGAACACTGCTAGGAGTAATTCCTGAGTATAGAGCCAGGAGTAAATCCCTGAGCATGGCCAGGTGTGATGCAAAAAGCAAAAAAAAGCAAGAAAGGAGCAAGAAGGAAAGAAGGAAGGAAGGAAGGAAGGAAGGAAGGAAGGAAGGAAGGAAGGAAGGAAGGAAGGAAGGAAGGAAGGAAGGAAGGGAGGGAGGGAGGGAGGGAGGGAGGAGAGGGAGGGAGGGAGGGAGGGAGGGAGGGAGGAGGAGGAAGGGAGGAGGAGGAAGGGAGGAAGGGAGGAAGGGAGGAAGGGAGGGAGGGAGGGAGGGAGGGAGGAAGGGAAAGAAAAAAAGAAAGAGAGAGAAAGAAGAAAGAAAGCAAGAAAGCAAGCAACAAAGAGAGAGAGAGAGAGAGAAAGAGAGAGAGAGGAAAGAAAATCCCAATTATGAGAGGAGCAATTTGTTCATGGGTAATAACTTCTCAACTCCACCTTCAGGAAAGAGGGCATGGAAACAGATATTCGCTATAGGAATCACACGGAGCTAGAGGAAAGGGGAGAGAAAGTCTGGGACGCACGGGGGCTTCTGAGACTCGCATAACTGGAGGGAGTCCTGGGGTAGAGATAACTTTTCCTTTAATTATTTAATGATCTGTTTGAGAGAAAGTAAATGCATCACTGAATCCAATAAGATGCTCCTAACACTATGCAACAGGCAAAACCACTTGAGCGATAAGGAAATGCTCCCACAGGCGCATACCTGTGTGACTCCAGGAGCCCAGACAGACGGAACTGGAGCTCAGGCTCCCATACACAAATCCTGTGTGTGCGTCCTACTCACTCTTCCTTAATGCTGAGGGCAGGGATAGGCGGGCTCAGCGCCATGTACTCTGCAAGCTCTGGATAATAAGGCCAGAGCTAAGGCAGGCTCAGCACGACATATTCTCAGCACGACATCCTCTCGGCACACCCCTCAGGCGCTGTCTTTTCTTGTAATGACATTCACAAAAATGAGCTGGTGACTCTGCTTCTTCTCATAGTTATGATTTTTTTTGCATGATTAAAATTCCAAGTAGAATCACATCTTCATTTGACAAGCTTTGTTTTCCCCAGGCATTGGTGTATTCATTGGTTCATGGAGCACCTGCATGCGCTGTGCACAGCACAGTTCAAGCGTTTCTGATGCTGTTGTCTCTGCCCCTCGAAGTAATAGAACATCAACTAGAAACATCACAAACATCACATCAACTCACAAACATCACACCTCTGTTTTGTTAAAGGTAAAAATAACCCTTCGATATGCTGAAAGCTGTCTATAAGCGTCCACACAGCTCTGCAAGTTGACCTCTGATGAGAGTCAGCAGTTACACTACCGATGGACAGCTATACTTCTGAAACAAAGTGGACTGGTTAGTGCTTTAGCCTCTTATAAATATTTCTATTATGCTAAAGTTCTGCTTATAATAAAGTCATGAGGAAATGACTTTGTTAGGATCTCTCAAATATTATGTAATTTTCCTCTTTAATAGTTACTTATATTTTTCTCTTTTGGTCTTTCATTCTTTAAATGTATATGAACTTGAAAACAAAATGGAGGGATGGGCATTTTTTCAGTGTAAAAATAAAAATCAATAAGGACATAAATACACCAAGTGGGAGGCGGGCCAGCCCCTCAGCACAAGTCCTTCCTGACAAGACTCTTGCACCAACATGCTTTGCTGGGTGTCAGTGATTTAGGTCTTGAGTGACTAATGCTTGTGTCGAGATTCTACAGAGATTCCTCATCCAAGAAGGAGAGGAAGTCCGAGCCTGGTCAGGTCTTCATCCAAGCGGAAGAAGTCATCAGGTGCGTGGTCTTTGCACTTCTGCCTAGTTTAATCAGGGGCTCTACAGGGCAGAACTGTAGGGAAAAGGCAAGGCTGAGCTGGATGCCAACAGAATTTATGGCTCCATTACCCTAAGTGTGGTTCAGGGTCCTGAGCAGTTGGGCCTTGGGAGAGGGGTCAAACTGCCCTCGTTGAGGCTGGGAAGCATTTGTCAGGCATTTTCATCTGGCTCCCGTAAACAAAGCCAGTCTATGGCTCCAGTTCCTGAGGGTGATTCCGGTAGTTTCTCTCACAGAGATAAAGAGCTTCTCTGTGGGGTCTGTCTCTCATTCTTTGTGAAGTATGATTCGGTTTATTTTGATGTCTGTTTGAAACCGGAGTAAACTCATGTTCAGAAAATGAGCAACCCCATGACCTCCCATCTCACAAACCTGGAGACTCAAGTAGTCCTGACGGAGGTGAGTTGAAACAGGTTAGTGACTCCCAGAGGGTGTTTCCTGGAGGCATCAGTATCTGTGTCACCCGCCAACTTCTTTGAAATGTAAATTCTCAGTGTCCAGACTAGACTTGTAGGATCAAAAGTAGTTAGTGACCAAATAATGTTCACTGGCCCTCCAGGGCACTCTACGATGCTGAAGTGTGAAGCAGTTGGCCCGTTTCATAGCTTACAAAGGCCTAGACCAGTGTTTTTCAAACTTTTATTTATCTTGACAGTGAACTTTTTTTTTTCTTTCAATTTTTAGTGCAGTTGAGGCGAGATGGTGACAATAGCGTTCACCCTTATGCTTACGGTGTTCAAATCGCTGCCCTATGTCGGCCACCACGGGCCCCTGTTCTACTTCTGTCACTGTATCACTGTCTGCCCATTGTTCATTGATTTGCTCGAGCAGGCACCAGTAACATCTCCATACGTCCTGTCCCAAGCAAGTGTAACCCAAGGGCACCTGCTTGCTCCAGGAACAGGAAGAGCCTCAAACCATTCTTCAGGTTAAGGAATTGAGGTCCATAATTGTTACTAGTTTTTTGCATATCAAATAAAACACGGGTAGCTTGCCAGGCTCTGCCGTGTAGGTGGTATACTCTCAGTAGTCATAATAAAAAAATAAAGTCCTTACTAGTTCTTGATGACAAGAGCAATATAGGCCTTTATAGAACTCCGATATTTCAGAAAATAACTCCTCCACCTTTTCCTCTCCTCGCCCTTCTTTGCAACATCACTTCTGAATTTGAAGCCCAAGAGGTTGTCTTTGGCTGCTGTGTGGTCCTCTGTGTTGTTTCTTTATATCCCACATATGAGTGAGTTCATCCAGCGTTTGTCGTTCCCCTCTGCCTTACCTCACTCATAGGACACCATCTAGCTCCATCCAGGTTGCAGACAAAGGTGAGATTTCATCTTTTTTTTATAGCTGACACAGGTACACCCGGCAGAGCAGAAATCAGCTTTCCCCATTGAACCCCCTGCATTCCATGGACCACGAGAGCAACTTCCGACCCGAGTCCACCATCCTGATGGAGCCTCAGAGGAGCCCAGAGAAACCCCCCACACCTTGCTGGCAGCGATCTTCACAATCCACACTAGGCAGCAGGTAAGATCTCCACCCAGCAGATTAATCCAGTCTCCAGGCTAGCTTGTCAGAAACCCAGCCTACAAGGACCCACCACTCAGAGACCTGCCCTTCAGAGGAGAGTATTTCAAGCCCAGGAATGCTTGAGCCTAAGACACAGGGTACTGCTGCCGCGATTTACCTCCAAATTACCATAAATATTCTACCTACCCCTCTGAGAGAGCCCTACAAAGTAATGAGAATATAGCGCCCGCATGGCAGAGCCTGGCAAGCTGTCCGATGCGTGTTCGATATGCCAAATCCAGTAATAGAAATGTTTATTTTCCTGACCCCGAAATAGCCCTTAATATGGCAGCAGTAAGAAAGGCAAACAAAAAATACGCAGCGGAAACACCATCCCTACTTTTATGTTCATAGCAGCATTATTCACAATAGCCAGAATCTGGAAGCAACCCGAGTGCCCGAAAATAGATGACTGGATAAAAAAGCTTTGGTACATCTACACAATGGAATACTATGCAGCTGTTAGGAAAAATGAAGTTATAAAATTTGCCTACAAATGGATGGACATGGAGAAGATTATGTTGAGCGAAATTAGCCAGAAGGAGAGAGACAGTTACAGAATGACTGCATTTATCTGCATAACATAAATATATAGGTACATATTATGATACCAATATCCAAGGTCAAGTGAAACATACATCAGGAGGTTCTGTCAAAGGTGGAAATTATCACAAACGTGTGGGAGTCAGAGGCTAGGTAAGACAGAAAATGGAACAGTGTGCTAACAATTGTGAGGGTACTAATGCCAACCTAGAACTGAGCATTAAATAGAGGCAAAAGGATACACATGACAACCCTTTAATGTATGTTTTGTAATCCATAGTCTGGAGAGGAAGGAAAAGAGAAAGATAGAGAAATGGAAAGAAATAAAGAACCTGCCATGGAGGAGGGCTGGGGGGGGGGAGGGAACCGGGAGCGTTGGTGGTGGGAGATGGGCACTGGTGGCGGGATGGGTGCTGCTACACTGTACGACCAAAACCCAAATATGAACTTTTTAATTGTATATCTTTGTAATTGTAAAAATAAAAAAATTAATTAAAAAAAAAAAAAAAGGAAATACCAACCTAGAACTAAGCATTAAATACAGGCAAAAAGATACACATGATAACCTTTAAATGTATGAATTACAATCCACAATATGTAAGAGAAGGAAGAGAGAAAGAGAGAGAAAGAGAAAGAGAGAACAGAGATAAAGAACCTGCCATAGAGGCAGGCTGGGGGAAAGGGGAGGGAATCAGGGACATTGGTGGTGGGAAATGTGCACTGGTGGAGGGATGGGTGCTAGAACACTGTATGGCCAAAACCCAAACATGAACATTTTTGTAATTGTATATCTCAAGGTGGTATAATAAAATATTAACAATAATAAAAAAAAAAAAGAAAGGCAAACAAATAGTGCCTGATAAAATTTCATGGCCATCCTAGGCTGCCAAAACGAAGAAGGACTAAAATGACTGTCTGTCATTTCAATGCACGTATGCTGGCATCGGAAGCATATATTGAGGATCTGATGGTGCAAGTGCAAAAGATCAAGTATGACATCATTGGTCTGACTGAGACGAGGAGGCGTCAGTCGCATCATGCTGTATTTGACATCGGAGAAGAATTGTTCCTTGGAACATGCGACGAAAAAGAGGCATCGGTGGCATTGGTGTCCTTGTCAACACGAACATGGCTGTCAACATTGACTCATTTGAATGCCTAACAAACCGAATAGGACGATTACACTTGAAGAGATGTGGCCCACTGCCAGCAATTTCTATCTTCATTGTCTACGCACCAACATCCAATACAAAGAAGATGAAACTGAAAAAATTCTACATGGAATTGAAGGAGTTCTATAAAAAAGATCACACCTTCTACAAGATCATAGTCGGTGATTTTAATGCCAAGATAGGACCGAGAAGATTGGCTGAAGAACTCCACATCGGGACCCAAGGCCTAGAATGGAACGAACAAGGTGAGAGACTATCTGAGTTCATCATGTCCACCAAGACCATTCATGGGAACTCACAGTTCCAGAAAGCTGAAGCGAAACGTTGGACATGGGAATCTCCTGGCGGACAGTTCCACAATGAAATTGACCACATCATCTTCAATCGACGGTTTTGTCTGACCGATGTTGCTGTCATCCCCAAATTCCAAACAGGATCGGACCACCGTCTCCCTTCGTGCAAAATTCTACTTCCCGCAACGGGAGAAAAGGCTACAAAGTTTAAGAAGAGAACTCCCAGAATGACTACCAACTGGGAACTCTTTGGCAACATTGCAGCAAAATGGGAAGATACCATCATTGACGACATCGATGAAGAATACAACCGACTGGTTCAGCACCTCCATGATTGTGCGAAGAATGCTGAGAGAGACAAAGACACAAAAGAACACCTGTCTTCAGAAACTCTTGAGCTCATTCGCCAATGTGTCAAGGCTCGAGCCTAAGGAAACCAAATGCTAATGTCCAAGCTTGCTAAACAGTGTAGAGAAGCGATAAAAGAAGACCTCAAAGACAGAAGAGCAGAAATACTGGAAGATGCAGCAGAAGCCGGGAAAAGCATTCACACTGCCTGCCTGTCCTTCACCAACTATAAGACCAAGATGACTGCCCTCCGACGCCCTGATGGATCTATCACATCTTTCAGAAAGGCAATGGAGAAGATTATCCAGGACCTACTCAAATCTCTTTGATAGCCACATCCACCTGCCCACATACCAAATTCCACAGGATGGATATGTCATTCCCAACGTTCTCCCTTCTGAAATCCAACATGCCATATTGTCGGTAAAGAAGGGAACAGCACCAGGCCCAGACAAAGTCATACCCGAACACTTGAAGAATCTGCTATCGGTACTCATCAATACACTAGCTCGGCTCTTCACAGGCTACCTGTCCTAATGCAAGGTGCCCTCCCAATGGAAAACCAGCAGGACAGTTCTACTGTTCAAGAAGGGAGACATTCACGACATCGGCAACTATCGCCCCATCTGCCTGCTGTCTGTCATCTACAAGCTGTTTACACGAGTCATCCTGAACAGGATTAGCAGAACACTAGATGAAGGACAACTATGCAAGCAAGCAGGCTTCCGGAAAGGATTCAGCACAATCTACCATATCCACACAGTAACCAAGCTCATCGAGGTTTGTAGGAAGTACAAGATGCCGCTCTGTCTCACTTTCATTGATTTACAGAAAGCCTTTGATTCTGTGGAGACTGAAGCAGTCATCGAAGCCCTAGCCAAACAGGGCGTTCAAACCCAATACATCAAGATCCTTCATGAGCTGTATTACGGATTCCCCCACCAGGATCTCACCATTCTACAAAGAAGTGATCATTAATGTGAAAAGAGGGGTTCAACAGGGTGATACCATTTCACCAAAAACTCTTCAGTGCCACCCTCGAGAACATCATGCAACAATTAGAATGGGAAGGAATGGGAGTGAAGATAGATGGTTGGCAACTACACCACCTCGCTCGCTGATGACATCGTTCTAATAACACCAAACATTAGCCAAGTGGCACAAATGCTGGCTGACTTCGACCAAGAATGTGGAAAGGTAGGTCTACAGCTGAATCTAAAGAAAACAATGTTCATGAAGAATGAACTAGTTCCTGAGGCCCCATTCACTCTCAATGGAACAAACATCTCTGAATGCAGCAGTTATGTGTACCTAGGTCGAGAAATCAACATGATGAACGACCTAAAACCTGAGCTGCACAGGAGGAAGAGAGCGGCATGGAATGCCTTCAAAGGCATCGAAGAAATAGCTAAAAGGACAAAAGAACCTCTGGCTCCGGGCACATCTCTTTGACTCCACCGTTCTCCCTGCATTAACATACGCCTCAGAGACCTGGGCCCTACGAAAGCAGGATGAGAATGCTATTCGGGTCTCCCAGAGAGGAATCGAAAGAGCTATGCTGGGAATATCATGCCTCACTCAAGTGAGAGAAGGAATCCGGAGTTCTGACCTCCGTCGCTATTCCAGAATCAGGGACACTGTCTCGTTTGCCAAGGTATCGAAAATCAGATGGGCTGGACATGTAATGCGATTTGGAGATGACCGCTGGACTAGAGCCGTTACCGACTAGATCTCACAGGATGTCAAAAGATCACGTGGCCTCCCACCTACAAGATGGTCAGACTTCCTTGTCAAGACCCTGAAGGAACGGTTTGAGGCTCTTTATATTCCTGAATCAACCAGTTGCCATTGGGCTACATTGGCACGTCATAGGGTCCAATGGAAATGTTACTGGCACCCGCTCGAGCAAATCGATGAATAACGGCATTCAAGTGATCAAGTGATCAAGTGATCTGACTTATCTCACTCATAGAACGCCATCTAGCTCCATCCAGGTTGCAGCCAAAGGTGAGATTTCATCTTTTTTTATAGCTGACATATTACTTTGTCTATTATACTACAATTAATTTATCCACTGATCTGTGCTTGGACATTTCGATTGTTTTCACTTTTTGCCTATTGGCACAGTACTGTAGCAAGCACAGTGTGTATCTTCTGGAATTGAGGCTTTCATATTCTTGGAGTAGATGTCAAGGATTGTAATCACTGAATTGTACCTGAGTTCTATATTTTTCTTTGCTTTGTTGTCTTTTTTGGGTCACACCCAGTGATGCTCAGGGTTACTCCTCCTGACTCTGCACTCAGGAATTACTCCTGGCCGTGCTCAGAGGACCGTATGGGATGCATGGAATTGAACCTGGGGTCAGCTTCATGCAAGACAACACCCTACACACCTTACTATCCCTCTGACTCCTGGAGTTCTATTTTCAAACTTTCAGAAATTTTTTTTAAGTTTTGAGATCATTTATATTCTAGAGACCAGTTTTAGTGGTGTAAGATTTTTTTTAATCGTTGCTTGCATATTCTTCAGAATAAGTGACAATGCACTTTATAAAATGTCTACTGATTCTGTATGGCTCTTTTAGCGAAGTATCTGTGAATCTTCATAGGGGTTGAAGGTTAACCATTCTAACCTTTTTTTTTCTATTCATGATTGGGTTTTAATCAACAGTGTTCTAATACCTTCCCTCCATGAATGCACATTCCCAGCAATGCTGTCCCCAGTTTCCCTACCATGCCCACTGCATTTTATTTTTATTTAATTTTATTTTTAATAACTATTTTATTATACCACTGTGAGATATACAATTGCAAAGATGTTCATATTTGGGTATTGGTCATACAATGTTCCAGCACCCATCCCTCCACCAGTGCCCTTCTACCACCACCAACATCCCCAGTTCCCTCTCCCCTCCCCAGCCCACCTCCATGGCAGATTCTTTATTTCTATCCCTTTTTTCCTCTCTTTCTCTTTTCCTTCCCTTCCAGACTATGGGTTACAGAACATACATGAAAGGGTTGTCGTGTGTATCTTTTTGCCTCTACTTAATGCTCAGTTCTAGGTTGGTATTAGTACTTTCGACAATTGTTATCACACTGTTCCATTTTCTGTCTTACCTAGCCTCTGACTCCCACATGTTTGTGATAACTTCCACCTTTGACAAAACCTCCTTATACATGTTTCACTTGACCTTGGATATTGGTATCAAAATATATACATATATATTTATGTCATGCAAATAAATGCAGTCATTCTATATCTGTCTCTTTCCTTCTGACTAATTTCTTTATTTTTTTTTTGCTTTCTGGGTCACACCCGTGATGCTCAGGGGTTACTCCTGGCTCTGCACTCAGGAATTACTCCTGGCAATGCTCGGGGACCATATGGAATGCCGGGATCGAACCCGGCCGGCACAGGCCGACCGCGCAAAGCAAACGCCCTACCCGCTGGGCTATCGCTCCGGCCCCTCCTTCTGACTAATTTCACTCAACACGATCTTCTCCATGTCCATCCATTTATAGGCAAATTTCATAACTTCATTTTTCCTAACAACTGCATAGTATTCCACTGTGTAGTTGTACCAAAGCTTCTTTATCCAGTCATCGATTCTCGGGCACTCTGGTTGTTTCCAGATTCTGGCTATTGTGAATAATGCTGCTATGAACATAAAAGTAGGGATGGTGTTTCCGCTGAATATTTTTGGCCTCCCAGAGTAGATTCCCAGGAGTGGTATGGCTGGGTCAAATGGAAGTTCAATTTCTAGTCTTTGGAGGAATGTCCATATTGTTTTCCAGAAAGGCTGTACCAGCCGGCATTCCACCAACAATGGGTGAGTGTCCCCTTTTCCCCACATCCACGCCTTTTGTTGCTCGTTTGGCTATGTGCCAGTCTCTGTGGTGTAAAATGATATCTCATTGTTGTTTTGATTTGCATCTCTCAAAAGACATGGTCAGTTAATCATTGATAAAGGTGCAAAGAGTCCTAACTGGAGTAAGGAAAGCCTCTTCAGCAAGTGCTGCTGGGAAAACTGGACAGCTACATGTAAAAAAAGTGAATTTGGACCTCTGTCTAACACCTTGCACAAAAATCAGATCAAAATGAATTGAAGATCTCAATATCAGATCTGAATCCATAAAGTATGTTGAAGAAAATATAGAAAAACCCTCCATGACATTGAAGCTAAAGACATCTTCAAAGGTGAACCACCATTAACAAAGCAACTAGAAGAAAAGATAAACATATGGGACTACATGAAACTAAAGAGCTCTGAACCTAGAAAGAAACAGTGACCAAGATAGAAAGACATTCCACAGAATGGGGAAGAATATTCACCCAATACCCATCTGATAAGGGGTTAATATCCAGCATGTATCAGGCACTGGTAGAATGGCATGGTATTGGTATAGAGACAGACCTATAGACCTATGGAATAGAACTGAATATCCTGAAATACACTCTCAAATATATGATCACTTAATTTTTGATAAAGGAGTCAAAAATATTAAATGGAGCAAAGAAAGCCTCTTCAACAAATGGTGCTGGGAAAACTGGGCAGCTACGCGTGAAAAAAAATGAACTTAGATCTCCTAACACCATGCACAATAGTCAGATCAAAATGGATTAAATATTTCAGCATCAGAAATGAATCTATAAGGTGCATCAAAGAAAACAGGAAAAATACTATACAACAATGAAGCTAAAGACATCTTCAAAGACAAAACACCACTGACAAAGCAAATGGAAGCAAAGATAAACAAGTAGGATTATATAAAACTGGAAAGCTTCTGCACTTCAAAAGAAACAGTGACCAAGATACAGAGACAGCCTACAGACTGGGAAAGAATATTCACCCACTGACCATCTGAGAAGGGCTTAGTACCCAGGTTATATCAGGCACTGGTTGAAATTTACAAGAAGAAACCAACATCATCCCTATCAAAAAATGGGAAGAAATGAACAGAAACTTCTGAAAGAAGAAATTCGAATGGCTGGAAGGCATATGAAAAAGTGCTCTTCATGATTAATCATCAGGGAGATGCAAGTCAAAACAACAATGAGGTATCATCTCACACCACAAAGACTGGCACCCATCCAAAAGAGCAAGAACAAGTGCTGGCATGGATGTAGGGAGAAAGGAACTAACTCTCATCTGTCAGGGAGCCTCCAGGGTCCCCGATAGTGTCAGGACAAAAGTTATCTTCTTCTGGGGGCCGGAGCGATAGCCCAGCGGGTAGGGCGTTTGCCTTGCACGCGGCCGGCTCATGCCGGCCCGGGTTCGATCCCCGGCATCCCATATGGTCCCCCGAGCACCGCCAGGAGTAATTCCTGAGTGCAGAGCCAGGAGTAACCCCTGAGCATCGCCGGGTGTGACCCAAAAAAAAAAAAAAAAAAAAAAAAAAGTTATCTTCTACCTCCAAGGCCACCAGGGGAACAGATGAAAACTTACAAGTCCAGCGCAGTTCCAAAAAGGCTTTTAATAGTACAAAAGCTCTTCCACAGCAATCCAATATAACGAAAGAGCTCCAGCTCTGGTCAGAACTTAGACTATGCACGAGAGCCTAAGTCTCCCACCAAAGAGAGAGGATCTCACCCGAGAGGTGTCCTACCCAAAAAGAGGGGAAAAAAAGGTGAAGGGGGCTCAAGTCAGTCCCCTTATATACACCAAAGTAATCTGATCTGTGACAGGGAGGGTCCTGTCAACAAAGAACCCTAAATGGATTGTAGAAAGGCAGTGCCACACCCTATTACAGGTATAAACAAAGGTTATGCCAAGGACTAATCCCTTCTATGGAGATTATCTCTTATGTAAAACACTGGAGAGCGAGAGAGAGTTGGTATAAAGTAATACATCTTCATTTCATGAGCTTCATGTAATCTAGATGGTACCCACAAGGTCCTTCTTATTTATTATCTGTACCAGGGTGATTCAAGTATCTTGATCTCTATATACTGAAAGGGTCACAGTATTTGGGTTTGATCCCGTTATCCCATATGGTTCCCTGAGCACTGCCAGGAGTAATTTCTGAATGCAGAGCCAGAAGTAACCCCTGCACATTGCCAGG
The DNA here is from genome assembly GCA_021461705.1 of Cryptotis parvus. NCBI lineage: Eukaryota > Metazoa > Chordata > Mammalia > Eulipotyphla > Soricidae > Cryptotis > Cryptotis parvus. The sequence continues at coordinate 177,746 of JAJIBD010021993.1, read as the reverse complement.
TGTGATCCAAAAGCAAAAAAAATAAATAAATAAATAAATAAGTAAGTAAATAGATAAATACGAACACATAACTGTTAATTACCAGTCCTTGAGAGCAACTTCTAACACAAAAACCTGCAAATGAATGGACATGGAGAAACCTAAACAGAAAGAGGAAAGAAGTGTGAGGAATTGAACACAATAACAGACCGTCCAGGTTTACTGGTTTTCAACACTCATGTTCTCGGTTGTGTGCTCATATTAATCTCATTGGTACCTCAGCAAAATTCTATGCAATGGATATGATATAATCCTAGCAATAAAGCTAGAAAAGTGACTGTTGGGGGAGCCTCTGGGGTCCCCAACAGTATCAGGAAATGAATTTCCTTCTGTCTCTGAGGCCAGTGGGTCATGGATGAAAATGTATGAATCCAGCACAGTTCCAAAATCTTTTACTAATTATCAATAATAAAACAAGCTCCGCCACTACAATCCAAGATAATGGGATTTCCCAGACCTCCATCTTATAGTCAGAGCTCCAACCATGCACTCGAGCCCAAGAGTCCCACCAAAGTGGATTGATATATCGCAAGTCAGTCCACTTTATGTACAGCCAAAGCAATAATCCTGTCTTCAGGCAGGGTGGTGTAAACAAATATCAATGAATCAGCTTCTAGGTGTTGATGTAGGGTGGTGCCACACTTGTTTCAGGTCTAAACAAATGATTATGTCAGGTACTAGTCCCTTCCTCCAAGATTATCTCTTACGCCAAAACACTGGTGACAGATAGAGGGGGCTGGTATAAAGAAATACATCTTTTTTTTTTTCAGGTTCTTTCTTTCTTTTTTTTTAAACATTTTATTATACCACCGTGAGATATACAATTACAATGTTGTTCACGTTTGGAGGTTTCTGTCACACAGTGTTCCAGCACCCCGCCCCTCCACCAGTGCCCATCTCCCACCACCAATGTCCCCAGTTCCCTCCCCCATCCCACGGCCTGCCTAAATGGCAGGTTCTTTATCTCCTCTCTCTCTCCCTCCCTCTCTCTCTTCCTTCTCCTACACATTGTGGGTTGCACTACATACACTTAGAAGCCATCATTTGCATTTTTTTGCCTGTATTTAATGCTCAGATCTATATTGGTATCAGACCTTTTGACATTTATTCACACATGTTCCCTTCTCTATCTTACCTAACCTCTGACTCCCACACGCTTGTGGTAATTTCCACTTTTGGTAAGATCACCTGGTATATTTATGTCATGCAAATAAATGCAGTCATTTATGTCTCTCTCTTTCCTTCTGACTAATTTCACTCAACATGATTCTTTCCATGTCCATCCATTTATAGGCAAATTTCATAACTTCATTTTTCCTGACAGCTGCATAGTATTCCATTGTGTAGATGTACCACAGTTTCTTTATCCAGTCATCAGTTCTCGGGCATACTGGTTGTTTCCAGGTTCTGGCTATTGTGAATAGTGCTGCTATGAAAATAAAAGTGCGGATTGTGTTTCCGCTGTGTGTTTTTGGCTTCCCAGGGTATATTCCCAGGAGTGGTATGGCTGGATCAAAAGGGAGCTCAATTTCTAGTCTTTGGAGGAATGTCCATATTGTTTTCCAGAAAGGTTGTACAAGTCGACATTCCCACCAACAATGTATGAGAGTCCCCTTTTCCCCACATCCACGCCAGCACTTGTTGCTTTTACCCTTTTGGATATGGGCCAGTCTCTGTGGTGTGAGGTAATATCTCATTGTTGTTTTGATTTGCATTTCTCTGATGATTAGTGATGATGAGCATTTTTTCATATGCCTTTTGGCCATTCGAATTTCTTCCTTGTCAAAGTTTCTGTTCATCTCTTCTCCCCATTTTCTAATGGGGTTGGCTGTTTTTTTTCTTATATAGCTGTACCAGTGCCTGATATATCCTGGATATTAACCCCTTATCAGCTGGGTATTGGGTGAATATTCTTCCCCATTCTGTGGACTGTCTTTCTATCTTGGTCACTGTTTCTTTCCGAGGTGCAGAAGCTCTTCAGTTTCATGTAGTCCCATATGTTTATCTTTTCTTCTAGTTGCTTTGTTAATGATGTTTCACCTTTGAAGATGTCTTTAGCTTCAATGTTGTGGAGGGTTTTTCCTATATTTTCTTCAACGTACTTTATGGATTCAGGTCTGATATTGAGATCTTTAATCCATTTTGATCTGATTTTTGTGCAAGGTGTTAGATACAGGTCCAAATTCATTTTTTTACATGTAGCTGTCCAGTTTCCCCAGCACCACTTGTTGAAGAGGATTTCCTTACTCCAGTTTGGACTCTTTGCATCTTTATCAAAGATTAACTGATCATGTCTTTGAGGGTGGGTGTCAGGATACTCAACTCTATTCCACAGGTCCACAGGTCTGTTTTTATTCCAGTACCATGCTGTTTTAATTATTGCTACTTTGTAGTACAGTTTGAAGTTGGGAAAGGTGATGCCTCCCATCTTCTTCTTCCCAAGGATTGCTTTAGCTATCCGTGGGGATTTATTATTCCATAAGAATTTCAGGAGTGTTTGGTCAATTTCTTTAAAGAATGTCATGGGAATCCCTATAGGAACCGCATTGAATCTGTACAAAGCTCTAGGGAGTATTACCATCTTGACAATGTTAATTCTCCCCATCCATGAGCAGGGAATGTGTTTCCATTTCCTCGTGTCCTCTTTTATTTCTTGAAGCAGTGTTTTGTAGTTCTCTTTGTATAGGTCCTTTACACACTTGGTTAAGCTGATTCCTAGGTATTTGATTTTCTGTGGCACAATTGTGAATGGAATCGATTTCTTAATATCCCTTTCTTCTCTTCTCTTCCCGTTATTTGTGTATAGGAAAGCCACAGACTTTTGGGAATTGATTTTGTACCCTGCCACTCTACTATACATATCTATTGTTTCTAAGAGTTTTTGGGTCGAGAGTTTAGGGTTCTCTAAGTAAATATCATGTCATCTGCAAATAATGATAGCTTGATTTCTTCCTTGCATATCTGGGTGCCCTTAATGTGCTTTTCTTCTCTGATTGGTATGGCAAGTACTTCCAGTACTATATTGAATAAAAGAGGTGAAAGAGGGCAACCTTGTCATGTTCCTGATCTTAAGGGGAAGGCTTTCAATTTTTCCCATTGAGAATGATACTCGCTGTGGGTTTTTGGTAGATGGCTTTGACTATCTTGAGGAAGCTTCCTTCAATTCCCATTTTCTGGAGGGTTTTAATCATGAATGGGTGCTGGATCTTGTCAAATGCTTTTTTCTGCATCTATCGATAGGGACCATATGGTTTTTATTTTTTCTCTTATTGATATGAATGCATTATGTTGATTGATTTGCGAATGTTGAACCATCTTTGCATTCCCGGGATGAATCCTACTTGGTCATGACATATGATCTTTTTGATGAGTCTTTGGATTCTGTTTGCTAGTATTTTGATGAAGATCTTAGCATCTGTGTTCATCAAGGAGATTGGTCTGTAATTTTCATTCTTTGTGTTGTCTCTCCCTGCTTTGGGTATCAGGGTGATATGCTCCTCATAAAAGCTGTTTGGGAGTGTTTCTGTTTCTTCTATTTCATGGGAGAACTTGAACAGGACTGGCAGTAGGTCCTCCTTAAAGGTTTGGTAGAATTCGGCTAGTGAACCAATCTGGACCTGGGCTTTTGTGTTTGAGCAGACTTTTAATTACTGTTTCAATTTCCTCGATGGTGATAGGCTTATTCAGATATTGGAGGTCTTCTTGTTTCAATCATGGGAGGTTATAGGACTTAAATAAATACATCTTAATGGATGTATATTCATGGGAAGAAAAAACATCATAATTTCATGGGTTTCAAACTATCTAGATGGTACCCAGAGGGTCCTTCTTATTTCTATTCTGCACCAGGGTGATTCTGAGTGTCTTGTCCTCTGTTTAATGAAAGGGTCACACTCACCTGCTTGAGGGAAAACTAGTATGAGCCCTCCTTTGATCTTAAATGGTAGTCTCATGTAGCCAGGGTGGTGGTCTCCTGGTAAATTCAAACTGTCCCACGCTGGGACCAGTGGGTATTAAGAGGAATTGTGCCCAATCTAGGTAACATTGAAATCATAGTAGAGATTATAATAATATTTCAGAAGTTATTAATTCAGTCAAAATGACTCCTATAGCGGCCACACCCTCCATCAGTGTTTACACAGAAGAGAATCTCATTAGCATGAACCTTGGCTTAAGGACATGTTAATAGCTTAAATTGTCAGTAGATTAAATAGCAAAGATCTCAAGCTAGCTAGACTGTCATCCAATAATTGACAACTAGCAGTAAGGTACCTCTCCCGTGGCCACTGATCATCATCAACGACAGAACTGGCATTTGAGTCTAATAGAGTATAGGCTCCTTATTGTCACTTCGTTCTCTAGAAACAACCCATTATGGCAGCTGGTAAAGGTCCTGCACAGCCTCTTCAGAGAATAAAACAGACGTTGCACATGTGATACAAGTAAATAAAAGGAAGAACACTGTGTAAAAAATTTATAAAGAGTCTTCAAAATAAAACAAGACTTTTCATTAAAATAGCTCGCCCCTGCGCACATCCCATCTTGTCACACGCCATTGAAAGTCGAAGTTTCTCTGCAGCATTTGTTTATAATATGTGCGTCTGGATTTCCCAGCTGCCTTATCTCTCCACTGAGTCTCCCATTTGCGAGGACTCTGTTGAGCGCCTTCCCTGTATGAACAGTAAAGACACAGCCTTCAGGGTCATTCCTCTAGCATGGACCCAAAAATACAGGTTCCTCATCTCTCTCCTAAATTCTGTCAGTCTGCCTTAGGATAAACCCCATTTTAATGCTATAACCGCATATCACCGAGGGCTGAACCATATTTATATATGGTTTTGTATTAAGTTGCTTTTCTTAGATTTTAACAGAGCTGGCCTTGTTTTGTTTCCTTAGTCTCCTGGGTATTTCTGACACTTCCGTTGAACTCTCACTAGAACATGACATTTTAGATGAACTTTCAGTTTCTTTTCCATGGAGACAGTTCTGCAGCCCTCTGTCCTTCCGTGCCCCTCTGCTGTCTCTGAGCCTGCCCTCTCACTTGGAGCCTAGCCCTGCCTTTTACAACTCTGGCTCCGCTGCAAATAGTCAGGGGTATTTTGAGAGTGGAGAGTTGAGAGGTAAATGGTTTCTGGTACGACATATCAGAAATGATCGTTATTATTTCCTCTGCTTGATTGTGGATTGTCTCAGTACAGGATTCAAGGCTAAAACTCATTTTCCCTTGGACGTTCAAGCGCTGCCTCTGGACATGGTCTGCTACTGCTGAAAAGTTCTGTGGAATCTCCTGATCAAAAGCCCTTTCTTGAGAACTTCTTGTTGTTTTCTCTCTCTCTTTGGAAAACGTTTAATTTCTATATCTTTGACTTTCCCCCAATATGTCTTGATGTGGAGTTCTTTATTGCACTGGGTCGCTGATAGGTTCCTATCACTTGAAAATGTGTCCTTTACCCTAAACATTTTCAGTCTTCTTTGATCGTGTCACCTCATTAATCTATTTCTGAAAAACAGATTTTACCTCTGTGAGTTTTTCTCCTTGAGGTTGCTGGTTAAGATAACCTAACAGGTGGCTTCATGTCAGGCTGTGAGCTACGAGCCGGGGAAAAGAAAGACAGTGCCTTTCAAAACTGTGCTGGAAAAGGAAGGTCTCGCCTGACTGCCCTGTGAACAGCTAGGGACGTCGGAAGTGCTGCAGAGAAGACCTACTGGGATTTTGTCCAATCTTCTGAGTGAAAATATTTTCTAGTCCATTCAAGCTAAAACTTTTTGGGTTTATCTCTTTTATGTAACTTGGTTCACAAGGGTGATCTTTCAGTAACTTATTTTAAGTAATACTGGACTTTGTAGAAGATACTTCTCATCAAATTATTTTTAGAAAAAATCCCCAAGCTATATTCATTTTCTGCCATCTGATGAATAATAATTTTTTTAAACATGGTTTTCTTCAGTTTCTGTGGAAGGCAATATGGAGAGTTCTCGAAACAGAGTGTCCACCACAAGGCCCAGCAGTTGCTTAGCATCTACCACTCCAAACTGAAAATATTAATTTGAAAACAGACATACATCTAGTCCACTGTAGTACTTAGTACAATAGAGAAAATATTTAAACAGCTCAAATGTCCAACCACAAATGAATGGATAAAACTATATGTCCTGTGTATACATGTTTGTTGGAGGACAGGTTTAGCTATTCTGGGAGTTTTGTTGTTTTGCCCACTCCCAGCTTAATCTACTTAAGTCAATGTTCATTCTAATGAGACTTCTCTTCTATGTAAACACTGCTAGAGGGTGTGGCAGTTACAGAGTCACCTTGATTGAATAACTTCTGACTTATACATCTACTAAGATTTCTATGTTTTCTAGATTGGGCACAGCTCCTCTTTATACCCACTGCACCCAGCGTGCGACAGTTAAAATTTATCAGGAGACTACCATCCTGGCTACGTTGAGACTATAGGAAGACTATAGGAAGGATCATACTAGTTTGCTCTAAGCAGGCGAGTGTGACCCTTTCAGTACACGAGAACAAGATACTCAGAATTACCCTGGTGCAGATAATAATAAGAAGGACCTTGTGGGTACCATCTAGATTACATGAAGCTCATGAAGTTAAGATGTATTACTTTATACCAGCCCCCTCTCTCCAGTGTTTTACATAAGAGATAATCTCATTAGTCCTTGGCATAACCTTTGTTTATACCTGCAATAGGGTGTGGCACTACACTGTGTTTAGAGTTCTTTGTTGACATGCCCTCCCGGTTGGATTACTTTGGTGTATATAAGGGGCTGACTTGAGGCCTCTTCACCTTTTAACTTTTACCTTTTGGGCCTTTTTAGCTTTGGCTTTTGGCTCCTGTGGCTTTTGGCTTTTTGCTCTTTGGCCTTTTGCTTCTTCTGGGTAGGACTCAGCTCAGGTGAGATCCTCTCTTTTGGTGAGAGACTTAGGCTCTTTTGTATGGTCTAAGTTCGGACCAGAGCTAAAGTTTGTTCATTATATTGGTTTGCTGTGGAAGAGCTTTTGTACTATTAAAAGACTTTTTGGAACTGCACCGGGCTCATGAGTTTTCAGCTGTTCTCCCGGCGTCCTTGGAGATAGAAGAGAACCTCTGTCCTGACACTGTCGCGGACCCCGGGCGGCGTTCCCGACACATGTTGATATATGCATACACACACAAACACATATTCAATGAAATACTATGCAACTATAAAAAAGATAAAATCCTGTAGGTCCCTGCAACTTGAATGGAATGGGAAAGCATCATGTTAAACAAAGCAAATGAGAGGAAGAAGCACAGACACCAGACGGTTTCGCTTCATCTGTGGTATACAGAGAAACAATACATGGGGACACAAGATACCAAAGGATAACAAGCCCCTGATCCTGGATTATAAAGAAGGCCAAATAACTGGGTGAGGGGAACCATGAGGAAATCTGGGTGAAACATGAAGACAGTGGTTGCATGTCTTTGGTACTTTGATGGCAGTGAGGTAAGAGAACTATATGTCCAAACTGGAAGTGTTTTTCATACTATTGCAATCATGTGGAACAAACTATAATCATTTAAAACACAACCTTGCAAAGGGGATAGGGATGGGATAGGAGGACTCAAGATTTCAGTGGAGGGGCAGTGACACTGGAGAGGGCGATGGAGCTAGAACATAGCACTCATAAACTCTGCTATTAACAATGGTCTTGGTTACACAGCACTCCTACAACTCTGTTATTAACGATGGTGTTGGTTACACAGCGCACCTACAACTCTGCTATTAGCAATGGCGTTGGTTACACAGTGCAACTACAACTCTGCTATTAACGATGGCCTTGGTTACACAGCGCACCTACAACTCTGCTATTAACAATGGCCTTGGTTACACAGCACTCCTAAAACTCTGCTATTAACAATGGCGTTGGTTACACAGTGCGCCTACAACTCTGCTTTTAACGATGGCCTTGGTTACACAGCACACCTTCAACTCTGCTCTTAATGATGGCATAGGGTACACTGCACAGCTACAACTCTGTTATTGATAGAGTAGGTTACACTGAACAGCTACAACTGTGCTATTAACAATAGCGTAGGTGCCACTGCACACCTAAACTCTGTTATTAACAGTAGCATAGCTCACACTGCACAGCTACACTCTGTTATTAACTATAGCATAGGTTCTGCTGCACACCTACAACTCCGCTGTTAACGATGGCGTAGGTCACACTTCACAGCTAAGCTCTGTTATTGACTAACCTAGCGTAGGTGACAGTGCCTAAGTAAAAACTGGGACAAAGACCGTCTTCACCTATCCGTGCTCCTTCTCTCCTCCCCATCTCCTTGTATCGCAACTTCTTTTTTTAAATAACTTTTTTTTGTGAGTAGAAAATGTCCTTTAAGTTTTGAACATTTTTGAGGATCAGTTAGGAACACATTCCAAATATTTTCTATATCCATAGTCAGTAACTATTAATAATAAGGTATAAAGATATGATGAGACACACATAGTTATTTGTTACCTGAAATTGAGCAGAATTACTTAATTTTCATTCAAAGTGGACTAACAAAATAGTACAACAGAAGAACTTTGACTTGCGGGATTATGAATGGCGAGGTAGAGAATTATCTACTATTTTTCTAGTTATACTTTAATATTTAAACTTTTAATTTGATCACTTGATCACTTGAATCCCGTTATTCATCAATTTGCTCGAGCGGGCGCCAGTAACATTTCCATTGGACCCTATCACGTGCCAATGTAGCCCAATGGCATCTGGTTGATTCAGGAATATGAAGAGCCTCAAACCGTTCCTTCAGGGTCTTAACAAGGAAGTCTGACCATCTTGTAGGTGGGCGGCCACGTGATCTTTTGACATCCCGTGGGATCCAGTCAGTAACGGCTCTAGTCCAGCGGTTGTCTCCAAATCGCATTACATGTCCAGCCCATCTGATTTTCGATGCCTTGGCAAACGAGACAGCGTCCCTGATTCTGGAATAGCGACGGAGGTCAGAACTCCGATTCCTTCTCTCACTTGAGTGAGACGTGATATTCCAAGCATAGCTCTTTCGATGCCTCTCTGGGAGACCCGAATAGCATTCTCATCCTGCTTTCGTAGGGCCCAGGTCTCTGAGGTGTATGTTAATGCAGGGAGAATGTTGGAGTCGAAGAGATGTGCCCGGAGCCGGAGGTTCTTTGTCCTTTTTAGCTATTTCTTCGATGCCTTTGAAGGCATTCCATGCCGCTCTCTTCCTCCTGCGCAGCTCAGGTTTTAGGTCGTTCATCATGTTGACTTCTCGACCTAGGTACACATAACTGCTGCATTCAGAGATGTTTGTTCCATTGAGAGTGAATGGGGCCTCTGGAACTAGTTCATTTCTCATGAACATAGTTTTCTTCAGATTCAGCTGTAGACCTACCTTTCCACATTCTCAGTCAAAGTCAGCCAGCATTTGTGCCGCTTGGCTAATGTTTGGTGTTATTAGAACGATGTCATCAGCGAAGCGGAGGTGGTGTAGTTGCCGACCATCTATCTTCACTCCCATTCCTTCCCATTCTAATTGTCTCATGATGTTCTCGAGGGTGGCACTGAAGAGTTCTGGTGAGATGGTATCACCCTGTCGAACCCCTCTTTTGACATCAATGATCACTTCTTTGTAGAATGGTGAGATCCTGGTGGTGAATCCGTAATACAGCTCACGAAGGATCTTGATGTATTGGGTTTGAACACCCTGTTTGACTAGGGCTTCGATGACTGCTTCAGTCTCCACAGAATCAAAGGCTTTCTGTAAATCAATGAACGTGAGACAGAGCGGCATCTTGTACTCCCTACAAACCTCAATGAGCTTGGTTACTGTGTGGATATGGTCGATTGTGCTGAATCCTTTCCGGAAGCCTGCTTGCTCGCATGGTTGACCTTCATCTAGTGTTCTGCTAATCCTGTTCAGGATGAACAATTCTACTGTTCAGGACAGTTCTACTGTTCAAGAAGGGAGACATTCATGACATCGGCAACTATCGCCCCATCTGCCTGTTGTCTGTCATCTACAAGCTGTTTACACGAGTCATCCTGAACAGGATTAGCAGAAAACTTTTAATTTACTGAATATAAATATTCAAAAGTGATAATGTGTCCTTAAGAGATGTGTGTGGGGCTGGGGAGGGCCCGTGGCAGAGCACTTTGCTGAGCATGTTCCACGTCCACAGAGGGTTGAGGCATCTCATACTTCGCTTCCCCACCAACTCCTTGGGGTGTGGCCCATGAGATAAATTTGAAATAAAGACTATTTACCTATAAAAATAAATGCGGCTACACAATATTGATCCACATAATGACCAGAAGTCTCTACCTGAAAACATTTCTAGTTATTTCTTTGAGCACTTTGGAATATGTGTTGATTTCTTTTTTTCTTTTTTACATTTAGCTTCACCACAAATACCCATTCTTCTATAGAGAGAACAGATGATTGTCATTTAAAATACATACCATAGTGAATTACTTCTTGATTTAAGGTTTTTTTTTTACAAATTATTCCAATAAAGAATTGCTTCATTGTTTTGTTTGTTTGTATGACAGCCAGTGAGAATAATTTATTATCATACCACTGTGCAATATACAATTACAAAAATGCTCATGAATGGGTTTCAGTCATACATTATTCCGGCACCCCCCTGCACCAATGCCCTATTCCCAGCAGGCCTCAAATTCCTTCCCCCCCCCCCCAGCCTGCCTCTAGCGGCACTTTTCTCCTCTCTTTCTCTCTCTCTCCCTCTCTCTCTCCCTCCCCTCCCTCCCTCTCTCTCTCCCTCCCCTCTGTCTGTCTCTCTGTCTCTCTCTCCCTTCCTCCCCTCCCTCTCTCTCCTCTCCCTCTCTCTGTCTCTCTGTCTCTCTCTCTCCCTCCCTTCCCTCCCTCCCCTCCCTCTCTCTGTCTGTCTGTCTCTGTCTCTCTCTGTCTCTCCCTCCCTCCCTCCCTCTCTCTCTCCCTTCCTCTCTCTATCTGTCTCTCTGTCTCTGTCTCTCCCTCCCTCCCTCTCTCTCCCTCTCTGTCTCTGTCTCTCCCCTCCATCCCTCTCTCCTCTCTCTCTCTCTGTCTCTCTCCCTCCCTCCCTCTCTTCCTCTCTCTCTCTTTCTGTCTGTCTCTGTATTTGTGTCTCCCTCCCTGTCTGTCTGTCTGTCTGTCTGACTGTCTGTCTGTCTGTCTGTCTGTCTCTCTCTCTCTCTCTCTCTCTCTCTCTCTCTCTCTCTCTCTCTCCCTGAATTGCTTTTGCTTTGTTTTCCATAACTACAAGGTAACTCTTGGGGAAAATAGTTTAAAAAATAATTAAAAAACCCATGAGTCATAAAAGAAAAGCCCTGTAAGCAACTCCAAGAAATTTTCCCTATTGTCGAACAAGCTATTAAGTTATATAATTCTTTCTGTTTTTCTTGGGAAACATTTAGGGGCACTGAAAGGCTAATGGTGAATTTTCAAGGGGGTTATTGATGCCTGTTGGAGGCAGAAGCTGCTTTCATAAATTGAATGAAGATAACTGACAAAAAGCTTTTATTACTTGTACACAGAGAGGTCAAAAAACGCGACCGCTCTATTAACAAATTGGGAAATGAAGCTTGCCTCTTTGCCTAAAAACCCTAAAATTGTGAGCGTTCAGAATTTCCAGAGTAAAACAGAAGTCAGTGCAAAAGTTTTGATGATGCCACACAAATATTTTCTGCTCCTCAGCATCAGACAGAAAAGCTTGATTAGAATCATCGACCAGAGAGCGGGCCTCAAGGACAGAGGGATCCCGCTGCCTGCAAACCTCCAGGCCACAGGATGGAAACGAGGCGGCGGATCTGGTCGGAGATTTTAAGAGTCCCTAACGTGGAATACAAGCTGAGCCAAACTCCCTTGCCTGCCAGCAAATGTGTATTACCTTTGTAAAAATTGTTCTTTTAAGTTCGCCATTACTCTTCCTACTAATGAGGACAAGGAACTTGGTTTAGGTCCAATTTAAGGTCTGGGGAAATTAGTTTGGTTTCCTTCCAGACTAAGCCAATGAAAATAACTGGTTCCATTCACTTATTAACCCAGATCAACAAAGCCAGTTTTATTCTGGGCATAATGCTTATCTGTGTGTGACCCACACTGGACAGAGGGGAGGACAGACACCGTAGACGGCAAGGTTGGGTTCCTTCCCTAAAAGCAGACTGTGTTCCAGAGCAGAGAGGAAGATGGCTTAAGTGAGCTGCAGCTCCGAGAGATGGGCTCTCTGCTATTTGGACCTCGACTCGGGAAAATCAGTCATTCTGCTGCGTAATCCTGCAGATAGTTTTCTTAGTTTGTCTTGCATTTAAAGACGCAAGGAGTGCAAGTCAACTGTTATTTAGACGTTTACTTGGAGTACCCTTTTCCTTTTTTTCCCAGAAATGCACAAAAATGCATTCATTCATCCATTCATCCATCCATTCATTCATTCACCCATTCATTCATTCATCCATTCATTCATTCATTCATCCATTCATTCATTCATTCATCCATTCATTCATTCATTCATCCATTCATTCATTCATTCATCCATTCATTCATTCATTCATCCGTTCATTCATTCATTCATTCATCCATTCATTCATCCACTCATCTATTTATTTATCCATGCAGCCATTTATTTATTTATTTATTTATTTATTTATTTATTCATTCATTTACTTACTTGTTTATTTTTGCTTTTTAGGCCACATCTGGTGGTGCCCAGCTCTTACTCCCGGCTCTTTGCTTGGGAGTCACTCGTGAGGAGCTGGGGGGATGTGGATGCAGAGCCGAATACCCAACCCAGGAGGGATGGGCAAGGCCACACCTATCCCCGGTACCACTTGTCTGATTCAAATGTTTCTTTTGAAAATAAAAGTGAAGTATTTATTTTTGTCTGGAGATCTTAAAATATTCTGAAGCACAATCGGGCAACTCAGAAATGAACTTGTCATAAAACTAGGACTGGAAAATACTAACCTCTTAATGTAGGCATTGATGCAAAGGGTGTATGTGGTCAGGCCAGGGGAGTACCAGAGCACCTTGTCTGCTAAACAGGTGCAAGGTCCTGAGTTTGATCCCTGATGCTCCACGGCTCTGCACGACCACCCCACCACAGCACCTATGTGTGGGCCCGATGGCTCTGAGTACCACAGGGAGTGGTCTCACACACACACACACACATACACACACACACACACACCACTATACAAAACTTAGTCTCCAGAAAGCCACTATAGATTTGGCCAAAAGAAAAAATCTGATTTCTTTCTATTAGTTTTTTTCCAATTAAATCATTTTATTTTTTATTTATTTTATTTTTTATTATTTTTTAAAATTTTTTAAATTTTCCCCCAAAATTTTATTACACCATTTTAGACATACAATTGCAAGATGCTCATGCAGAGTTCTGGTTCCGAGCGCTCAACACCCATCCCTCCACCCAAACCCATCTCCTATCACCAATGTCCCCACCTCCCTCCCCCTCCCACACCTCAACTACTTGGCGGTTCTGTATGTCTTTCTCTCTCCTCTCTATCTCCTCCTCCCGCCAAACTTTCCTGCACATCGTGGAATGCAGTGGATTAGAGGACATTACTGTTTCCACTATTTTGGTGGATCGTGCGGCCGCTGCGGCCACGCCGACCTGGGCTCAAACTGGTTTTTGCTCTGTTAATCTGGTCGTGAGGTAGTATCCCAGCATCCGGACAGCGAAGGTGGTGGCTAGTGTGGTGGGCGAGTCTCATCCGCTGCTTCCGGGACCACCCCCCGGGAGGTGATGGACCCACGCCCAAAACCCATCTGTCCTCCCGGGAGCTCCATGGTCAGCTTAGCCGGGAGAAAGCGGAGTTCCAGCTTCCCCAGGCTCATCCGAGGCCCACATGCTATGGCTGGTCGTCCCAGAGCAGTTCCTGTGCCCAATTAAATCATTTTAAACAAGTAAAAAAACCACATATTGGTATGGTGGAAAATCATAACACAAATACAAGGCGAAGAAGAGACAGCTGCTGCGTGGTTGCGCTTTTCTACCCAGAAGTAACCACTATTGAATGTTCTGCTTTATAGCTTCTGAAATGTTCTGGGTACAGATAACATTTATATGTCATAAATGATTATTACAATGCATAGAAAGACAGATATTTGTTTATTACAAGTAGTGGTTTTTTTTTTTGTTTATATACCTCTATGGATTTATTTTTCTCTTTCATGATATATTGCTAGGATATAACACTTATCACTAGGATTAAAAATTTTATTCCAGGGGGCCATCGGCCATAACATGAAGCGGCTGGGGAGGCTGGAGCTTGGCTCGCCCCGGCCCAGCTGAAGAGGGGACTCCCCAGGAGGGCAGACAGGTTTTGGGAGTGGGCCCATCGCCTCTGGGGGTCCCGGAAGCAGCCGGATGAGACTCTCCCATCACACTAGCCACCATTTTCGCTGTCCAGACACTGGGAAACTGCCTCACAACCAGATCAACAGAGCAAAACCAGTTCGAGCCCAGGTAGGCGGCTCCCAGAAACGGAATCACTGGGAATTTGTCAGCTGGAGTCAGGGTTCGGCCATTCCACTCTCCATTTTGTCGAGCCTGGTGGCCCCGCCCCAGGAGCTGCCCTGGGGCCATCGGCCATAACATGAAGCGGCTGGGGAGGCTGGAGCTTGGCTCGCCCCTGGCCCAGCTGAAGAGGGGACCCCAGGAGGGCAGACGGGTTTTGGGTGTTGGCCTGTCGCCTCTGGGGGTCCCGGAAGCAGCCGAATGAGACTCGCCCATCACACTAGCCACCATTTTCGCTGTCTGAACGCTGGGAAACTGCCTCAAGACCAGATTGACAGAGCAAAACCAGTTTGAGCCCAGGCTCGCGCGCGCAAGCAGCCGCGCGTGGTCCATTAAAAATAGTGGAAACAGTAATGTCTTTTAATGCATTGAATTCCAGGAAGAGCAGGAAAGTTTGGAGGGAGGGAGAGATAAAGAGGAGAGAAATGACATACAGAACCCGCCAAGTAGTTGAGGTGTGGGAGGGGGAGGGAGGTGGGGACATTGGTGATGGGAGATGGGTTTGGGTGCAGGGATGGGTGTTGGAACACTGTAGAACCAAAAACTCTACATGAGCATCTTTCAATTGTATGTCTAAAATGGTGTAACAATATTTGGGGGAATAATAAAATAAAATAAAATCGAAGAAAAAAAAAAGAAAATATCAAAAAAAATTTTATTCCAGCTATTGTTCCAAATATGTCATTATATATTGATATTATTCTTGAAATAACTGCCTGATATGTAATTATTTGTCTGCACCTGAATTTGTCAGTTCTATTATTTTATTAGATCATCAGTTATCCTACCGAAGGCTAAATGGGCTGCTACCTGCTATTCTCTTTCTTCCTACAGCTTTGATCAGCAACGAGCGTTCAGTACATGTCCATACCCGCCTTTGTGTAGATGTGTGAGTATCCATCAGCAGGGACGACGTGCAGAAGTAGAGCTGAGATATCGGAAACAGTAAGGCCTGAACTTCACCGCCCCTGCAATCAAGAATCCTAACCTCTTAGTTCTTCACAGCTCATTCAGTAACTCAACACTGGGCTCTTAAGGTCAATACTGCCCAGTCCACATGCCCAATCCACATATCTTAGGACAAGATACCCAGGCAGTAAGAACCGCCTTAGTGGTTTCTAAGCCGATGATGCTTATGTTGCTTCTGGTCCCATGTACCAGTGTTTTGTGTGAGTGCAGCTGACCCAGGCGGACACAGGAAGACACAGGCAGACACAAGGTAGACTCAGACAGACCCAGGCAGACACAGGAAGACACAGGCAGACACAGGCAGACCTAGACAGACCCAGACAGATACAGGAAGACCCAGACAGGTACAGGCAGACTCAACAGACCCAGGCAGACACAGACAGCCACAGGCAGGCTCAGAGAGACACAGGCAGACACAGGCAGACCTAGACAGACCCAGACAGATACAGGAAGACCCAGACAGGTACAGGCCAACTCAGACAGACCCAGGCAGACACAGACAGACACAGTCAGGCCTAGGCAGACACAGGCACACCCAGACAGACACAGGCCAGCACAGACAGACACAGGCAGATAGGCAGATGAGTGAGCTTGAGTGCCTGAAGCAGAGAGCAATATTCAACAGGCAAGGAATTGACTGAATTGGGTGGAGGCTTTTGTGTTCGGAGCAAGAGCTTAAATCCCAGGCTTTGTTCAGGTGTCAGCCATGACATTCTGTCCTGCGATAACTCCCGTTGGCTCAGCACCACCTGTACCAGCCATCCTTCCATTAGCCTTTCCTCCCACCATCAGGAAAAGAGCTAAATCCTCTTACACATTTCTCTTTTCTCCCCTTCTTGGTTTCTGGGGAAACCCAGCTGTGGCTAGGATTTACTCCCTGACTCTGCACTCTGGCATCAATCCTGGTGGGGCTCTGGGGACCATGTGTGGCGCCAGGGAGCTAACCTGGGTCAGCTGTGTGTAAGGCGGGGTGCTCATCCACCGCACTGTCGCTTGCTCTGGCCCAATATTGACATTTTTTGAATATAAAGAATCTCTGTTGTGTAACAGAATTGCTGGTTCAAAGTCCCTATGTCAATAAAAAAAGTCTTCCCTTTTAGAAGATTTGACAAAATTTTCTTTTTTGCTTGAATCCTTTCAAAATCAAGGATTGATTGATTTCAAAATAAAAATATGAAAAATCAAGGATTGATTTCTTGTCAGGAAAACTGCATGTGTGTGTGCGTGTATGTATGTGTGTGTATGTGTGTGTGTGTGTGTGTGTGTGTGTGTGTGTTAGACGGGAGTGTGATGGGGCCACATGGGTTGGAACACAAGGTTCCACATGCAAGAAAGTGCTCGACCTCCAAGCCACATCCCTGGCCTCAGGCACTTAATTTTTAATGTTCAGTATCTATAAAGTCAACAAACAGATACTAATAAGCCAAAGAGAGACTGCATAAATCATGCTCCTTAAAAAACAAAACAAAATAAAACCCACCAAATTTTAAAAAGTTCTAGAGCATTTACATTCTCTAAGCAATTCAGCTCATTATTACAGTCTTCAATACCTGTGAGCTCTGCCAGGCTCACCAGGAGTGAACACAGTAGGCTAAGCAAGGCCCCGGGAGGGAGTGAACACAGAACACTCTGTGCCACACAAGGCCACGGAAGTGAGTGAACACAGAACACTCTGGTGCCACACAAGGCCACGGGAGTGAGTGAACACAGAACACTCTGGTGCCACACAAGGCCACGGGAGTGAGTGAACACAGAACACTCTGGTGCCACACAAGGCCACGGGAGTGAGTGAACACAGAACACTCTGGTGCCACACAAGGCCACGGAGTGAGTGAACACAGAACACTCTGGTGACACACAAGGCCACGAGAGTGAGTGAACACAGAACACTCTGGTGCCACACAAGGCCACGGGAGTGAGTGAACACAGAACACTCTTCTGCCACACAAGGCCACGGGAGTGAGTGAACACAGAACACTCTGGTGACACACAAGGCCACGAGTGAGTGAACACAGAACACTCTGGTGACACACAAGGCCATGGGAGTGAATGAACACAGAATACCCTGGTGCCACAAAAGGCCACGGGAGTGAGTGAACACAGAACACTCTGGTGCCATACAAGGCCACGGGAGTGAGTGAACACATAACACTCTGGTGCCACACAAGGCCACAGGAGTGAGTGAACACAGAACACTCTGGTGCCACACAAGGCCACGGGAGTGAGTGAACACAGAACACTCTGGTGCCACACAAGGCCACGGGAGTGAGTGAACACAGAACACTCTGATGCCACACAAGGCCACGGGAGTGAGTGAACACAGTACACCCTGATGCCGCACAAGGCCACGGGAGTGAATAAACACAGAATACCCTGGTGCCACACAAGGCCACGGAGTGAGTGAACACAGCACACCCTGATGCCGCACAATGCCACGGGAGTGAATAAACACAGAATACCCTGGTGCCACACAAGGCCACGCGGAATGAGTGAACACAGAACACTCTGATGCCACACAAGGCCACGGGAGTGAGTGAACACAGAACACTCTTCTGCCACACAAGGCCACGGAGTGAGTGAACACAGAACACTCTGGTGCCACAAAAGGCCACGGAGTGAGTGAACACAGAACACTCTGGTGCCACACAAGGCCACGGGAGTGAGTGAACACAGAACACTCTGGTGCCACACAAGGCCACGGGAGTGAGTGAACACAGAACACTCTGGTGCCACACAGGGCCACGGGAGTGAATGAACACAGAATACCCTGGTGCCACAAAAGGCCACGGGAGTGAGTGAACACAGAACACTCTGGTGCCATACAAGGCCACGGGAGTGAGTGAACACATAACACTCTGGTGCCACACAAGGCCACGGGAGTGAGTGAACACAGAACACTCTGGTGCCACACAAGGCCACGGGAGTGAGTGAACACAGAACACTCTGATGCCACACAAGGCCACGGAGTGAGTGAACACAGAATACCCTGGTGCCACACAAGGCCACGGGAGTGAGTGAACACAGTACACCCTGATGTCGCACAAGGCCACGGGAGTGAATAAACACAGAATACCCTGGTGCCACACAAGGCCACGGGAGTGAGTGAACACAGCACACCCTGATGCCGCACAATGCCACGGGAGTGAATAAACACAGAATACCCTGGTGCCACACAAGGCCATGGGAATGAGTGAACACAGAACACTCTGATGCCACACAAGGCCACGGAGTGAGTGAACACAGAACACTCTGGTGACACACAAGGCCATGGGAGTGAATGAACACAGAATACCCTGGTGCCACAAAAGGCCACGGAGTGAGTGAACACAGAACACTCTGGTGCCATACAAGGCCACGGGAGTGAGTGAACACATAACACTCTGGTGCCACACAAGGCCACGGGAGTGAGTGAACACAGAACACTCTGGTGCCACACAAGGCCATGGGAGTGAGTGAACACAGAACACTCTGGTGCCACACAAGGCCACGGGAGTGAGTGAACACAGCACACCCTGATGCCGCACAATGCCACGGGAGTGAATAAACACAGAATACCCTGGTGCCACACAAGGCCATGGGAATGAGTGAACACAGAACACTCTGATGCCACACAAGGCCACGGGAGTGAGTGAACACAGTACACCCTGATGCCGCACAAGCCACGGGAGTGAATAAACACAGAATACCCTGGTGCCACACAGAGGCCACGGGAGTGAGTGAACACAGCACACCCTGATGCCGCACAATGCCACGGGAGTGAATAAACACAGAATACCCTGGTGCCACACAAGGCCACGGGAATGAGTGAACACAGAACACTCTGATGCCACACAAGGCCACGGGAGTGAGTGAACACAGAACACTCTGGTGCCACACAAGGCCACGGAGTGAGTGAACACAGAACACTCTGGTGCCACACAAGGCCACGGGAGTGAGTGAACACAGAACACTCTGATGCCACACAAGGCCACGGGAGTGAGTGAACACAGAACACTCTTCTGCCACACAAGGCCACGGGAGTGAGTGAACACAGAACACTCTGGTGCCACACAAGGCCACGGAGTGAGTGAACACAGCACACCCTGATGCCGCACAATGCCACGGGAGTGAATAAACACAGAATACCCTGGTGCCACACAAGGCCATGGGAATGAGTGAACACAGAACACTCTGATGCCACACAAGGCCACGGGAGTGAGTGAACACAGAACACTCTGGTGCCACACAGGGCCACGGGAGTGAGTGAACACAGAACACTCTGGTGCCACACAAGGCCACGGGAGTGAGTGAACACAGAATACTCTGCGTGTACGCAGGGCCATGGGAGCGAGTGGGGAAAATACTCTGCATGCCACACAGGACCAAGAAAGAGAGAGGACACAGCATACTCAGCTTGCCACGCCAAGGCCATGGGAGCGAGTGGGGACAAGCCCACAGACAAGCATTTCATGAAAGAGCTCTAGTGGAGTCCTCAGAGGAACCTGGGAAAAATCTTTATCCTTTTCCTCGCGTGCTGTAAGTTTGCAATCAGCAGTACAAAGGAACTTCAGTTCCCCCACTTCTCACATGGCAAAGTGAGTCGTGCAAGCCATGAAAGAATAGAGGGACGTTTTTCTAGCACAGTAGGGATATCAATAAATATATTTAAAAGCAGGAAGATGGAGGCAGGGTGGTAGGAAGGAAAAGAAGGGCCTGAGAACACTGAAGTAATCTCGGATACCTCATCGGATTGCTCCTCGCGAGGCTGCTCCTCTGGGTCTAGTCAGAAGGGAAGTGACAGCCTCTAGCTGACACCTTATACCCTATCGACTTGGAACGATTTGCTTTTCTCTGCACCTTGAAGAGCTCGTCCTTTCTCAAGCTCCTAAACTCCTGAACCAAATGCTGCTTTTGACGAAGTCTTCCCCTGTTAGCCCAGTAACAGTGTCTCACTTATTCACGCATCACTGACTCAAGTGTTAATATTTTGCTTTCTCCAAAATATGGCTCACCTGCTCCTCCCAAAGCATACCTGCACCGGAGCTTTTTTTTCCAGACCGCTTATTGTTCCGACCCATAGGACGTATCTGCTCTTTCTTACAAAATTTATCACGAATGTCAATATGGGTTACTTGCAAATATTGACTGTTGATGAGGGCTATCAGCTCTTTGTCTTTGCTAAACACAGCCTTGAATTTCTCACAATGTTTAGCACAGTGCTTTATATTTCATTTTGAGAAGCTTACTGGGGCTGGAGGGATAGTACAGTTGGTCGGGTGCCTGCCTCCCACTCAGTCAGTCCAGGTTTGATCCGTGGCTTCCCATATCGTCTCTTGACCCCCTCTTGGAGTGATCCCTTAGTACAAAGCCAGGAGTAACCCCCTGAGCACCACTGATTGGCATAAAAACCAAAATCAATTTCCTTTAAAATAACATACTGGGCATGTGCTCTGCAGGTAGCTAGTATATGTAATGGGTTGTGTTTCGTCACTAAACACTTGATAGTAATAGAAAAGGATTATAGGTGTTACAGTGTGTAGATGCTTTTTAAAGCACTTTACATAATTAACTTACTTCTCAGTGTACTCATGGGATATGGGATTGCCACTGTGATTGGTTTCCTTTTTTTTTTTTTTCCTTTTTGGGTCACACCCGGCAATGCTCAGGGGGTTTCTCCTGGCTCTGCACTCAGGAATTACTCCTGGCATTGCTCAGGGGACCATATGGGATGCTGGGGATTGAACCCGGGCTGGCATGAGCCGACCACATGCAAGGCAAACGTCCTACCCGCTGGACTATCACTCCTAAAGCTAAAGGCAAAGCTATGTGCTGTGTCTTAGAAGAAAGCCACGGCAGTGCCGCCCTGGACAGAAATGCTCCCTCTGCACAATGGCCCTGAAGTGACTACTCAGGAGCTTCTTCTCCTTTCTCAATAGTTGATTTGCTTTTCTTATGCAAAACCCCTCATTTATTCCGTATGACCCACTGTGGCGTTATCTGAGCACTCTTCTCAGAAGAATATTGTTCTAATAGCTGTCATAGAAAAAAAGTGCTTCACGATTATTCATGGGGGGGGGCGCTCTATCTCAGCCACTGCGAGTGCCATAATACCATGGGACAGCACAGAAGCAGTGTTAGAAAAATAAGATAAACTGAGTATAGTATTGGGGCTCCCAGCGCCATCACTAGAGACCATAATTACTATGAAACCAAGGAAAAGTGAAAAGGACTAGCAAAAACGTGGAAATTTGACAAAATGTAAATGATTTACATTAAGCTTGTTGTTGTTGTCACAACTCCTCAGCCCCTAAGAGTTCAATTACTCTCCAGTCTGCCGTGCTAGTTTAGGAAGAGTGTGAGTTAGGGCCTTCACTGTATAAAGGCAAAAAGTTGTGGTATCCTAGACAGTAGTCTAAAAGAGGAAGTCCACGCCTGCCTTAAGCACATCCTGTTTCTTCTCTTTTTGCTAGTTTTAGCCTAAATCTCCCACGTCTTCTGTGTTTCCTGGAGGACGGTGTTCAGCAGAGGAAAGAGCTCCAAGGATAGTCTGAACAGCGGCTCTCCGGTGCCCACACAGAGCCACTGTGCCAAGACTTGGATCCTCACATCACTTCTCTGCCCCGCCATTGTTAAACTAAGTTTGCCAATGAGGAAGTGATGGCGTGGAAAGATATTTTTTAAGGGCTCAAGGTCACACAAGCTGTGCTCTAATTACTAACCTGCACTGATAACTAAACAGTCAATGTAGTATACTGAAATGAGGCAATGAGTGAGCGTGAAAAGTCTTGGTGTGGACATCAAAAAGCCCGGACTGGAGTTCCACATTGATTTTTGTAGATCTTTTCTAAATTCTCTGAGTCCCAGTGGTTCAGCTGCCTGGCTAGGAGGCAACTGTGAACACCGACAAATATTTACTTTAAGGTGTGGTCGATGTAAGCAAACCTTACGGACTCAATGCATTATTTTAGTAAATAGAGTGAAAGAGAAGGCGTTGTCAGGAGCTCCAGAGCACTGGGGTGGAGGGGGACCGAAGACCAGCTGGGAAGGGCAGGAGCACTCGGAACGGTGCTCGGAGAGCAGGAGGAAGCCCCGGAGGAAATGAGGAGCTGACTGCTGGTGCTGGATCTCAGAAAGGAGAAAGGGGGGAGAGCAGGAGTTGGGAGGAGGGAAAGAGAACGGCATCACAGCCAGCTTCGCCTGCAGAAGAGAAAGCCACACGCTGTTCCCCTGCTCTTCACCCCTGTGTTCTAGAGACTCCCGGGACAAGCGGGCTACTTATGCTGAGGGGAAAGTCACAACATTCAATTTGAGATTTCTTCTACATTTCTTAGACCCGTGATCCTCAAACTAAAACGTAAAGATCCTCAAACTATAACGTAGACTTGTCGAGTTTCACAATTAAAATACAGGGCACTGAATCGAATTCAAATTTCAGACAAGTAACAAATTGTTTTTTTTTTAGTGTAAGTACAACAGAAGTATTGTAAGAGAATTTTTATTATATGAAAATTATTCTTAGACTCACAGCTGTGCAGGTTCCTACCACATAGAGCAGCCCAGGGGACAACAAGCTAAACTGCCTCGGTCCCTGGCAGGGTTTGGCACAGGTCCTAGGGCCAGCAGACATGTGGGCTGTTGTGGCCACACTGCTGGGCTGGGAGGCGAGGATTGGGGGACCTCCTCGTCCCCCACCTCCAGTGACCTAGCAGGCGTGGCTATGAGCTCGCAGGAGAAGAGACAGGCCAGATAGCTACGTTGACTCGCAGCCCCTTTGCAGCGGTGTGCCAGGCTTAGATAATAACAAGTTCAGGCCCAGATCCTTCCCAGGATCTTTCCCATATATACACTGTAATGGTCATTGTAATTGCAACAAACTGTGGGGGCTGATGTGGAATTGGGGGGTGGGTGGTGGGCCTTGGCCTATGGTGGTCTTAGGGGCACATTGGTGGTGGGAATGGGGCACTGGTGGAGGGATGGGGGCTGGAACACTGCATGACTGAGTCCCAATCATGAACATCTGTGTTATTGTATATCTCATGGTGGTATAATAATCACTAGTATCACTTGTCTTCCCATTGTTCATCAATTTGCTCGAGCGGGCGCCAGTAACGTCTCCATTCATCCCTGTCACATGCTAGTGTAGCCCAAGGGTTTCTGCTCGCTCCAGGAACACGAAGAGCCTCAAACCATTCCTTCAGGTCATGAGAATGAGGTCTATTATTGTTACTGTTTTTGGCATATCAAATATGACATGGGTAGCTTGCCAAAAAAAGTCATTCCTGTTTTATTTTAAAATACCTGGAATTCCTGTACCTTATATTATCTTATCTGGCCACCCCTCTTGAGGAGCCTATTAAAATGCCTACTGGGGGGCTAGAACTCACAGCTGGTATGTGAGGCCTTAGGGTTTCATTCCCAGGCAGCGCACGGGCCAAACACTGTAGGGAGTGGACTGGACACCAGAGCACTGAACTGACTGATGTGACGGGAGGAGTACAGGGAAAGAGGGAGGGAGGGAGGGAGGGAGGAAAGAGCAGGTTGCTCCTGGCTCTGTGCTCATGGATTACTCCTAGCAGTACTCAGACCATATGGGTTGCCGAGGATCATTCTGTGGTCAACCACATGCAAGAATAACCATTGTTATCTCTATTTCAGTAGAAACAAATGCTCAGATTAGGAATCTTGCCCAAGGCCACACAGGTCACATTTAGTGGCATCTCCGACCACTTGCTCAGGATCTGGGGTTGTTTCTGACTCTAGTACTGCAGGAGTCGTGGGTGCATTTGCCAATACAAACATTTTTTCCATTCTCACTTCCTTCAAATTGCTCATTTTACCGCAGTATAATCAGGGATGAGGTTTTTTCTCCAGAATTGCTCCAAATCTGCATATTTTAATGAATAATATGGTAGTCTGTGAAAAGTTTGAGCAGAAGAAAATATGGAGAGCTATTAGAGGAAGGTACTATTTAAATAAATTTTTACAAAACTCCAGAACATTAGTAGCAGCTGAATTCCATCTTGAGAAGAAATATGTCGGAAGTGAAGAAGCCGCATCAGGAAGAGGTCAGGGCAGGAGCCGACCAGGTTAGGAGCGCGGCAGCTCAGAGAGCAGGGCTGCGGTCTCTAACCACTGCAGAACTGACAGAGGATGTGGGTTGAATATTACCTGGGTAGAAAAGATTCCTGTCTCAAATATATGTAGGTTGTTTTACTACTGAAACTATTTGCCATATTTTCTCTGGGCTCTCCACCCCGCCCTCACCCCTGCCTGGAAAGCGCAACCTCTACAGCCCGTGTTGAGTGTACATGGGAATATGACAGGCTGCTGCCTAATTCACAGCCTCTTTTCTTCTGCCATAGACCTGGAGTCCAGTTAGGGCCTTTTCCATCTGCCAGGGGCACCAAGAGAAAACCCTATTGGAGGAGCCGACAGAATACAAGCTAGACCCAAGACTCGGTTCCTAAAGATCACTAACATTTAGGCTAGAGATGTAGCTTAGGCACTGGAGCGCATGGTGGGAGCCTGGGTTGATCTCCCACAAGTGCTAGGGACACTCCCAGAGCACAGAGCCAGGAACAGGCCCTGAGTGCAGCCGGGTGTGGCCCCCCAGCCCTGCCTACAAGTAAATGACTGACCTTTCTAGAGTCCTTTGTTGCCAAAAAGCTCAGTTACCAGAGCAGGAGAAGCCAGAAATTCCCCACTAAACTGTCCGCGTTGTTTCACCAGGGTAAGAGGGACCTGAAGAAGAGGTGATGCTTCTGGGCTAAAAGTCTTCGTTTACAGCTAACGTGCACCTCGAGAGTGCTGTAAACTGAAGAAAGAATGGAGCAGGCAAGAGGAGGTGGAGCGGGGCACTTGGCTGAGTGCTGGGCCACTTGCCACGGAGAGCTTCTTTGAAACATTAGCAGGGAGCTAAAAGTCGGTGCAAAGTACTTGAGGCATTTTGCACATCCATGCTTGAAACTCCTTTGAAGAGAAGAAACGCAGGCACTGTAGGGTCTTGTAATCTCAGTTTGTGGTTACTGAAATTTGGAGTATTAATTTATGCTTGTTTGAGGACAGACTTTTTGGAATGTAACTCAAAGGAGAGTTAAATATTTATGTGGTTTGAGATTAACCATAAAGGACCTTCAGGGGAGATTTAGAACACAAGAATAGCCGGGGAAGGCATAATTCAGTCACTACCCTGAGTCTCTCCCAGAACCCTGCTAACTGCTGGGTGTACAGAGCCAAAGCCACGGCTTGGCGGGAGATCAGAGAGGACAGAATGTGCGGTGGAAGTTGCCGCTCCTCGGCCACGGCCCAGAGAATTCTCTCGGACTCACTCCCTCTGTCTCCCTCTCTTTCAGCTCCCTTCATAGTCCCACATTTCTCTTTTGGTTCTTTTCCATTCTAAAATTCACCTCTTATTCTTAACATGGCATCTCTTCATAATCTCATTTTCATTATCTCTCTTCTCTCATTCATCTGACCCACTTTCCAGCCTGTTTATTCAAGGCTTCAGTGATGAGAGCGCCAAGAACTTCAGAGTCAGTGTGACTTGTTAAGATGAAGGAAGCTCCATCCAAGGCAGATCAGCCTTTTGTGGTGCTAGTGCGGGAGCCAGCCTGATTCTGAGAGCCGCATCCGTCCATGCTCCGTCACGCATGACTTGACTAACTTCAAGAAACTTCCTTACGGTCTCCGAGTTCCAGGTCCCTAAGCTTCAATTAGGGCCAATAACTGCTCAGTGTGATTGTTGGGAAGATACACAAAGTAAGACATGATTTATGGTTAATATGTATCCTAAGTGAAACATCTGTACTACTCTATAGGTTACGTAGCATTTCTATTAGTTTGCATTTGTGTTTAAAGTTTTAAATCTTGTTTTAAATGCCTTAAAATCTGGAACAAGTCTCTGTTGGTATATACTGTGTAGTTGGTTATAGATATGCATAAAAAGTACTGATTTGAAATGAAAATTTCCTCCAGATGTATTCTATACTCTTACTCCAGATGTGTTCTATACTGTTACTCCAGATGTAGTCTATACCCTTTCTCTTTCTAAAGATATGCATACATATATGTATAAAATAGGTTTATTTACATGTTTGTATTTATGTATGTTTACATGACATATGGAATCAGGTTTGATATAGTCACGAACCGGGGACCCAGGTTGGGATTAATGGTCTTCTAGAAGAGGAAGAGGAAGTGGAGCAGCCGCTCCCCATCACACGAGGGGTAGCAAGGAGGTCACAGGATCTCTACAAGCCAGGGAAACACCGTCTCCTTAGCACTGCGTCTGGAGGCGTCCTGGTCTTGGATAAATGGCTGTTGTCTAGGCCCCAGTCTAACGTGTTCTGTTCTAACTCTTGACTGATCCAGAAATATCTGTGTATGACACCTCTCATTATTACAACCTATGTAATTTGGAGGTATTGCTTTAGCATATATGATGTACCATCTGTCAACTGGTAGCTACCTACCATTTATCTGTCTCTGACTTTATCATGTGCATGGTGTGTGTGTGTGTGTGTGTGTGTGTGTGTGTGTACGGTGCTGAGGGCTGACCCAGGGTCTCATGCCTGTATGTCATGCACTCTTTTGGAGGCATGAAGCACACCTGGTCGTCTCTCTAATAATAGACTTGTAGTGTCAACAGCTTTTGAAAGCGCTAAGGCAGAAGGAACGAAGGCATACAATGCCCGTCTTTAAAAACTTTTGCATTACAAATGAACTAGGACAGTACACAGTCACATTTTCCCTCTATCATGCAGCCTTCCTTTGTCTTCTCTGCTGACAGCATTTATTGATTGTGTTTGAAACGTGCTTTCATGCCTAGGCAGTGGCTGAAAGTCTGAGTCAATCGCGAAAACTTGCTTCCTGCTTTCTCAGCCTCCCTGAAACTTGTGGTGACCTTCAGATGTATGAAGAAGTCACTCACACAGCTTGTGAAAAACCTTGCTAAGGCAAAGAGAAGTGCTAGCTGGCTGGCCTTCCTCTGTCCGTTCCTGGCTGGGACACGTTTGTTTTGTAGTCTGGTGGTTATTTTGTGACCCTGATATGACAAGCTTCTAGAGGAAAAACCTACGATCTAGAGAGAGAGTGGAGCAGAAAAATAAAAAGAAGTGATTTATTATTTGCTGAGAGTCTAAAAGCAGCAACTACCTCCTTGGAGAAATTTAACTTGTATTTGTGTCACTATTAGTCATATATATATATTTTTTTTCTGGTGGACGGGGTGCCCCCAGACAGTGCTCAGGAGATCTGACTACTAGTGATCGCCCGTTGATTCTCCACAGACTGGGCAGTCGGTTCAGTGCAAGGGCCCAAGAATAACGCGGCTCCCACTGCTTGGGTCCTGCAGTGGAGAATAGCGGGAGCACCCACAAGTTCCCGGGGGCCTCTAGGTGCACACCCAGAGGTGGCGGGGGGCTACAATCAACCTGGGCCGAGGGCATGCCTGGAATCATCCGAGCTTCTCTGCTAACTCCTGGCTCTGGACGCTCACGACAGTCTTTTCCACACTTCTTTCCTTCCCCCCTTATCATGAGCGTTACCGTCCATGAGGGCCACATGCAGAGAAGTTGTGCAGCTGGGATCGCACACAGTAGTGCCCCGGGATTGCCCACAGTTGCTAGGGATGAAGTGGTGGCCTCCTGCCTATGTGGGAAGGTGACTGAGCTACCCCAGGGCCCCGGTTACAACACTCAGTGGACACCAGATTCAAGGACGGCCTACAGTAGCATTTCTGCTGCTGTAAAATTTCAGGTCTGTTAAACTAGAGAACAAATAATCACTGGTATGAAAACAATGAAAAGAAAATACTTTCTGAAGAGCTGTTTTTCTCAGAAGATTATTATGCTGAGGTTGCAATCAGTTCAGCTAGCTCAAAGGCTGCAGTGCGTGTATTGCACGCCAGGAGGCGCTGGTTTGGTCCTTAGCAGGTAACTTCCCAGGCAGCAACAGGTGAAATTCCCAAGCCCCCAACGCCTGAGAACCACCTGCTATAGCACCAAAACAAAAACATACAACACACGGAACACATTTTATTTGAACAACTAAAATCTTCATATTGCTACGAAACTGAGTCAGTGGAATTTTATAGTATAACAGTTTGGTTTTCAGTATTTAGAAAAATTCTTAGAATAAATATTGATGATAACACAAAAGTTCACACCCTTGAGAGATCAGAGCCACAGAACAGTGGATAGTTCTCTTGCCTTGCACACGATTAACACAGGTTTCATCCTTGGCTCCCATATGAACCCACCAGGATTATTCGAGGGCAAAAGCCAGCAGTAAGCCCTGAGCACAGCCAGGTGTGGCCCTAAAACAAAACAAAAAAGTCCTTTGTACATTAATTCTGATCACGATCATGATCACGACCTTCCCGTTGATCATCTATTTGCTAGAGCGGGCACCAGTAATATCTCCATATGTCCTGTCTCATGCCAGTAGAGCCAGGGGCATCAGCTTGCTACAGGAACATAAAGAGCCTCAAACCATTATATTAGGTCATGGGAATGACCTAATATAATTGTTACTGGAATTTGGCATATCAAATACAACACGAGAAGCTTGCCAGCCTTGCCTAGCGGGAGGCAAACTCTTTTAAACACCTCCAAATAAAGCATTTATTGATGAACAGCAGGGCTGTGATGGGCTGGTCTGCTGGGTGGAGTTCTGACGAGAGGGAAGTCCAAAAAGTGGAAAAATGGCGGCGCCCGTGGAGTGAGGAGCGGTGGTCTGGCTTGTTGTGAGGCTCTGCCGAGGTGGTGGGCCAGGGCTAGAACCCGCCATGCCTCCCGACTGCCTCATGAACGGCTGTGCACAGGGAGAGCAAGGAACAGCTCTGCCCCATGTGTGAGAGTCTCTGGACCAGCATACCTGGGCCGGATTGAGGAAAAGGCTGCTGCTGGGTGGGTGTCGGTGATCCAGGCTGTGATGGGCTGGTCTGCTGGGTGGAGTTCTGACGAGAGGGAAGTCCAAAAGTGGAAAATGGCGGCGCCTGTGGAGTGAGAGGAGGGGTGGTCTGGCTTGTTGTGAGGCTCTGCTGAGGTGGTGGGCCAGGGCTAGAACCCACCATGCCTCCCGACTGCCTCATGAACGGTTGTGCAAAGGGAGAGCAAGGAACAGCTCTGCCCCATGTGTGAGAGTCTCTGGACCAGCATACCTGGGCCGGATTGAGGGAAAAAGCTGCTGCTGGGTGGGTGTTGGTGATCCGGGCTGTGATGGGCTGGTCTGCTGGGTGGAGTTCTGACGAGAGGGAAGTCCAAAAGTGGAAAAATGGCGGCGCCCGTGGAGTGAGGGAGGGGTGGTCTGGCTTGTTGTGAGGCTCTGCCCGAGGTTTAACACAGGTTTCCATCCTTGGCTCCCATATGAACCCACCAGGATTATTCCAAGGGCAAAGCCAGCAGTAAGCCCTGAGCACAGCCAGGTGTGGCCCTAAAACAAAACAAAAAAAAAAGTCCTTTGTACTTTAATTCTGAAAGGAGAAAGAAAATATTATACCTGTATTTCAAAGCACAAATGAAGAAGTCAGGGCATATGTGACTATCTTATCATGAAGGAAATTTAGGGGGGGAGGAAATTTTATAGTCAATATTACTTCTGCCATGTTGGCAATTAGCACAGTTTGACCAGCTGTCTCCACATGTGTCACTATCATGTGTTAAAGGATACGTTAAAAGCAAAACCAAACTTCAGTAAATTCCATTGAGATAAATTTTGCTTTTCAAAACAAATTTGGCAAAATTTTTTCAAAATTTTGTGTTTTCAAACAAATATAGCTTCTGGAGGTGCTGAGTGTCGAGAATTAAAGCCTCTGTTCTAGGACACTGAGAAATGTCTGCCTGGCTCTTCACGGACATGTTTAAAGCCTCTGGCTGCTACAACATGGTGGGGGACACTCAGGGACACTTAGCACCCCTGTGGTACTGGAGATGGAACCAGGGCTTACACATGTACAAAGATGCTCTA
Source organism: Cryptotis parvus (assembly GCA_021461705.1). Taxonomy (NCBI): domain Eukaryota; kingdom Metazoa; phylum Chordata; class Mammalia; order Eulipotyphla; family Soricidae; genus Cryptotis; species Cryptotis parvus. The sequence continues at coordinate 147,248 of JAJIBD010021993.1, read as the reverse complement.
CACCTGTTAAGGCATCACCAGCCCCTGACTGCCAACTTGAAAGCAATAAAAAAACTCATGCTATGTTCAACCACCACAATACAGCAGCCTTGGACTCGTGGTGACGTGACTGTTGAGAAGGGCTTGTGTTACTGTTATTTTCCATGGAGATAGTATCAGCTCAGGATGAATTCTGTCAGCTTTATTGTTTTTACTTTTGTGAACCTCTGAATTTTGTGTTTCTAATTCTACAAACTTTCTAAAAAAGCAGGCTCCTTCACAAAAAATGTGTTTCATGAAGGGATTGTTCATGGTTGAAAGCTTTATACATAAGCTTTTCCTGTTGACTTCTTTTAAAATTGGCCTCCTTCTCCTTGTAACATCTATTGGTTATTATAAATTTTCCAGTTTTAATAGCTTTCTGTGATTTGATATATTCCAAAAGGATCAGAGTTGAAGTCAGAGACTCCAGAGAAGTCCCTTGAGCATGTTTGTCTGTAGAGTTACCGTGGCAATTTATACTGTGGCACCATCCACCAGGAAGCCTTCAAAAAATTTGTCTCACAGAGTTCTGATATGCAATCGATATGCCAAAAGTGATCCAATAAAATTTTCATAGGAACTGGAACGAATCAATATTTCATGTATCTGTAAACACACTCAATAATTCAGACTAACGAGTCAAGTGCCGCTCCCCTGCCCCTTCCACTTCCTCTACGGATGTAGCTTTAGTGTCTTGGGTTGCGCAATACTTGCTTGTTGAGTTGGCACGAAGTCACACTTCTGCGTGCGGTGCTGGAACACTCAGCTGCCATGGTGGTCAGCGGCTGAATGCCTTGGAATCATGGGAATCGTAAGTTGTGGTGTCTGTACAGTGCTCCCCAGGAGTCACAGCCCTGCACAATGGTGGTATCCTCCATGCTGACCTGGTGGTCTTCTCCATGCTGACCTGGTGGCTCCTCCATGCTGACCTGGTGGCTCCTCCATGCTGACCTGGTGGCTCCTCCATGCTGACCTCGTGGTCTTCTCCATGCTGACCTGGTGGCTCCTCCATGCTGACCTGGTGGCTCCTCCATGCTGACCTGGTGGCTCCTCCATGCTGACCTGGTGGCTCCTCCATGCTGACCTGGTGGCTCCTCCATGCTGACCTGGTGGCTCCTCCATGCTGACCTGGTGGCTCCCTCCATGGTGACCGTGGTGATTTCCTCTATGCTGACCTGGTGGCTCCTCCATGGTGACCGTGGTGATTTCCTGTATGCTGACCTGGTGGTCTCCATGCTGACCATGGTGATTTCCTATGCCGACCATGGTGGATGGAGAATGCTGATGCCCAGTGGGGACAAGAATGACAGCGCTGAAAGGAAGAAGCCAAGCTCTGCCAGGATCGCGCTCAGCCTGTGATGCAGCAGCGGGTCACACCTTTAGCCTCGGGTGTGAAAGGCAGGTATGGGGTTATTGACTACATCTCCTGAACTCCTGAAGATGCGAAAAGGGTCAGTACTTAATGCTATTTTAAAAGAAATTTAAAATGGTAGCAAACCCCAAAAATGACTTCCTTCGTGTCATCGGAGTATGTGACATGGGCACTCTCCACGTTCTGATTCTGATGATGATTATTTGCGTGCATTTTATCCTGCAGTTTTCCTTGGAAAGGGTCATGACTGAGTCCCTGAGACCATCTCATAATAAGCCCGGGGGCTGTTTCTTTCTGTCGAAATGTATGCTTGTCTCAGTGTTTGGGCAAGCAGAATGCGAGAAGGAAGGGACCGGTTAGCATTAAGGAAAAGTCTTAGCACTGCATGGTGCAGTGGCAGACTCTGCACTCGTCTGTATGGGTGACGCCCTCTCGCGCAGCATAGCCTTGGATGACAGATTTTATACATGCATACATACATACATACATACATACATGCATACATTGCTTTTTTGGGGTTACACCCAGCAATGCTCAGGGTTCCTCCTGGCTCTGCACTCAGGAATTACTCCTGACGGTGCTCGGGGGCTCATATGGGATGCTGGGGATGAAACCCAGATGAGCCACATGCAAGTACACCTACAGCTGTGCTGTCGCTGCAGCCCAAACTCATAATCTTTTAACTGTCAGTTTTCACTTCTCTAACATGGTAATACTTATGTTCTAGAAATTTTGCTAAAATTTAATTCTAAAAATTATGCAAATTTCATAGGATATATGATTAGCATTTGTTAACATTCACTTTAATAACATTATTTAAGCTTAACAAGCTTAATTTTATAATGACTGATATAACTGCAATATTCGATCATAGTTTAGGAATCATCTCTGTTCTGAATAACCCTCAACAAAATAATAACAATGACCAAGTAATTTAAGATTCAGCTAAAGTTTTCCTGGTACTCTGTAATTGTATCGCTTAATATTTTAATAATATGCACTACATTCATTATAATAGTATTTAATACCAATTTGTGTGCATTTTATCTATAATTACTGTATCACTGTCTTCCTGTTCATCATCGATTTGCTCGAGCGGGCACCAGTAATATCTCCATATGTCCTGTATCATGCAAGTAGAGCCCAAGGGCACCTGGATGCTCCAGGAACATAATATGTATACAATATATGTATTGTATATATATAAACCGTCCCTGAAAAAACGGTTTGAGGCTCTTCATATTCCTGAATCAACCAGATGCCATCGGGCTACATTGGCACGTGATAGGGTCCAATGAAATGTTACTGGCGCCCGCTCGAGCAAATCGATGAATAACGGGATTCAAGTGATCAAGTGATATATACAATAATTTCCCATTCCTGACCCTCAAGGTGTTGCAGGTGTGGCTGTGGTGTCCGGCTGCATGAGCAGGTGGCAGACAGGAGACAGGCTTGTCTACACCCAGGGCTCTGCCCCATGGGCCCAGGATGGTTGATGTTCTGACGTCAAAAAAAAGACTGGGCCCCTGGGATGAAGCCAGAACCACGGCAGAGCCTGGCAAGCTACCTGTGGTGTATTCGATATGCCAAAAACAGTAACAATAATGGACCTCATTCCCAACAAATATACACGTTACTGGCACCCGCTAGAGCAAATCAATGACCAATGGGAAGACAAGTGACAAATGACAAGTGACAATTTCCCATTATGTTAATAGTAATGATTTCTTAGGAATACCCTGGGTTGCTCATGATTATCCATTATAAAGCATATTAGTGAATGTACTACCCTGATTAAATGAACACATCATAAAAATATAAGCTACCACATTTTACTTGCAAGACAAGAGCTTTACAGTGTCCTGCACAGGAAACTATTAGGGACACACAGATGAATTAATTGTGCACAAGGGCTGGTGTGGAGGAACTTTCGAGATGATTTTACCATATGCTTGATTCTAATTTAAGTGATTTGAAGTTCTTATAACACTAGGACTCTTTGAAAAGTAGAGTGTTCACATAAAGAGAATAACAAAGAAAAATGTTTTGGCAATTTACAAAATGTTCCTTTAAAAAACCCATGTTTTTATATGCCTGCACTGATTAAAGAATTCTTATTAGATATAAATGAGAAGCATGTGCTTCTGGTAGTATTATACCCAGAGGATTTTAGTTGAGTAAAGTCTAAACTTTTTAGAATATTTGAAATATGCCCAGTAGGGCAAGTTAATGAACCTATTCAACTTAAAGTGAAAAACTGTTACAAGAAGAAAGACAAAGAAAGAAAGAAAGAAAGAAAGAAAGAAAGAAAGAAAGAAAGAAAGAAAGAAAGAAAGAAAGAAAGAAAGAAGGAAGGAAGGAAGGAAGGAAGGAAGGAAGGAAGGAAGGAAGGAAGGAAGGAAGGAAGGAAGGAAGGAAGGAAGGAAGGAAGGAAGGAAGGAAGGAAGGAAGGAAGGAAGGAAGGAAGGAAGGAAAGGAGGGAGGGAGGGAGGGAGGAAAGGAAGGAAGGAAGGAAGGGAGGGAGGGGGGGAGGGAGGAAGGAAGGAAGGAAGGAAGGAAGGAAGGAAGGAAGGAAGGAAGGAAGGAAGGAAGGAAGGAAGGAAGGAGAGGTACACTCTAAAAAAGTTATGGATAAAATCAAGAGATACTGAAATATTTTTGGTGTTTCTATTATGATGAAACTTTCAGAATTACAGCTAAAGAAGTATACTTTCCCTCCACTGCTGAAATTGCATTCTTCCATAAAACATTACTGTGAATGCCAGCAAATATCTCTCGAACCCTCTCGAGGACCAAACTCGACAATGAAGTAAATGGCTATTTCAGTCCTTGAAGACGTAAGTGGAGTAATAGGAGACAAGTGAAAGATAAATACATTTGTTTTTCCATCTGTTAAGACATAACTAAAACATTCTTCCCATTTTTCCTTAATATTTTGTTTCCTGGCAACAAATAACAAAAATTCTCAATCAACCACATCTTTCAAAATTCTTGGTTCTTTGAAAAAACAGTATTAATACTGTTATTTAGATTTTGAGTATATAAAACTACTACATAAAGGAAGTAATTATTTTCAGAAAAGAAAACAATTTCAGAAAAGACTTATATATGTATTTTATATAGAGATGCAATTTCATATATTATAGTTTAGTAAAAGAGCATGTGGTCACCCCCTTAAGTCTATTATAAACATTTTGGAAAACAATTAAGCATTATTGTAAGTTTTCTATAGCTCATCAGTTTCACTTCTATGTATTTGCTCAAGAGAAATTCTTATAAAAGCAGGAAAACAAGCATAAGATTGTTTTTTAGAAGCACTGTTTTCAATCCCTTTCTTGTTCATACAAACCTGGCATTTTTCAAATGTTAAATGTCAAAAAGCCAAATGGAAAAGCCCTATGCAATATGAATATTAATTCATTATAGTAGTACATAAGTATACATATAAATGATGTGCAGATAGAGAGCAAAAACATTAAGTAGAATGTTACACAAATATTCCTGTAATATATAAAGTAAAAACAACACAGTATTTTGTTTGGCATACAAATAAATGTGACAAAACTCTAAAGAAAACAAGGGAAGAATTAATACAAAACCCAAAGCGGGGGGGAGAGGGCTAAAACCTGCTGAAGTCCCGATGAGGATATTGGAATAATGCTCTTTTCAGTGGAGCAGAGTTTCACAGTTGTTCACTGGATTATGTTTCTTTATATATTTTATATATTCTGCAGATACTTGATAAATCTTCTTTGGACTCTTCAATATTAGAGTAAATCAATAAAAGTCAGGGTGCTTTATAATCATTGCCATTATTGTCTCTAAGTCAAATATTTTCAAAATAAGATATCTTTTAAGCCTTAATAAATCATCTACTTTTGTGTAGCTTGGGACATTATTTCCTGATTTCTGTGCAACTGTGGCAGTGTTTAATCACTATTACAAAAGAGAATGGCAAAACTGGTCAGTCCAGTTCATTATGACAGGTCAAATTCCACTTTATTTGACACTCTTTTGACACAAAGTTATTTAGAAAATTCTATCACTCTGATAATAACAACTATGAGAAATGTAATTTGTATTTACTTGCTTGTAGCATTATATTATATATTTCTAGTGTATTTCTTAAACACACTCTAGCACTTTAATTCCATATAGCTAATGTGACTGTATTTAATGAAATTACAACTCTCCCAATTCCATTTAAGAAATGTTTGGTTTTTTCAGCCACACCCGATGGTGCTCAGGGGTTACTCCCAGTTCTGTGCTGAGGAATTACTCCTGGAGGTGCCTTATCCTCTGTACTACCTCTCCAGCCCTCCAATTCCATTTTTATACAAATGACACTAACTAGATAGTTTCAATTCACGTTTTCTTATTTCAAGATATTTATGAAGTTAAAAATCTCTGGTTCAGGGCCAGAGCGATAGTACAGTGGGTAGGGTGTTTGCCTTGCAGACGGCCGACCTGGGTTTGATTGCCGGCATCCTATATGGTCCCCTGAGCACCACCAGGAGTAATTTCTGAGTGCAGAGCTAGGAGTAACTCCTGAGCATTGCCAGGTGTGACCCAAAAAAGCAAAATAATAATAATAGTAATAATAATAAAAGTAAAAAAACTCTGGTCCAAATGAAACACAGTAGAGCACCCAGAAGTAAATCCTCAGATATCTGGACAATTAATTATGATACTTGTGGCAGGAACATGAAGAATAAGGAAGGGAAACTTCTGAAATGAAGGATATTGGAAAAACTGAATAGTCACGAGAGAAAGCTCATGTTTATAGAGTTCTCATACCATAAACAAAGGTTAACTCAAAAAGCACTAGACATCTTGATGCTTGAGCCAAATCCATAAAATACACTGAAGAAACTACGTGATGTTGAGCTCAGAGATCCTTCGGTGCTCTGACTCCCTTGGCAAGGAAAACAATAGAAAAATTAAACAGTTAGGATTACATCAAAGTGAAAACTTTCTGCACTCTGAAAGAAATTGTTGCTAAAATTAAGACACGCTACTGAATTGGAGAAAACAGTGGTACACCAGACATCTGACAAGGAGCTAGCAGTCAAGATAAACAAAGACTTGCATAACTCAACAACAAAGAACAAACACTATCAAAATTAGGGAGAGCTGAGCAGATACTCTCCTAAGCAGACACATGAACACCAAGAAACTGTTCATTATCAGGAAAGCACAAATCTAAACGGCAATAGATAGCGCTTCACTGCACTGAGAATGGCTTGTATCAAAAGGCCAGAAACAGCGTTGGTGGGGCATGAAGGAAAAAAGCACCCTCCCTCCCTCTCTGTTGGTGGAAATTCACACTGACACACTCCCTATGGAGAACAGCGTGGCAATTTCTCAAGAACACCTAAAAACCAGAACTACCACATGAGCTGGCAACCCTATTCTTAGCTGCCTATCCTAAGAACACAAAAAAACATTAATTCTAAAAGACATTGTACACTTATTTTCATCGCAGGGTTATTTGTGAAAGCCAAAAACGGATAATAAGCCAAGTTGCCACGGAAAAATGAATAGATTAAAGAAGCTGTGAAGATTCTTGGTGGAAGATTCCTCAGCTGTAAGAGAAGATGAATGCTTACCTTTCATTGCAACTGGGAAGGAGCAAGAGGGTGTCAGGTTAAGCCAAGGGAGACAGAGGAGAAAGACACATCCCTGATGCTTCCATTTACTGATGTGAAGGACATGCAGACCCAAGGCGAGCAAAGTTACAGCCCCCATGAAAACCAACTCGTAGACTCTGGTAAGCCAACTGCAGTTACTAGGGGGTAGTAACTGTGTGACCAGGAAGAGTCCCAGGTATGGTGGAAGAGGGTTGACCCCAACACAGACCTTACCTTCCTGTAAACCTATCATGTCAATTTAAAAGAAAAGGAAGATGTTCATATGAAAAGCATCTTAACACGGTTGAAAAAATATATAAAAAGGAGGAAGAAAAGAATCACTGACTCACTCTTTCATGCCTGTTCTCTTTCATACACCTCTTCTCTCTTTTAATAGAAACAATTTTGCTTCAAAAAATTAAAAAAAAAGAATCATTGGTCTAAGTTTTTATAAGCCTTTCATTTTCAGCTAAAGCGTATGGATGTGGTCCTTGGTTGAGTCCCTGGAATTACAAAAATATATATATCAGTGTGGAGATATTAATATTCTCCACATGTAATAAGTGGGAATATTAAAATATAAATATCACAATTTGTTATTTCGGAGGATTCATTTTCATTTTAAAAATACCACAAATGGAGGGATGGGTGTAGGAACAGTGTGTGGCTGACTGAAACCCCATCATGAGCAGCCTTCTACTGTATGGCCCAGTGACTCAATAAAGCACACTAAAAGAATAAATAAATACCACAAATAGGGAATGAGGCAATAGTGCAGCAGGAAGCGCACTCACCCTGCTCATGGACAACTTGGGTTCAATCCTGGCCATCCCACATGGTCCCCTGAGCACCCGAGAGAATCTCTGAGTGCAGAGCCAGGGAGTAACACCTGAGCATCGCCGGGGGTGGTCCTTCCCCAAATACCACTACTAATGATCTAGTATACATTACGTTATGCATGGTATAGCTTTAGAAAAAAACTGGGGTAGGGACAATCTGGCAGAAGGGAGGGGGCAAAAGACCCTTTGTGGTTCTGGGCATTGAGCTGGGCTGGGTTCCCTGATGTCTGTCCTGGTCAAGATGGGCACTTTTCTCTTTCTTTATCCCCCCTTAGTTCTTCTGAGTTACCTAGAGATTCTTGTGATTCTCAGCACTGTGTGATAGAAATCAGTATGCCTTGTTAAAATGTAACTTTAATACATACAATTTTGTAGTTATTTATTTATTTTTGGTCTTTGTTTGGGGTCACACCTGGTGATACTCAGGGGTTACTCCCGGCTTGGCACTCGGGAATTACTCTTGGTGGTCCTTGGGGGAACCCTATGGGATGGCGGGGATCAAACCCAGGTTGGCCACTTGCAAGGCAAATGTCCTACCTGCTGTGCCATCGCTCCGGCCCCAGAATCTTGTATTTAAAAAGAAATCTTTACATGAAACAAAATGAACAATTTCTTTTTTTTAACATGTTCCGAGACACAGCAGGATGTGTACCTTCCTGGCACACAGTTTCTGCCAGCTCCACATCCCACCTCTAAGTGAAAAATGAGATTTTCTTGGGCAGGGGACAGAGCACAGACATTGGACTATGGCATCTGCCTCCGAGGGGCCTGGATTCAAGCCCTGGCATGACCCACAGAAGTGACCCCAAATCATCCTCCAACACCCCCCCATAACAGATATCCCCACGCCCTGTAAAAAGTATATCATTTTCTCAATACAGGCACATCTGGTTATTGCAACAGATGATAAACAACTTCCTCATCGTTCAGATCACTTACCAGTGATGTAAACCACAGGCCTCAGCATCCAAGCCCACTCTTTCTTTCCTCCACTTCTTAGATGGTTTCCAACAAACTGGTTTTCCTTTATTTTGGGTGTTTGGGACAAGAGAGAAAAAATGCAAAAAAATCTCTTTTGCTGGGAGCACAAATATCTGACATGGAGAAAGGATGGAATTAATAGATTTGTTCTGGTCACGGTGGGGTGTACCGAGGAGGTCGGGTTTGTGCTGGTCACTGTTAGTGTCCCGAGGAGGTTTGGGTTTCTGAAGGGGGAATCAGACACCTCATTCTCAGAATAAGAAATGTTCTGCAGCACTCTTTCACTATGTGCACGCATAAAGCCAATTTTCCTCCCAATCCTATTACACCAGACCGTCCTACCTATCACATAAGTAATGATCAGTAAATTCGAAAGTGTCTCTTGTTTAACAAGGAAAACTCCATGGATCTTCTCGAGGGGATGACTTTGTGGGGACAATCAGGGTTAGACCATCACTGCATCCTGTCTCTTAAATGCTGACTTGCTGATGATCAATAATGTTTGTTTTCTGTTGTGTTATAACAAAAGATTTGGCTTTTCCTAGTTCTCTGGTCTTCAGAAAGATCAGCAAAATTTTCTACTACCGAGGACCTAAATCAAACAGCAAGCATCTTCTATATTGTAGAACATACACTTTCTGCCACAAGCAACCACTGACAAATGATGGACCTTCCAACAAAATTTAATTTACAAAATTAAATGAATGCACAGCTAAATCATTCTCACCTATATCGAAAAAGTGTTTTTTATGGTTTCTTTCAAAAAATAAAATCAAAACATTTATTTTCCAATATTTGAATCTTCTCCTATGGCACCAGAGTCCCTGCCAAGTGTGCCTGGAGACCCCTTTTACAAGTGATTTGCTCTTGCTCGTATTGGCCAAAGCCTTTAATCTGGCTGCCTAGGGTGCTCCGGGTATAGTTTCTGAACCTGGTTCTCTGCTTTGGGGGTCCCTCATCAGTCTGCTCCTTAGGGTCAGGTCGGCACATCTCAGAGACTTAGTGGGCAAGACTAGTGGGCCCAGGAACTGGGTAGTCTTGCATGGCAGTTGCTGGGCCTGCCTGGCTTGCAGCCCGCCTGTCTAGCCTCTGTTCATTCTGCACATACCATCAAGACTTGGAATGCAGTAGAAACTGACTCAAATGCTAAAATATATCATATTTTAGAGCTTACGTCAAATTTCATACATAATATTCAAGGATGAGACTTAAAATTCAAACAAAACAGAGCCGAGCATTTACATATCAAAAGGTTTTTTGTTTTTGGTTTTTTAAATAAGAGGAGGGCGAAGAGGGTAAAGGGTCAAGAGATTAAAAGGCATTTATGCCCCTTCTTCCCTTTGGGTTCCTGGCAGTGCTCAGGGTGCAGACGGTGCTGGGAACTGAACCCACACTCTCCGTCCTCCCAGGCAGGGCCAGCGGCCAAAGCCTTTGCGCCATCGTCATCGTCCCTACGCACTTACTGTTCCTAACGACAGAAAACCATGGCATCCCAGAAGAGTAAAAGTGGAAGGAAAATGCCTCCCGCAGCCTGGTGCTATCACATTCCTTCTCTGCCATATTCTGAGTCTACTCCACTACTTCAGATTCAGAGTGAGGACCAGATTTCACCTGGCCGGATGCAGGTTGTGTATTGTGAGGTCTGCACACAGGCAAGGAAGGCTGAACTGCTGCTAAATTGCCTTCTGCCACTTGGATGCTCTTTAGTCGACTTCCACTCACTGTAAGGAAAGGATCTGCCCTTTGCCTAGCCGTGAGGGCCTGGTCGCTCTCTGCTCAGTGGCTTTTAAAAAAGAGAAAGACAGTTGACCATGAGGCCCGGGGCGGACAGATGGGTTTTGGGAGTGGGGCCCATCACCTCTGTGCGGCCTCGGAAGCAGCCAGATTAGACTTCGCTCATCACAATAGCCGCTATTTTCACTGTCCAGATGCCACAGCACATCAGAACCCACCCAGGAGAGACACTGATCTCAAGACCAGATTAACAGAGTAGCTGAGTTCAAGCCCAGGTAAGCAGCCCTCAAAGGTGGGAGTCACCAGGCATTCGTGAGATGGAGATGGGGCTACCCCTTCCCTGCTCAGATTTGTCCCTGAGGCCCAGTGGCCCCGCCCAGGAACTGACCCAGGACAACCGCCATAGCATCCAGAGACTCAGACACATGGGGAGAGCTGGCATCCGGCTCTCCCAAGTCATGCCGCCCATCAAACTAGTGGAGTCAATCATGTCCTAGAATATACTACAATCCACAATGTGTAAGAAAGGGAAGCAAGAAGGAGAGAGAGAGAAGAGAGAGAGAGAGAGAGAGAGAGAGAGAGAGAGAGAGAGAGAAAGGAGATACAGAATCTGCCATGGAGACAGGCTGGGGAGGGGGGACATTGGTGATGGGAAATGGGCACGGATGGAGGGATGGGTGTTAGAACACTGTAGAACCAAAACACAAACATGAGCATCTTGTAATTGTATATCTAAAGGCGGTATAATTAAATGAATGAATGAATGAATGAATAAAGATATAAATAAATAAAGAGAAAGAAATTCAAACCAAGCACTGTTAGGTTGGTGGGCACCCTGCCGAAGCCTTGACGAGGCCCTGCTATCAGCCACACAGGTGTGAGGTCTCCCTGAAGCTGGGGCTCTTTACCACAGAGCTTAGGTAGTCTTCCTACAGCTGTAGAGACCCGAGCCTGGAGCGAAGGGGAGAGGAGCAGGCATTCGTTGGTTCTCACCTTAGCTTCTCTGCTCCTTATTCCCTCTTAGATCATCACATGACGGGCCTTGGGCATCTCCGAGAGCCTCCTCACACCCACAGGATGTCCCCTGGGGCACGGCCAAGGCCTCTCCGTCCACTCTCATGATCACTCCCCAAGTCCCATCACTGCTTCTGCTGTCCTCAACTCCGCTCTATTTTCTCCCTTCTCCGCCAACCCTTCCAAAAGACGGACACATTTCCTTCTCTAGCAACGCCCTTCTCTGTGCAAGTCCATAGATGCTGCGCGCAGACTCCCGAGCCCGGCTGAGCAGTGCAGGGGTCCTGGCGGTCACTGATTTCGGGGGACAAAGAGAAAGAGTGCCCTGGTCATCAGGGAGGGGAGGGAGGTGATGGGAAAGCCTTCATCAGGCGGAGGGAGGGAGGGAAGGAGGTGAGGCCAGGAGTCTATCCTGAGCAATGACTTGTTTTTCTTTCTTTTTAATTTTGTGTTAATAACTAAAAACGAGGCACTGAAACTCTTTATTTGGATTGTCTCTCAAACCCTTTATTTGGATTGTCACCAAGGGCACATCGCCAGCTGCTCACACCCCTGCTGCGCTGGACAGAAGACCCCGTCTCCCCTCGCCCTCCCATGTCTCCTTGACTGCCCTCGCCCTCCCTCTCACCTCTCCCCAGACTTTGTAACCTCAGTTGCAAAGCCCAAGGGGTTGCTGTCCTTCAAACTCATTTATATTAATTACAATAATGCTGTTTCTCTTGGTTTAATATTTTGGGCCTATCACTAGATCACTAGACTAGATCACTAGACATCCCATTGTTCATCAATTTCCTCGAGTGGGCACCGGTAACATTTCCACTTGACCCTATCATGTGCCAGTGTAACCCAATGGCATCTGGTTGTTTCAGGAATACGAAGAGCCTCAAGCCATTCCTTCATGGTCTTGACAAAGAAGTCTGACCATCTTGTAGGTGGGCGGCCACACGATCTTTTGATGTCCCGTTGGACCTATCATGTTAAAAAATCTTTATCCTCATTTTTGCGGCCCACGGGCGGTCGTGCGGTTCATCAATAAATGCTGGATTTTGAGGTGACTACAAGAGTATGCTACCCGCATGGCAGAGCCTGGCAAGCTACCAGTGTCCTATTTGATATGCCAAATACCAGTAACAATTATAGACCTGATGGAATGGTTTGAGGCTCTTTATGTTCCTGGAGCAAGCAGGTGCCCTTGGGCTCTACTTGCATGAGACAGGTCATATGGAGATGTTACTGGTGCCGGCTCGAGCCAATCGATGATGAACGGGAAGACAGTGATACAGTGATACAGTGATCCTCATTTGTCCAGGCACTCAGAGCTACCACGCCCAGATCTCTCGGCAAGCTCCTTATACTTAAGAGGCTTGACCGCGCAGGGAGAGGAGCATCTACTCTGTCACTGTGCTATAATTAAGAAATGCTGAGGTGATTGGGTTGATCTAGGAGCTCCATAAGCACCTATGAGGTTCAGCCGGGTGAGGGATTTGGAGGTTGGAGAGATTCTGGAAAGAGAGCTCCTTAAAAGACACACACAGAGATAGAGCTCATGCTCCCCATGTGGGAGGCCCTGAGTCTGGCTCTTAGCACAAGGTGAAAGATTCTACTTCTCTGAATAAAAATGGAATGCTCTGCTTCCGTATTTCTAGAGTGGTAAGGCTGTAATGGCAAAAACCATCTTTTACAGAGGATTGGATAACGGGGCAAAGATTCTTACGATGAGAAAAATGCTAAATTCTTAATCACTTGTATCACTGTCTTCCTGTTGTTCATCGATTTGCTGGAGCGGGCACCAGTAACATCTCCAGACGACCTGTCACATGCCAGTGTAGCCCAAGGGCATCTGCTCACTCCAGGAACATATATTGTTTCCATAATTTGTTTTGATATGATGCCTCCAATTATATAGCTAATTGTTCAGGACCTTGTGTGACAACATTAAGAGTCTGTATGAAAGTCAGAAGGAAATCATCACATGTGAGTGATCAGAAGAGAAGCCCAGCACTGCTGGCAGCAACAGACACAGAAAACAACATCCATGACCTTACAAGTGACTCGTTTTCTCTATGAAACAAACCATGCCATAATTAAAAACGGTAACTGCTAAGATACAGGTTTAGAGATGGTAAGTTGTTTAGTAGAAAACTCTGGCTACAAGACAAGCCCCTAAGGGTTAGAAGCATTCTCTTCTTTTTTCCAGCTCTCATCCCCCTCCCTAATTTTTCATTAAAGCTTCTGGAAACACACACTCAGTTTATTAGATATATATTTACATATGAACCATATAATTTATATGAATCTGATAGCACTGTTCATTTTCATGATGAATTTTTGATGTTAGTCTCTTCTCCTTTATTGATATTTCCTGATATTTCTACCATGATGATGAATTGCCTTACAAAAATAATTTTATAAAAAAAATCAGTTCAGGAAAGTATGAGTCAGAGATAGCTGAAACCCATCTCTGAGGTCAATATCCCGCAGTACTATCCTGTTTTCCCAGAAAATATTCTTTGGTGCCACTGTCAGAATTTAAAGCTCTCTAGACTGAGTATTAGCCTGACTCAGCATGGTGTATCTTCTGTGTTCTGATGCTAATGCTTAAAAGCTTTGGGAAATGCTGGACTCTAGTCAGCTCAGCTCATCAAATATTTATTCAACACCTACTATGCGCCAAACATTAAGGAAACAAAATTAACGTGGCACAGTTCTATTGCAGTTTAACCAAGTGCCACATAAAACAATAAAAATCATACTGCTGTGACCCACATCATTGTTTAAGGATAGTTTTTAGTGAGTGAAACCAAAACAACTAAACCACAGAGGGACCGTTGATGAGGCTGAGCAGTGGAGCACATACATGAGTGAGGCGTTGGGTGGGGTGTATTTCTAGTGCGCCGCGCCCCACACACCCCACCCAACTCCAAATTAATACCAAGAAAGTTTATTCTAAAATCATGTTTTCACTGTTTCACCTTGCAATGAAAAAAAACCTCTCCATTCTCCTTTTGTATCAAGTCTTCTCAGTAATTTTAATAGAAATGACTTAAATCTCTTTCACCCTTGAACCCATCTCTCAATTTGACTTTGAGATACTGATGAAAGACTAGTTCTCAAATGAGGCAAATTTATTTTTAAAGGCTAAACTGTCAGTAAGTATGGTTTAAAACAAAAAGCGCTGGGTAACCAAAAACCCAAACTGAAATCTTTTAAAATTGGACTTAGGAATCTGAATATCTGAATTTTTTAAAGTGCTTATGAATCAATTACTACAAATTAAACTACAATCAGAGTTAACCAATATTCACTTCTTTGACCTGCTTTCCTATTATTATTTATATATCCAGAACTGTTGAAAGTATTTTATTTTGTATGATCATTCTTTTTTCATGGAGCTCCCATGAGTCAGAGTGCATAGGAACCCGAAGGTCACCTTGTACCACCAATTTATTCTTTGGGGAAAAGCAACATAAGCCAGGAATTAAAACCATCTGTAGGAGTGTTAGTTGACTTGCAGGTGCCTTACGAAACCGTACACAACATTGGCAGCTCTTAGGATCAGAAGCTTGTCCCTAAGCTTCCTTGCCATCACTCCCATTTGTCTCAGGTTATTTCTGTGGAATGTTTAGTTAAGCAGGTCTCTGGATTTTGTGCTCTGCTCAAGGCGCTATTCATCTTGGTCTTTTCATGGTATTTAATAAACCAAGGCATTCAGTTAGCAAATATTTGAGAACTTGACGGGGTGCCAGATATTGTTCTTGGCATTACTTTAAATATTCAATGTTAACAGAGATTATTAAACAGTGGATACAATTTCAAATTCATATATATTTTATATCTAGTCCTGTGAGTGAATGTGGAAAAAGAAGGGAGAGAGATGAAAGGTTAGGGTAGGGGAAGGAGGAGAAAGCGTGGGGAGGAATGGAGCATGTTTTTCTTACCACCTCAGAAAATCTGGTCAATTTTCTATTTTAACTTTCAGCATGAATCAAATATGTTCTATTAAAATTAGTTTGTAAGAAGCAAGTTTACATAAAGTCGGACTTAGGAATCTTTCTTTATAAATCCTTCGCTTTATTTTACAATAAAATGCTAACTTCCCCCTCACAAAACAAATTCTTTATAATTTGAATAGCATGATACTCTCAAAAGCCCTTTATTGGATTAGATTTAGGATGTAAGCATGTCCGTATAATACTTTTTTTTTTTCTGGGCCTGTAGCCTGTTAATTTTGTTAAATAAAAACCTTTAATTAAAAGACCCCTTTTCGAATAACTGAAATGGCACACATGCCGGCAGGTGTGCCAGACCTAGAAATGCTGTTCCCCTTGTTTAAATCACCTCCAGTTCAAGTACTTCGATTCTTATGTATTTCATACTTTCACTCCTCATGAAGCACTTAGGCCTATTCATTTACTCTTTTCTTAAAAACTAGAGTTGCCCTCGCTTTTCTTTTCTGTTATTTGACATTACTAGCCTCGCTGCCGGGCGAGTCAGCCCCTGGGTTCCAGATTGCTTTTCTATATCCATCTGTGCTGCCCTGCTCTGCCAGTGAAAATTGCTGCTTTTTGCCTGGTAGGACATCAAAACTCTGATCATCTTTGACCAGCCTTTCATCAGTGAGGCACCGCAAAGGAGAATATTTTTTACTATACTTGTATAATTTATCCCACATTTTCATTTTCATTTTGAGGTAAGCAGGAAAGAAAGTTGCAGAACTTCAGAAACAGTCTTGTGGGGGAGTGTGAAAATTCGAGGGGGTGGTTCATCTTTGGACCGAAGACAGTATCAGATCACAGCGCAATAAATATTTAGTCATTCTTGGGCTTGTCGCAGGGAGCAAAGGAAAGCTTAAACATAACTGGCACCAAGGGGATAGTTAAGGGTGTGGCTGGGAATACGCCAAGCCCAGTTTGGTCATCAGCACTGCAGGGCCCTCAGGTACAGAAGGGAGGTCGCCTTGGTGGCCACAAGCACAGTGGGCCGGAGCCTGGAGCCATTTGGGGCCACCTGTGGGCTTGTAACAGCAGGACCAGGGATTACTGACAGCTGCCTTGGGGCTTTCTGCGTGGTGCTTGGAAGGTGCCTCTCACCAAAGAAATTCCTGCCAGGTAGATGCACCAAAGTGTCACACACACACACACACACACACACACACACACACACACACACAGAGGTTCCTTGATGCTTAAAAAATGACAGACAGCTAGCCACAATGTGTAAAATAAGAGGGAGAGAGATGCAGAGACAGAGAGAGAGAATAGAGAGAGAAAGAGAGGAAACTGGGGTACCTGCTATTAAGGCGGCCTGGGGGGGTGGGGGGGGAGGGGTACATTGGTGGTGGAAATGGGGCACTGGTGGAGGGATGGGTGCTGGAATACTGTATTACCAAGAACCAATTATGAACACCTTTGTAATTGTATGTTTCACGGTGGTATAATAAAAAATTAAAAAAAAATGACAGACAAAAAACAACAAAGAGTTTGAGAGCTAAATCCTGTCACTGTCACTGTCTTCCCGTTTATTATTGATTTGCTCGAGCGGGCCCCAGTAACATCTCCATATGTCCTGTCTCATGCTAGCAGAGCCCAAGGGCACCTGCTTGCTCCAGGAACATAAGGAGCCTCAATCCATTCCGAATGAGGTCTATAATTGTTACTGGTATTTGGCATATCAAATACAACACGGGTAGCTTGCCAGGCTCTGCCGTGCAGGTAGCATACTCTTGTAGTCAGGCTGTGATAGGCTGGTCTGCTGGGTGGAGGTCTGAATAGAGAGAAGTCCAGATGTGGAATATGGCGGCCCTCATGGAGTGGGGGGTTCGTCTGGCTTGTTGCAAGGCTCTGCTGGGGTGGCGGGCCAGGGCTAGAACCCGCCATCCCCTCCTGGGCGCCTTGTGAGCGGCTGGGCACAGGAGAGCAAGTAGCAGCTCTGCCCCATGTCTGTGAGCTAAATCCTAAGTGTGGCATAAAAATACCATGGTGTGTTCAAACCTATCGTCAGACTCTGAATTTCTCAACCGACCCCACTTACTGCTGTACTCACCAGGATTTCTCAACCTTATTTTTAGGGTTAAGCTTAGCCCTAACGGGTCCCCTGTGTGAACACGCAGGGGAAAGGCTGGTGACAACTTTACTGAATGAAAACCCTGCCGGGGTAACAGCTAAGCACGACTCCATAGTTCAAAGCTGTCCGGCTCACGCTGGGGTGCCCGTTGGCGACAGGCCAGAGAGATGGTGTCAAGGGATGGCATCAAGGTCCTCTCAAGTCTGGGGTGTCCAGGTTGGATCAGCAGAAGACACCCTGAAGCGCAAAGTGGTATGTATCACTGTGTCACTGTCTTCCGTTGTTCATCCATTTGCTCGAGCAGACACCAGTGACATCTCCATAGGCCTGTCACAAGCAAGTGTAGCCCGAGGGCATCCGCTTGCTCCAGGGACAGGAAGAGCCTCAAACCATTCTTCAGGTCATGGAATTCACTTCTATCACTTGTCTTCCCGTTGGTCATCGATTTGCTCCAGCGGGCACCAGTAACAACTCCATAAGGCCTTGTCAAGTGCTAGTGTAGCCCAAGGGCATCTGCTCGCTGCAGGAGGAACACGAAGAGCCTCAAACCATTTGCTCCGGTCATGGAAGAGGTCCATAATTGTTACTAGTTTTTGGCATAACAAATGAAACACGGGCAGCTTGCCAGGCTCTGCAAAGTGGTAAACAGCACCAAAACAAGGCCCAGAAAGCGGAGCAAATTTAGTTTTTTTTTAGACACTGCGACGGAAGACCAGCTGTTTCAGGTGTCCCGACATCCCCACTAGCACGACCTCCTCTCCCCAATTTCCCTGCTCCCCCAGCAGGCACAGACAAGATCACTTCTTACTACTTGGGAAAGCCAAGTGGCAAATGGGGTCACAAAAAACCAAAAAACAACCCAAATCTATCCATCCATCTATCTGTGTGCGCACTCCGCGAGCTATAGGTGCAGCCTTCGTGTGACTGTGACGCTCCAGGAGCCGGAGGGTGGGGGGCTGGGGGGCTCCTTCTGCTCTTGTCGGCCTGTCCCCAAGGAGCACTCGCCAAGCGGGGACAGCTTTGAGCCCTGGGGTCGCGCTTAGCTGTTACCCAGAGGAGGGGTTTTCAGTAAAGTTGTCACCAGCCTTTCCCCTGTGTGTCGCAAGCTTTCTGAGCTCTTCTCTGACCGGGGCCCAAGAGGGCTAAGCTGTCCCTAACCCGACAGTCAGGACAGTCAGGCTGAGGCATCCTGGTGGCGCCTGCAGGTGTGTGTGTGTGTGTGTGGGAGACGCGTCCAGGCGGGCAGGGCGCTGGGCCCTTCCCATACCTGGCTTCCTATTCCTATGCCTGGAGCTTCCTATTCCTACGCCATCCTCTGCCTGGCGCTTCCTATTCCTACGCCTTCCCATACCTGGCGCTTCCTATTCCTACGCCTTCCCATCCATACCTGGTGCTTCCTATTCCTACGCCTTCCTCTGCCTGGCTTCCTATTCCTATGCCTGGAGCTTCCTATTCCTGCGCCATCCTCTGCCTGGCGCTTCCTAGTCCTACACCTTCCCATACCTGGCGCTTCCTATTCCTATGCCTTCCCATCCATACCTGGTGCTTCCTATTCCCTACGCCTTCCTCTGCCTGGCGCTTCCTCTACGCCTTCCTCTATGCCGGGCCCTTCCTACGCCTCTCGCTGCTGGGCCCCAGCCGGGAGGGGTGCCTGCACCCCCTTTCCGATAAGGGCCCCAAGTTTTCAGCAAAGCTGATGAACCATTTTTCACTTTAAACTTTCCAGGCAAAGCTGCAGGGCCTCCCCTATGGCCACTCACCCCTCGGGGGACGCTGCTCTGCAAAGAAAATCTCCATCTATTCATTTTCTTTTTCCAGCCCGGGCAAACCCTCTGCAGGAAACCACGAACGCCCGGCCCGGACGGCAGTTGCTGGGCTCGCGGCGGCGGTTACCGGCCGGGGCGCGCCTCCCCCTAGCCCGGCGCGGCGGCAGCCGGGGGTCCCCTGGGGCGCCCCGCAGCCTCTCGGCTGCCACCCGGGGCCCAGACGGGTGGGGGGCTGGGGCCGGGGGAGGCGCGCCCCGACCCGCGCTCGCGCCGCCACCAACGGACACCACCGGCTGCGCCCAAGTGAGTCCAGGCTGAACCCAGGCGGCGGGGCAGGACGCGCCGGGACCCTCCGCCCCGTCCCCGCGGACCCGAAGCCCCGCGGAGCCGCCCTGGGGACGGGCGAGGGGACCCGGCCTCGCCGCCCCCAGCCTCCGGCCAGGTGAGCCGCGCCCGCCCGCCCCGGCTCGGGCCGCACCTGGCGCGCAGGTAGGGTCGGGCCGGGCTGCGCAGGCGCGGCGGGCGCGGCTCACCTGGGCCGGCGGGAAGGGCCCGGCCCCGCCTTTCCCGGCAGCGCCCGCCGAGGGCCCTGGGAGGCGCCGGCGGCGGCGGAGGCGGGGCCGGGCCGCGGCTCTGGAGCGACGGCGACCGCCACCTGCACCTGGCGCCCGCCGCGCCCGCCCTGCCCGCCCTGCCCGCCCTGCCCACTGGCCAGGTGAGCGCGGGGCCGCGCGGGCCGGCAGCGGGGACCGGCAGCCTCCGGGATGCGTCGGAGGAGGAGGAGGTAGGACGGCGCGGCCCGGCCGGGACCAGCGGACTCGGGGCCGGGGCGCGGCCGAGAGGGCGGCGGGGCTGGGGCCCCGGGGGGCGCCCGCGGCGTGGGCAGTGGAGGGTCCCGGGGTCCTGAGCCCGCGGCGTGGGGAGTGGAGGGCCCCGGGGGTCCTGAGCCCGCGGCGTGGGGAGTGGAGGGTCCCGGGGTCCTGAGCCCGCGGCGTGGGGAGTGGAGGGTCCCGGGGTCCCGAGCCCGCGGCGTGGGGAGTGGGGCCCAGGGGTCCCGAGCCCTGGTGCCCTCTGCCAGGGCGTCCCCTGGTGACCTGCGGTGCCCTTTTCCCGGGGTCTCCCGGTGCCCACTGCCCTTTTCCCGGGGGTCTCCCGGTGCCCGCTGCCCCTTTTCCCGGGGGTCTCCCAGTGCCCGCTGCCCTTTTCCTGGGGGTCTCCCGGTGCCCGCTGCCCTTTTCCCGGGGGTCTCCCGGTGCCCGCTGCCCTTTCCCGGGGGGGGTCTCCCGGTGCCCTCTGCCCTCTGGCACGTCTGGCTGGCGGACCCCGGCTGTGCAGTGGCGGGGACCCGGGTCGGGCGCGGCACCAGGTCCGCAGGTTCCCGGGGACAGTCCCTGACCGCGGGGCGCTGCGGTGGGGGTGGGCGGCGGGGAAAGGGGCGGCGGGCCGGGGGGCGCCCCAGCTCTGTGCCCACCCTCCGGGCGCTGCTGCTGACCCCGAGGGCAGGAAATTCCGCCGCCGCGTCGGGCTGGGCTTGGCGCGCGCCAGTGACTCACGGGCCGTTTCGGGCGCGGAGAACCCCGTGGCCGGCCCCAGCCCCGGGGGACACCCCCGCCGGGGGCTTCTCGGAGCCCAGCGTGGCTTTTCCGCAGCCTTCGCGGCCGGTGCGTCCCCGGACGCGCGTTTCCCTCCTGGCAAGTTTCTCACGACTCAGCCCTCCACATTCAGGCGCGCGGGGTCCCTGGTTTCCAGACTCTGTCCTTGACGTTTGTCCCCCCTTGCTACCTGGGAAGTGGACTGGCCGTGCCGTAGGAACGCCCTCTACATAAGACAGTCGTTAAAAGTCAAAGTCTACTGCTAAAATAATCCAGAAAGTTTTTGAATTTGAGAGTTTCTGGTTGCGGGAAAACAGAAGATCTGCTTTTACTGTGTAAATTTTTTGCTTTTCCTCGGAGTTTCTCAAAGGCAGGTTAAAGCCTCGGCCTTCAAGCTACAGCCCTGGATTTCATTACATTTAACTCGAATGTCTTAAGTCCAGCATCCCTAATAGTTAAAACTTCCTGGGCGATGCCTTTGTACCGTCCGGCTCGCGGTCACAAAGTGTGGAATCCACGCGGCCATCCTACTTTCTAGATTCGTTTATCCCCAGCTTTGATAATGTCTAAAAATGTGTCTCAAATCACACATTTAACATAAAATGCTGTAGGCAATGGATGATTTTTTAAAAGTCATGCAGAACTAGCCAGCCACAGCACACCATCATAATTATATCTTAACCAGAGCTTTTGTGCTTTTTTCTCCAAAGAGCTTCTTGCCCGGTCCTCTTAATTTGGTCCCCTACCAGTAGTGTCCTAAATACTAGTTAGGTGTAGGTGTTGCTCCCTGAGCTTAGAGTATTAATTTTATCGTCAGGGATGGTGGGGTCAGGTGTTAGCAGGCGCCTTTGCTCTCCTCTAGGAGGTGAGTGACGTGTTTGTTTGGGCTGGAGAAATGTGGATGTGTGTCACTCTCGTGCTGCAGAAACATCACGCCTGGGTTCAGATGCACCCTGGAGTCGCCCCTGGCCTTGGCGTTTCCAGGATCCCTTTTCTCACGGGGGCATCTGGTCAGTTAATCCACTCTGCAATGGACGACCGCCAGACTGACCCAGCAGCGCAGTGCTGTTCCGTGACCTGTCTCGGAGGCCGGCTGTGTTTCCTTTCATCAGTTAGTCTCACTTGTCTTGAGATGTGTATCTTTGTGTCTTTCGTGTGTGAGGCCTTGGCTCCACAGAATACTCCATTGTCCTTTGTCCTCTTCCAGTGGACCCTGTTTGTGCCTGTCCGTGCCTGAGCCCAGGAAGGCCGAGCAAGGCGCAGGGGTGGGTCACGTGACCGTTGGTGATGCCACATGGGTTGAGATTTTTCATCCTTTCTCGGTAATTCAAAGCTGCAGTTAATTTTTTGCATCAATATGGACAACACAATTTTGCCTTCTGTTTTTTTTTTTTTTGTTTTTGTATTTTATTGGCTTAAAATATATTTTATAAGGCAGTAACCGAGGGTCATCTCTGTTTGCAACAGTCTGGGTTCCTGTTTGGCAGGCCGGTTTCTTCACCATCCATAGTATTTAAACCTATTTTGGACTGCATTCTTTCTTCAGCAAGAAAAACACTATCCTTAAAGTTCACTGCAGAGAGAGAGAGAGAGAGAGAGAGAGAGAGAGAGAGAGAGAGAGAGTGTGTGTGTGTGTGTGTGAATGAAAGTTCAGAAAACACCACTTTAGAACATGAATGTTCTCAATTCTTTTACCTTCAATAATGGTCTCAACACAGTGAACTGATCTGGCCGCCAACGGGTGGGAACATAACAATGAGAATAGTGTGTCCTGCTGTACCTTGTAAGGCTAATTCAGCCAGTGTACTCACATAACTGTGTACATGCTAAACTGTTGTACTTTAATGCAGGGAATTATGCTGTATTCTTCATGAAATGTTTTTGGAGGTTTTCGTTCATTAGGGTCTGATGTTTGCTAGGTTAACTCTCCCGAGCCCTCACTGTGTATCCCTGTATCGAGGGCTGTGGCTCTCCCAGTACTCAGCCGGGGCAGGACGGTGCTTGGGCGCAGCCCTGCGCTCTCAGCCTGGGATTCGGCGCCGGCACCGCACGAGTATCTGTGTGCACCCCTCTCAGCCAGGGAATGCCCTGGGATGTGAGAAAGCCAGTGCCTGAGTAACCCTAAGCATGTCGGTTTGGAAGCTTTTCATTGTGTGTTTGATTTTCGGGGAAACACCCAGTGTCTCTAGGCGCTTAGGGATGCCCACTGTGCTGGTATTTTCGGGAAACACCCAGTGTCTCTAGGCACTTAGGGATGCCCGCTGTGCTGGTATTAAACCTCGGGCTCCCTGCATCAGTGTGAACCCTTTAAGCTTTAGTCCAAACTGTCTCCTAGGGCCAGAAGCTTTAATATTATAAATGTCCCTTCACATTCCTGGTAGGAGGGATTTTTGATTTGTTTTTCTAAAGGAAATCTAAGTGTGATCAGTGACCAAATAATCTTGAGATGCATTTAATTCTCTGGCTTATAAGGTATAAAAGTAAGTAGGTGTAAGAGAACCATTATGTATATAACATCTGTTTAAGAAGGAGGCAGTTCTCATAGGCACCAGAAGAATTAGTTCCCTATTAAGTTGGGTCGTCCCAACGCCGCTAATGTGTGGCCAGTAGCGGCAGTGACGTCGACTCAGTGCCAGCAGCCACGAGACTCCGAATTGCTTTAAAGCAAAACCAAGACAGGGAAGACTGAATTTCAGGACATTTGATGCAGTGTCAGGTTCAAACTTCCTGAGCTCCTGCTTGGCTTGTCCAGCCCGTTGACTGCTGACGTGGTTAGGTGGCCTAATGACCTTAGAGCACACGAGAAGCCAGAACCTTACATTAAACAAAGTTCACTTCCTATATTTAATGTCAACTCTTGAAACACTTAGCATTCCCAGCCAAAATTCAGAATCGAAGAACTCTCGAACAATTGAATTTTTGGAGGCGCAAGTGGGGGGGCCCTCCGTGTGGCCCCCCAGCTGGTCCTGCTCGGTGACTCTGGCTGCCTCCCTGTGTGTGAATCGTGCCCCTCTACCCCCCGCCTGCCCTTTGGAGCCTGCTTTGGCCTAGAAATGGAAAACAGTATTTAATAGAATTTGTCAGTAAATTTGTTGCTCCTTGTAATTCATCTTACCTGGTTGCTGCAATTTCATGGTACTGCCCAGGTCCTGCTAGGAATCTACAAGCATCATCGGTGTAGTAGCCATGTTCCTCTCTAATGTGTAAAATATTCTGAATTTTGAAACATTTTCCCCAGGGGTTTTTGAAGACGGCTTTGCAGATTGCACGTGAGCAGGTGACATGCTCCTACATTGAGATTCAGGCTCCCGCATTGCTCTGAGTGTCTCATGGGTTCTGAGTTTGGTCAGTGTTTTCTAGCCAGCCCCCTCGCCCATGGCTCTGCTGCTGCTGCTCTAGTTCAGGGGTGCCTTTGACCTTCCTCTGGGGTACCCCAGCTACCTGCTGCTGGTTGATGTGTCTCGCGATGGTGTAGCTCCTCTTCACTGGAACCATGAGGTGTTGCTTTCTTTGTAAACCTACATTTTTCTCTTAAAATTGCTGATTAAAATCTTCAGAAATCGGGCCGGAGTGATAGCAAAGCGGGTAGGGCATTTGCCTTGCATGCAGCCGACCTGGGTTGGATCCACGACATCCCATATGGTCCCCGAGCACTGCCAGGAGTGATTCCTGAGCGCAGAGCCAGGAGTAGCACCTGAGCCTCGGTCGGGTGACCCAAAAAAGAAAAGAAAAGGAAAAAAAAACCTTCAGAAATCGTTCCCTGACCCACATTTGACTATGTTTGACTATGGAGCTAAATGTCATAGACCAAAGAGTTTCTGTATTCTAGCAAAAGATCTTTTTTTGTTTTTCTTTGTTCCTGTTGGTAAAATTCCTTTCCCGTGTTGTGCACTCCCGCTTCTCTCTTCCTCTCTCTTCCCTCTCTCCTTTCCTTTTTTTTTTTTTTTTTGCTTTTTTGGGTCACACCTGGCGGTGCTCAGGGGTTTCTCCTGGCTCTGCACTCAGGAATTACTCCTGGCAGTGCTTGAGTGACCATATGGGATGCCGGGATGGACCCGGGCGCCATGGGCCGGCGCATGCAAGGCAAACGCCCTCCCCGCTGGGCATCGCTCCGGCCCTCTCTCCTTTCCTTTTTAACCAGTGAGCATCACCCCTCTAACTCTTAGCTGGGTGAGCAGAGGTCTTGCCTCCCTTTCGGAAAGCAACCCCCTTCCCCTCTCACTTGCGTCTTGATGAGGCGAGCTGCTGAAACATGCTGGGTACAGTTAGGTCATATTGTTTACAGATGTGTATAGCATACTGTGGTTTCGCACCTCTGTTTGCATCCATAAGATTATTTGCAAGGCATGTAAAATTCCTTTTTCCTTTGAGCTATGGCGGCATAAAAATATTGTAATGAAATGGTACAAGAAAGGCAGGGGCATTGGGCACTTGCCCTTGCGTGCCTGTCAGAGACTTGGAAGAAGGAAGCGTGTTTCAGTATATTTCATTAGTCTATTTAATTCTCGCGCTGTCATTTTCATCGCTCTTATTTTTTCCTTTTTGAATTCCATGTTATTTTTGTTTTCAGTTCTATTCCAAGATCTGCATCTTTGCATATAGAGAAGTGAAACATTAACTTTCTGATTGAAGTGTCTTAGGGCTTTGTTTCATAGCTGTTCTGCAGCTGAGTATGTTGCTGTTGGTGAGGTTTTTAGCAGGGACGGCTCTTACTGTAAGAATAGAATTCAGTTAGGCTACCCAGTGAGCAAAGCAAAATACTTGTTGGAGTGTTTCTTCAAGTTCTGTCAGTTTACCTCCTAAGTAATATTTCTCCAACCTGTTTGCTGCCGTCTCTCGGCTGGCCTTTCGCAGCCGCCTCCCTTTTTTGTCCGTCTGAATTGCTTTTGGGCTCTTCCTACTTGGCTTCTCAGCACACACCAACTGGCCTCTTCAGCGCATTTGAACCTATGGTCACTTGTCACTTGTCTTCTCGTTGTTCATCGATTTGCTCGAGCGGGCACCAGTACCGTCTTCATTCATTGGGAATGAGGTCTGTTATTGTTACTGTTTATGGCATATCGAATACACCACGGGTAGCTTGCCAGGCTCTGCCATGGCTCTGGGTTCATCTCAGGGGGCTGCTTAAAACCCTGCATTGCCTTTGGCTAAGCCAATCCCTTAAGGCCTAGATTGATTTAACACCTACCCAGCACACTTGTCTTATCATTCACCTTGCTTGCGTCCACCGCGTTTACTGCTTTTTTATTTTATTTTTATTGCTAAGAGTTCTTTCCCAGCACCTTTTAAAAACC
Source organism: Cryptotis parvus (assembly GCA_021461705.1). Taxonomy (NCBI): domain Eukaryota; kingdom Metazoa; phylum Chordata; class Mammalia; order Eulipotyphla; family Soricidae; genus Cryptotis; species Cryptotis parvus. The sequence continues at coordinate 120,942 of JAJIBD010021993.1, read as the reverse complement.
ATATGTGTGTGTGTGTGAGTGTGTGTGTGTATGATTTTGAGTGCCTGCGCACCTGTGCAGTGGGGAGGATTCACCTATCTTTCCCCTTCCTTTGTGCAAAGAAACTGTCTCTGGCTACGTGTGGCCACTGTAACACATTGAAAACTATTGAAAGTAACAGTTCAATAGTTTGAGCACATGCTTTGATGCAAGGTGGCTGTTTAATTCCTGGAGTCACATGGTTCCTGGGGGTGAACACCGCCTAGGTGACTGCCAGCATCCAGTGGAATAGCCTTGAGCACTGCTGGGTGTGAGTCGCGGAGGGAGGCAAGAGGGAGGGGCGGAGAGGAATCCTACTTAGTGTTCACGTGTGTTACTGTAAACAAAGATTTCTCAAAAAGGAAGACTGGAATAAGTATCTTAAGACTTTTGCAATCATATTTTAGTATAAAACCATCACATTTTTGTCAAGCCACAGTAAATATTGTAAGTTCTACTCTTTACTCTGCTTCTCCCTTTATATGTCAGGCACATTTTAAACAATTTACCCGAACTATCATTACACTTTTGAAGGCAACTCTAGGAAGTATTTACTATTGCTCTTGTTATTGTCTTTCTTCTTTTTCTTTTTTAAATTAATATTTTATTATACCATGTGAGATATACAATTATAATATGTTCATGTTTGAGTTTCGGTCTTACAGTGTTCCAGCACCCATCCCTCCACCAGTGCCCATTTCCCACCACCATGTCCCGAATTCCCTCCCCCTCCCTAGCCTGCCTCTATGGCAGGTTCTTTATCTCCTCTCTCACTCTCTCTTTTCCTCTCTTTTCCCTTTCTCCTCTCTCTCCCTCTCTTTTCCTCTCTTCTCCCTTTCTTCTCTCTCTCTCTCTCCTCTCTCTCCTCTCTCTTTCTTCCTTCCTTTTCTTACACATTGTGGATTGCAATATATACATTTAGAAGTATCCTGTGTTTCTTTTTGCCTATATTCAATACTCAGTTCTTGGATGGTATCATCATTTTCAATGATTATTAGCACATTGTTCCCTTCTCTGTCTTACCTAGACTCTGACTCCCACACGTTTGTGGTGTACCAGGTTTTGAGATACTGTACCGCTGCTTTGCACCCGCGCCATGCTGTGGGGATTGGGCTGTGTCCAGCTGTGGAGTCCGGACCTTGAGGATGGCTGTGGTTGTGTTGCGCCAGGTTTTCTGGCTTCTGAGTGCCTGGAGGGGAGGGGGCAGGCCAAGGAGCAAGACCTGCCCCGGAACCCCCAAGACACCCCGTCAGCCTAGCACAGGGGCGGGCAAGCAGCGGCTCCGCCCTCCACCAGACTCTTGTTATATTAAAGGTAGAAAAATTTGGCTATTATATAATTTGCCTTTCTCTATAAGGCTAGTTGAAATAGCAGATTCAGAGTCAAGCAGGCTGATTCAAAATCCTTGACTTCTTAGCTTATATGTGTAAATAAAACAAACTGCAGCCGTGAAAAGCCTTGTAACAGCAACAGAAACCCTCTTCTCCCCATTTCTTCTGTCTGGGCAACCACGCTGGCCTTTTTCAGTGTTGTTTAAGTATTTGCCTTTTGAAATGTGTGCTTCTACTGCAGTTTCTCATCATATTGGTTCTGGCATTATCTGTGGCTTTCCATTACAGTAGACAGAGTTGGCTTTCTCTCACACACACACACACACACACACACACACACACACACACAATTTTCCCTTACTAAATCTCCTGACACAGTTTTCACATTCTTTGTTTTCATTGATTATATATTATTGACCACTAGTTTATTTCCAAATGATTCCTGTATTGAAAGTCTTTTTGTGCCTTCACCGTGAACGTGATAATGCAGGAATCTTAGCTGGGAAATGGGTAAGTGGGTGATGTCATATGTGTTACAGTGGCCACATGTAGAGCCTGACCTTAAGGTTAAACATCTTAGTGTTACAGACTTAATGAAGAATAAATGTTGTTCTTTCAGAAATATGTAAATGTGGGGCTATTTTAGGGGGTTAAACCCAGCAGTGCTCAAGGGTTTCTCCTGCCTCTTAACTCAGGAATTACTCCTGGAAGTGCTCAGGGGATTATATGCATCCAGGGTACTGAACCCAAGCCAGCCATGTGCAAGGCAAACACCCTATCCTGAAAATACGTAGATGTTAAGGATGAGTCACTTAGAGGTTTCTAGATCGGGGACTGAATACCAGAGCCCTCTTTTGTAGTGTCACTGGAATGCAGTGTATTCATAACTACAGTTTCCCTGGAATGCAGTGTATCCGTGACTGCTTTTGTAGACACAGTTTCACTGGAATACAGTGTATCCACAACTGCTTTTGTAGATGGTTTCTCTGGAATGCAGTGTATCCATAACTGCTTTTGTAAAGACAGTTTCACTGGAATGCAGTGTATCCATAACTGCTTTTGTAGATGGTTTCTCTGAAATGCTGTGTATCCATAACTGCTTTTGTAAAGACGGTTTCCCTGGAATACAGTGTATCCACAGCTGCTTTTGTAGATGGTTTCTCTGGAATGCTGTGTATCCATAACTGCTTTTGTAATGACAGTTTCACTGGAATGCAGTGTATCCCGTAACTGCGTTTGAGCCACAGAAAAGGGATTGAGAAGTAGCCATGAAGATCAGCAAGTAAAAAGCTTACTCTTTGGACTCTTTATCCAAACTTGACCAACACTCTAGATGGTAGCAGGAGTTAAGAGAGGGCACATGCCTATTTGACAGAGCTGGGAAAGGCGAATGAAAGTAGCAGTAATTGAGCACCTTATCCCCGTGCTTGCCATTCCCGTCCCCAGTACTCTGGGCCTCCAAAGAAGAGTGAGTGGCTCACTGCTGTGTACTGCACGCGGAGTCCTGCGGTAAGAGCTGGTGGACATCCACTTCAGCTACTAAATAAACGCTATTAGAAACAAAGGTCAGAACCCTTAGGTTAGCGGAAGCACCTTGTGCTTCTTCCCATTCTTTGTGTGCCGTTGAAATTGGATCCTGGATTTTTGTGCGGATGATGGAAACAGATAGTAGCCTATTTGCCATGTTTGTTTGTATGTTCCTTTCCTATACCAACAGACTAGCTCGCATGCCAGCTCTAATTCGGAGAGGAAAAGAGCAGATCCAGGTTACAGCACGAGTTGATGCACTCCTGCTCTGTGGCCGAGCACGTCTACAGATTCCCTGTAGGTGCCTAGGAAATAGGGACACGCCCAAGAGACAGGTCTCTCAGGCGTTATGGCAGAATCGCAGTGCAGAGGACTGAGATTTTTTTTTAAATTTTTTTATTATACCACCATGAGACATACAATTACAAAGGTGTTCATAATTGGTTCTTGGTAGTACAGTATACCAGCACCCATCCTCCACCAGTGCCCCATTTCCACCACCTATGTACCCCACCCCCCTCCCGCCCACCCCCAGGCTGCCTCAATAGCAGGTACCCCAGTATCCTCTCTTTCTCTCTCTGTCTCTCTCTCTTGTCTCTGATCTCTCTCCCTCTTCTTTTACACATTGTGGCTAGCCCTGCAGATATTTAGAGTTTATCACTTAAGTCTCTTTGTGTATATATTCAATGGTGAGTTTTAATCTGCCATTACCATTTCCCACATTTAGTAAAACACTGGTATCTATTTATATCCTATTAATGAATGCAGTCATTCTATATCTGGAGGACTGAGATTTTAATGTCAATCTCTAACTCACATAACTACTTGCTCTGCAATAAATGGAGAGAGTGACCTGGAAGGGTCAGATTACCACATGCGGCAGATTTACACTGTCTGAATGGTGTTGGACCTCGAGCCACAGTTGTGTGTGTCAGGGAGGCCCTCAGCCAGTGGAAATGGAATGTTAGAGAAAGCATGGGCTCGTGTGGACAGTGTAGTAGCTGCACCAGCAATGTTTCGAACTCTTAGCACCAGTTGCTGGTGGACACGTCCTCTTCACTTCTGCCACTTGTGGGTCTCCTTCACCGAGCTGATGAAGACAGGAAAGCGTAAGGATTTTAACCAACATGTCAGCAGGATGTGCTTAATTGCCTAGCTCTGTAGTCATGCCCAGGATTAAGCCATGATGGGCAGAACTGAAGGAGCATTCTTCCAGCTTTCCAACAGATAGGACTGTCTGCTGTGTTGGCCACTGTATCTGCAGCACATATCCAATGGTTGTCCCCTGTCTTGGTCACTGTATCTGCAGGAAATATCTATGGTTGTCCCCTGTCTTGGTCACTGTATCTGCAGCACATATCCAGTGGTTGTCCCGTTGTGTAGGGCAGTGTATCTGCAACATATATCTAATGGTTATCTGCTGTATTGGCCACATATCTGCAGCACATATCCAATGGTTGTCCCCTGTGTTGGCCACTGTATCTGCAGCACATATCCAATAGTTGTTCGCTGTGTTGGCCACTGCATCTGCAGCATATATCCAATGATTGTCCGCTGTGTTGGCCACTGTATCTGCAGCACATATCCAATAGTTGTCCGCTGTGTTGGCCACTGTATCTGTAGCATATATCCAATGGTTGTCCTCTGTGTTGGCCACTGTATCTGCAGCACATATCCAATAGTTGTTTCACTGCACGGCCACTGCATCTGCAGTACATATCCAATCGTTGTCCGCTGTGTTGGCCACTGTATCTGCAGCACATATCCAATGGTTGTTTCCCTGCGGGCTATTGTATCTGCAGCACATATCCAATGGTTGTCCCGTTGTGTAGGGCAATGTATCTGCAGCACATATCTAATGGTTATCTGCTGTGTTGACCACTGTATCTGCAGGACATATACAGTGGTTGTTTGCTGTGTTGGCCTCTGTATCTGCAGCACATATTCAGTGGTTGTTTGCTGTATTGGCCACTGTATCTGCAGGACATATCCAATGGTTGTCCCCTGTTGTTGGCCACTGTATCTGCAGGACATATCCAATGGTTGTAATGGTTGTCCCCTGTGTTGGCCACTGTATCTGCAGCACATATCCAATGGTTGTCCCCTGTGTTGGCCACTGTATCTGCAGCACATATCCAATGGTTGTCCCCTGTGTTGGCCACTGTATCTGTAGCACATATCCAATGGTTGTAATGGTTGTCCTCTGTGTTGGCCACTGTATCTGCAGGACATATCCAATGGTTGTCCCCTGTGTTGGCCACTGTATCTGCAGGACATATCCAATGGTTGTCCCCTGCGTTGGCCACTGTATCTGCAGGACATATCCAATGGTTGTCCCACAAAGGAGCTGCCCTACTGCGGTGTCATTGTCCCTGCTGTTCTCAGTCCCTGGCACCTGGAAGTTCTATATTTCCTCACTTCCCTGTGATAGTTCTGACCCTGCCACACCTCGTCCTGACTCAAAAGGACAATTTCTGGCCAGTGTCACCCAGGAGCTGCTTTTGCTGTGTTCTTTCTGGAGACTTTCGCATCTGAGTCCTGGTTTAGGAGGGGAGTGACCGCCCCTTTCAGGTATTGTTCCGGTGCTGTTGGTGGTGATGTCCCAGGAGGGCTGAGGGTCCCTGGCCTCACTCCCAGCAGTAGGCAGCCACAGGGCCCAATAGTTCGACACTAAAGCCTGGTGATGTAGCACTGCTCAGAGCCCTCCTTGGGGTGCCGGGAATCAAATGTGAGTCTGGCGCGTGCCGCGAGTCCCTAAGGCTGAACCCTCCCTAGCCCACTCCTGAATTCTTCTGGATTATTTTTGACTCACTAACTCCTGCTTGCTTACAATGATTAACTTTATTCATTCAGAACAGCATGCATTTTCCTCCTTCCTAATCCAGAGGCCGGCAGTAAATAGAAAAAAAACCTTTCAGCGTGCACGTGCTCTGCCGGTGAGCTAAGTGGAACCACCAAAACCACTCCTCCAATCCCTGTACTCTCTAGCATGCCGTAAGTGATGTAGCTTCCACGGACTGTGTACAATTAGCTCACAGGGGCCAGATGCTGGCCAGGGGCTGGGCGGCAGCTGCCCCCTCAGTGACGCAGCAGCTCTTGCAGACGGATTTGCTGCAGCCGGTGAAGATGGCCTTGCCCATAGCGCCTGTCCACACCGTTCTCTTCAAAGACAAGTCAGTGGCCATGTTTCATCAGCCAGGTACAAATAACACAAGTTGTGTGTCTGACCATTGCCTTCTTGGTATTAAAATCTTTGGGCGCAGTTGCTGGAGCTTAACTGTCATTCAGTAGTTCTTTTCCCCCCTAAGAACTTTGGTTCAGAAAGTCATCTACTTTATAACAAAATCCCTGTTTCACAAGACTCTGAGCTGCCTGCCGGAAGCATCTTCTGGTTCCCCGCTACAACTGCGCTTAGTCGCAGGCTCCACCTGACGCCTGTCTTCGCTGCCTTCTGGGAAGCAAACGTCACGTGCCCGCTCTTTCCTGAGGCCACTGTGCCTTCGGCTTTGTCACTGAGCATGCAGGTCACGTCCTCCGCGGAAGAATTGCTGGCGAGAGTGTAAGCGTGGACCTAGCCATACTCAAAATTAATAAAACATACTCAAAGCCAATAAAAAGTACTAATCGCCCTGAAACTTGATTCCATCAATAAATGTGGGCAAACATTATTTCCTGTCACTCCTCTATCCCCTAAGACTTTGTCAGCCGATTAGGGGGTCCCTAATAAAGTTTCTGCCTAAGCACTTGAGGGTTTATTATCATGGCAAGGTTTTCGGTTCTTTTTTTTTCCTTAAGTTGCATGAGGAAATTCTGATGCTAGTGCATGGCACGGCTCCAATAGGTATTAATTCACAACAGTGTACTTTGCTTAATCTTCAGCGTAAACTAGGATTTAGGGATTGATTTTGTATTTTTGTGCTTTGTGTGGTTACCCTTCACTCTTTCTGGCATACTCTAACTCAGAGGCAGGCACGTTTCATGTAGTAAATAGGCTTTGTGCCAGTTAAGTCAGCTCAAGCCAGACCACAGGTTTATTGCAAGTACAGAGAGAAAATGGAGAGAAATACTATCTTTGGTGTTACTTTGACATGCACTTAGAATGTTTTACTTTCACTACGTTAGAAGATTGCTCCGGTTTGGGCTTTTAAGTCAAACCAGCGTAATTGCCGTGGGTGCCGCCCTACCTGAGAATCGGCCACACTTCTTAGAGAGCTAGATCTTCACTTGGTGCTTTCCTGTCTGAATCTGTATTCCGACAGTGACTCACTGTCACGTTACGCGTGAGCCATGTAATCTAGAGCCACATTTCAACCAGGGCCGAGTGGCCCAAGGGGTCCCAGGTGAAAGTCCATAAATGGGTGCAACCGTCCAAGACAGTAGGCTCGTAGGCAGTGGGCGGAGGGCGGCGCCGGAAGGAAACAGGAGGCCACAAGCAGGCCCCCGTCAGAAAGGTTGAGAAACACTAGTCTCGGTAACCGGAAGCCACAGCCTTGGAGAAGGACTGCTTCAGTTGGTTAGGTCATAGTTCCGTCTGCTCAGATCGAAACATGTTTTCACTCTTGGTAATAACCCATTGATTTTTAACCCAGCCTCACAGACGGTTAGAATTAGGCCCATGTTCCTGTGGGCATTGTTCACTCTGCATACTGCTGCAGTGTCTTCTGCGTGGCTCCCAGACAGCCGCTGTACGGAGCTTTCCCCTAATTTTATGTGTTTGAGAAGTATTGGCAGGTTCAGTGAGATCTATGACTTTCCCCCTAGCTGAGCTAGAAACACCCTGCTCTTTTATGGTATTCCCTTTGTAAATGGGATTGTATTAGCAAGTGACCATTTGAATAGGCCTTTTTTAAAAAGTTTGAAGCAGTGCAAGAAGAGAAACCCTTCATTTGCCAAACAATTTTAGTGTGCGAATACAGCATCCTGAATGTGCTATTGGGCTGGTTATTTACTTGGTCCAAACTGAAACTTGATCTAGGAGAGAATTTTTTGCTTTGTTTCGTTGGTTCTTTTTTATATAGATCTTCAGAGCTGACGAGTAGCAGTGTCTTGGGGCATGGCAGCTTCCCCAGGAATAAGGATTAAGAACCTGGTTTCATTTTGTGCATTCACTTATTGCTTATCTCTTGGAGTGTGTATTTTGTTAAGCGTCTTGAGTTTTGCCATCTATGTGAAATATATCAACTGTCTCATCCTCAGTATTTATTACCTTCCCAAAGAGCACTGATAAATAGCAATTTTTAAAAGCTTATTTAAACATAAAACTACCCTAGAGGTGATTGGAAGTTATTTGCAGTTTTTCCTAGTTTTTTCTCTTCCTGCTTTAAATTTATCACTTTCAAGCCTTATAATTTAACCACTGAATAATATCCGCTGTCTTTGGGTTTCGGTTCTAAAAGATCTTATTTTAGATCATTTCAGCCCATTTTTTAAATATAGATATAAGCTTAACACTGTTGGGGAAACTCTGGGCATGTACTGAAATGGAAATTAGCCAAACCACTTAACTTCCTTGACAGTGTGTCAGTGGTCATCAGAAACTCTTACGTTAAGAAGCTTGCACGAGACTTGTGCACGGGCCAGGAAAGTGTCACAGACCTAGTCACTCTTGAAGCAGATTCGCTGTCGGATTCCCCAGAGTAAACAAAAGATTGTTCTTTTTCCCCTTAAATGTTTTTTTGTGTGCTTACTGGGTGGCCAGCAGTGGCGAGTGACAGGACGGGCACCAAGAGCAGAGCCACACTCGATTCTCACGGGCTTGTCCCCTGTAGAAATCATACCGTGAATGCACTGCCGCGCCGCTGATGAGGAGCTCGGTGTATACCGTGGCCCCGAAGAACTCTTCGGCTGCCGCACTAATTCCACCCGTCTTCCTGATCCCCTTCTTCCTCCCACAGATGTGATTTCTGGCATGAAATGTTTTTGGAAAACTGGCACTGTTGTGAGCGGTTCGGTTCCGTCCCCACCGAGTCCTGCTCCATGCTTTCCTGTGACTCTTACTTCATGTTGTGTCAAAACACCCCGAAGATACCGGCTCCTTCCGGCTCACGGGTTTAACCTGGCGCACATCTTCCTGGTGAAGAAATCTAGTTTAACCAGACCTGGAGAGGAGGCATGTGTGGGTCTTCTCCAGGGACACCAGGGATGAATATATGTTGATTCATGACTGCTGTCAGTCTGCAGCAAAGAAAGGAATTTCCTTCCTTCCTGTGCAGCTGGAGTCACACGCAGTTGTTCACGGGCTCCTCCCAGTCTGTGCTCGGGAGTGATACCTGGCAGTGCCCAGCCACACTCACCGGGACCCCAGCACGGCTAGCCGTAGACCCCCGGGCGTTCTCAGGCTCCTGAAGCTTTCTCCTTAAAAAAGAGAGCATGTTTTTATTTTAAACTTTTCTTCTTCTCCCTTCAGGTTTTGTTCTAACCGCCCTCCCCTGACTGGCTGTCTGCTCGCCAGAATGTGCTTTGCTTGGTTGCTCTGCTTGGGCGGATTCCTTGGTGCCCACGCTCGCTTGGTTGCAGGGCAGAGCGCACACACTTTGCTGTGGCAGCAGGAATCCCCAGCCGCAGTTTCACAGGCACATACAGATGGTGGCAGGGATCAAGCCAGGAGAAACACACGTTCAGACAAAGCTACCTTTGCTGCTGAGTTAGCCGTGGCTTCCAGGATGTGTTTCTGAGGTTGTGATAATAGCATGGTGGCGTCCTGTGACAATTGAGCACGTTGTCTACCCACCTTCCTGGGGCTAGATCACGCTGTTGCCCTGTTTGTCTGAAGCGTCCTAAGATCTGGGTATGGTAACACGTGGTCTCTTGGGTTCACTGCGAGTGTTTATTTCCGTGTGGTCTAACCATCGCCTGGGGCCATCGTGCAGGGGAGGGTGTTTGCCTTGCAGGCAGCTGACCCAGGAGTAACTCCTGAGCATTGTTGGGCTTGACCCAAAAAGCCAAAACAAACAAACAAACAAACAAATAAATAAAATGAATAATTGAAACAACTGACCCTGAACAGAGGTCGTTTTAGAGATCAGTCAGCTGTTAAACAGCATCAGAAGAAAATGCAGCTCGGCCAAGAGAGGTTCCAGGGGAGAAGGCGCTGCCAAGGGGCAGCAGCAGACCCTGAGTGCCGCCTTGGTGCAGTGGACCCCTGCCGCTGCCTTGGTGCAGTGGACCCTGAGTGCCGCCTTGGTGCAGTGGACCCTGAATGCCGCCTTGGTGCAGTGGACCCTGAATGCCGCCTTGGTGCAGCGGACCCTGAGTGCCGCCTTGGTGCAGCGGAGCCTGCCGCCACCTTGGTACAGTGGACCCTGAATGCCACCTTGGTGCAGCGGACCCTGCCGCCACCTTGGTGCAGCGGACCCTGAGTGCCACCTTGGTGCAGTGGACCCTGCCGCCACCTTGGTGCAGCGGACCCTGAGTGCCACCTTGGTGCAGCGGACCCTGAGTGCCACCTTGGTGCAGTGGACCCTGAGTGCCTCCTTGGTGCAGTGGACCCTGCCGCTGCCTTGGTGCAGCGGACCCTGCCGCCACCTTGGTGCAGCGGACCCTGAGTGCCGCCTTGGTACAGTGGACCCTGCTGCTGCCTTGGTGCAGCGGACCCTGCCGCTGCCTCTGGTGCAGCGGACCCTGCCGCCACCTTGGTGCAGCGGACCCTGAGTGCCGCCTTGGTACAGTGGACCCTGCCGCTGCCTTGGTGCAGCAGACCCTGAGTGCCACCTTGGTGCAGCAGACCGTGAGTGCCGCCTTGGTGCAGTGGACCCTGCCTCTGCCTTGATGCAGCGGACCCTGAGTGCCGCCTTGGTGCAGCGGACCCTGCCGCTGCCTTGGTGCAGTGGACCCTGCCTCTGCCTTGGTGTAGTGGACCCTGCGCGCTTCCTGGGTGTAGTGGACCCTGCATGCATCCAGAGAGGTCCGAGTGCAGAGCAGCAACCGGGAGAGCAAAGAGCACTTTGGAAATTCACTTTATTTGACATGGAGATGGAGACTTTATCCGGCACGCAGTTCCCTTGAATAAAATGAAATAAAATTTTATTTCATTTTTTTGTTTTTGAAAATTTCTTATTCCCCTGCCCCCTTTTAGTTGTTCTCTTTCACTCCTTTTACTCCTTAAATAATGGTTTCTTTGACCTTTGGCTTTTTTTCCTGTGGGCAAAGTTCTATATCCCCACACTGATTTTTTTTCATCTCTTGTTAGCATAGAAAATTCCGATTCTTAGTTCTGCATTATTCCTTCCCTCCCTCCCTCCCTCCCTCCCTCCTTCCCTCTTTCTCTCTCTTTTTCTCTTTTTTCTCTCTCTTTCTTTCTCTCGCTTGCTTGCTTGCTTGCTTGCTAGCTAGCTAGCTAGCTATTTGGGTCATACCCGCCATGCTCAGGGGTTCCTTGGTTCCTTTTGGCTCTGCACTCAGGAATTACTCCTGTCGGTGCTGGGGGACCATACCGGATGCCAGGAATCGAGCCCACCTTGATGTCGACCGCATGCAAGGCGCCGGCTCTCCCGGCTCTGCTGTCGCTCCAGCCCCTTGTTGTCTCTTTTGTTCACAGAAGCTGGAGTCCTGGGCTCTCCGTGGTCTTATCCCCACAGTGTACACGTGTCTCCTAAGTTACTGCTCCAGATATCTTCTGATAGTCCCTCCACTAACGGGGTGGACAACACTAGCCCTGGGTCACACAAGGCCCGTGAAAGCCCTGTTCTCGTCCTGCTGTGTAACTGGGCGGATACGTTGACTTTCATCAGCCGTTTCTTGTGTGTGTCCTGGCAGTGAGGTTGTAAATAGACAGATGGCCCTTTGCAGAGCAGAGTCCCCACTCCTGGGCGCCCTCCCACTGTCCCCTTTCTTGACTCCACCTTCTGGACTGTTGAATTCATCCTCTCTGTCATCTCTGGTGTCTTATCACCTTTATTGGTGCAGAGGAACCTGTAATTTTGCTAAAACATAAATGGGTTTATGGCCTTCATTAGAACCACTCTGTTCTGGGGCCGGAGTGATAGTCCAGTGGGTGGGCGTTTGCCTTGCCCACGGCCGACCCGGGTTTGATCCCCAGCATCCCATATGGTCCCCTGAGCACTGCCAGGAGTAATTCCTGAGCGCAGAGCCAGGAGTAACCCCTGAGCATCTCCAGGTGTGACCCAAAAAAGCAAAAACAAAACCCATTCTGCTTGGTGTTCCGTCCACTCAGTAAAGTCAGCAGCCTCCAGGACCACCTTGTGGACCGGTCCTTGGCGGCCTTCCTGCCTTCTCCCGCCTCATCTGCCCCCTGCCCCTGTGCCCCTCTCACGGCGCCTCATGTCTTTCAGGGGCTAAGTACACGGTAAAAGGCGTGCAGTGTTGCGACCACCAGGCTTCTTCCCCCTCGGAGCCCCTAGTTCACTCCCCACCCTTGGCAAGCATATAGTAGGCTTCTTTTAGATCACTGGCTCCAATAAAACTTAGGGGCATAGCAAACAGAATTAGCAGATAACAAATCAGTAAGGATTGATTTGTGATGATTGATTGCTGTATGTTTCCGACCTTCCCGGCAGCCATCTGCACCTTGAGTGAGCGCACTCACGGCCACGTGTTGGGAGTTTCCCCTGTCCTTCAAAGGAGCTCTTTTAATGCTTCTTGCAAAATTTGTTTGAAGGCTATGAATCCCCCTAAGCTCTTGCCTTTCCTGTACTAAACACTGAAGCTCCGTGTTGGTCCTTTGCATCTGCGTGATGATCTGGCTGGATGGAGTATTGTTGGTGAGATGCTCGTTTTGTTGAATCTGCTGTATCCTCCCATATTCTCTGACTCGTAGAGTCTCACTTGCTACACCTGCTGGACACCATACAGGGTAACCTTTGGCATCTCAGCTCCTTTGATCTTGCTTCTTTCAGCATTCTGTCTGTCTTTGGATTTTTTTTCATTTTGAGTGTAATGTATCCTGAAGTTTTCCTCAGTGGGTCTATTTTCCCTTCCCCTCTGTGCCTATGCGCCTTAATTCTCAGAAGTTCTTTTTTTTTTGGGGGGTCACACCCAGCAATGCTCAGGGGTTACTCCTGGCTCTTTGCTCAGGAATTACTGGCGGTGCTCAGGGGACCATATGGGATGCCGGGATCAAACCCAAGTCGGCCTTGTGCAAGGCAAATGCCCTAACCGCTGTGCTTTCGCTCTGGCCACAATTCTCGGAAGTTCGTTAACTTCTCGGAAGTCCTCAGAGACTCCAGTGATTTTTTTAATTGCATCGCCTTGAGATAGACCATGACACAGTCATTCATGATTGGTTTCAGTCATACAATGTTCCAACACTCATCCCTCCACAATGCCCGTTTCTCAACCAATACCAGTGCCCCCCGTTTCCCTCCTACCACCCCTTCCCCTCACCCTCCTGCCTCTATGGCAGGCTCCTTCTTGCTCTCTCTCTCTCTCTCTCTCTCTCTCTCTCTCTCTCTCTCTCTCTCTCTCTCTCCAGCCTTTTGTGCATTATGGTTTTCAATACTAAGAAGTCATCAGGTTTGTTCAGTGCATTCCATATTTTTATCAGGAAAGTACAGCTTGAGTAGTTTGTTTTTGTTTCAACTGGGTGGCAGCTTTGGGCTATGAACATGACTGCCAGGGCTTCCAGAAGTACAGGGCGGGGGGGAGAGGTAGCCTATCCTGACCCCAAGAAAGCCTGGAGATTTCACTCCACAAAACCTGCATGCTAACTTTTCAGCAGGTTAATATCTTGGTGAAGCCTATTTTGAGACGGTGCATCTGGCTGGGGTGATTCAGGATTGCAGGAGCAGTGGATGCCAGGGGCTCTGCTTGGGTGGGCACTCTGCTGGCAAGTCCCTCTGGATCTCAGAGACTGCTGGCCAGTCTCTGAGATTAACTCTGGCTGTGATATCTTTGGAGATTTATTTCTGGGTCTTTGATGAAAGGTTGATAAATGTGCTTGTGTGGCTTCCACATGCTGAACTTTTGGCAGTTGAATTTGTTGAGGAACTTGGTCTTGAGTTGTTGAAGTCTGGTGGCGCACAGTGGTAATTTTGGGGTGTCAGGAAGCCTGAAGGGTTAGGCTGAGGGGTGCCTCACCCCGTGGGTCTAGATGGGCCTGCTGGTGCTGCTGTGTTCCCTGGGCCCCCGTAGTGATGGCTGCAGGGACCAGGACTGGATCTTGCACTTGGGCACTCTGGGTGGGGGCAGCCGCCCAGCAGAGGCCTGGCCAGGGCCACATGTTCCATCTGGGTCCCCAGACAGTCGGTGCTTGGGTGCTTGGGGAGGCTTATTCCATAGTGTCCTGTGGGTGCTGGGGCTCGTCGAGGGAGGGAAATGGCAGAAGGACCCAGGGCCCGTGGTGGGAACCTGGGTTGCCCCCTCAACTCCAGGGCGCCCACTCTGCGGTGGTGCCCGTCAGACCCAGAGAGCCCAATTCAGACACGTCAACACTCTTCCACTGTTCTTAGTGCTGTGTGATTGGCTTAGGAAGCAGCCATGTGCCGATGCAGGGCAGGGTTGGGGTGCGGAGGTTGCTGGGGCACCCACCTGGTAGGGAGGGACTTGGCCCCCCATCCCAGATAGGTGCAGTGATGCCACGGCATGGGGGGAGCAGCCCGCAAGGCAGGCACCCGGTTGCCTACAAGCACTTCCGCACTTGGTTGTATGTGGATCCAGCGTGTCTTGTCTGTAGCCCCTCTGCCTACAACGGGCTTTCTTTTCAAGACGATTCTCTAGAGAATTCCCCCTTCTCGTTCCCTTCCATTTATCTTCATAGTTTCACTTCAGGGTGTGCATCCCTGCTTAGTGGTTGGCTGTTGACATGCCTTCGAGGCTCTGCTCCTTGAAGGTAAGAGGTTTATTTAATTTTGTGGCGATTGCCCAGCACACTATTTGACGATAAGTAATTATACAATCAAAATTGTGTGGTTATGAAAAGTCCTTACATTATGATTCAGACCATTTAAGAGCTGCAGAAGCCATTTCAGCCTTGTTATGTGACTCTGAATGCGACCAAAGCCCGTGGCATCAGAATCCTATTTTTATGACAGTGTTCAACATAATTGTGGTAGCTCTGGGTGCCAACATGTCCATTCCAAACTGAAAACAAAACAACTAAATTAAGAACCAAATTAGAATATATGGAATTAAGTTTTCAGCTTCTATTTTATTTAGTGTAACATAACTTGTTAAAGAAAATAGAATAATATTAGAATTTGGTTTATTTTTTAATGATACAGTGATAACTTTTGGGGAAAAAATGGATGAGTAGAGTGCCAAAGTCAGTTTTCATCTGTTAGCAAGATTTCTCAGCCAGTATGGGGGGGGTCGTTTCCCTTCACCTTCACCCCAGAGAATGACTTGACTGTAATGGTTTGTGTTGAAACCACTTTATGTTGCGCTTTTAAAAGCATCATGAAGAAAATCAGCATTCACCGCACTGCAGCTGCCTGGCCTGCCTTGCTCCCTCCCTTCTGCCCCCTTTTCCGGTAGCCTGTACCAGGGTTCAGTAAAGTTAGTGCTCTCTGTTCATATGATCAGCTGCGACTAGCATTTATTTTTATCACGCCAGACACAGCTTTTATAACCCAGTGATCTCTATTACCTCCAAACACCAAAGGGAGCCTTATGCTTTTTTTTCCTATGTTATTAGATTTTATATTATTGTGAGCTATTAAAACTAGCTATTATGTTGCAACACATTAGATGTTCTTAATTTTCTAGTCTTCATTGGTTCTGTCATGATACACAAATACTATCAGGTGTATTATCTAGAAGCATGCCAATTCATTTACTTAGTGAAGCTAATGATTGGGTAAGTTGATAAAGAATTTCGTAGATTTATAACCTGAACTGGTTTAGCTGGACCAAAAAAATGCTTCAGAGATTAGTGGAAACATTCATAAAATAAAATTCGCTCATTAGCTATATGACTGACAGTGCCTTTCAGTCCGTTTCTGCTTTCATATGGGTTCCCCCTGTCTTTTGTCATCGATGTTGTAAAATCCCTTGGCCCTGTAGTGGTGTTTGAGTTAAGATACTCTTTTTTTAATTCATACTACTTATAGAAAATAATTTTATGCATACTATATAGTAACCTCAATCAGCTTAGATTGTTTAAATTTCCCACTAGAGAGAAATCCCTAATATTCGGTAGCCACAACTGATTACTCTGATTATGCCAATGTGTTCTTCTACAAGGGTAGTTTCCTTGATATCTTTTGTATTCGTGTTAGCTGCAAGAGTATTTTTATTTTGTCTCTTGCGAGTGAACTGAATTATGCTACAGCAATAACCAGCTAATAATGCCTTCTATCGTTTCTGTTTATAGGTATTATCATTTAAAGGAAACTTCCTGCCAGCAAATCTATGATAAAGATTCTAAGTGACCGAGAAAACTGTAACTGTTGTTTGTTAGGTGACAGCCTTTCACTGTCACAATGGCTCACATAAGGCGACTAATAAAATCGCAGCTTAAAAGATATTACCACAAGAAGTTTTGGAAACTTCGGTGCAGTGATTTTTTTTCTTTGTAATATTTTTGATTTTAATGCAAAGAGAAGTAAGTGTTCAATATTCCAAAGAGGAATCAAGGATGGAAAGAACCATAAAAACAAAAACAAGATGTTTGATTTCATGCTAGAAGCTGTAAACAATATTAAAGATGTGATGCCAAAAATGCAAATAGGAGCACCTGCCCGGCAGGAGATGGACATTGCCCAGAGACCCTGTTTGCAAGGGCATTACACGGCTGCAGAACTGAAGCCTGTGTTCGATCGCCCAGTCCAGGATGCAAATGCCCCGGGTGCTTCCGGCAAAGCCTTCAAGACCACCAATCTGAGTGCTGAAGAGCAGAAGGAGAAAGAACGGGGAGAAGCAAAACACTGCTTTAATGCTTTTGCAAGTGACAGGATTTCTTTACACCGGGATCTTGGTCCAGACACTCGGCCTCCTGAGTATGTGAAAGAATATCCACTGTTTGCTGTTTATCACATAGATGGATATGCAGAATGTTAACCAGTAGTCATTGTTTATTGTCTGGGATATGCAGAATGTTAAGAATAGTCACTGTTTACTGTTTATCACATAGACGGATATGCAGAATGTTAACTGTTTACTGTTTATCACATTTACAAATATTCACTGTTTACTGTTTATCACGTAGACAGATATGCAGAATGTTAATGAATAGTCACTGTTTACTGTTTATCACAGATATGCATAATGTTAACTGTTTGCTGTTTATCACATAGATGATATGCAGAATGTTGATGAATATTCACTGTTTACTGTTATTACATAAATATGCAGAATGTTAATGAACATTCACTGTTTGCTGTTTATTACATAGATGGATATGCAGAATATTAACTGTTTACTGTTTATCACATAGATAGGTATGCAGAATATTAACAGTTTACTGTTTATCACATAGACAGGTATGAGAATATTAACTGTTTACTGTTTATCACATAGATGGGTATGCAGAACATTAACTGTTTACTGTTTATCACATAGATGGATATGCAGAATATGAACTGTTTACTGTTTAGCACATAGCTGGGTATGCAGAATATTAACAGTTTACTGTTTATCATATAGACAGGTATGAGAATATTAACTGTTTACTGTTTACCATATAGATAGGTATGCAGAATATTGACGAATATTTGCTGTTCACTATCACGTAGACAGCTATGCAGGATATTAAAGAAAATTCCCTGTTTATTGTTATCACATAGACGATATGCAGGATAGTCACTGTAGGAAAAGAAATTGTTGTTTTGCCATCTGGAGGCAAAACCTGAAAGTCATTTAAGACGTTTGAATTATTTTGTAACAGGGCCCTACTCTGTGGCCCTGGGGCAGGGCGGGCCCTACAGTGCTGGACACTGTGTGCCCCTGCGCCAGGCACGTGCTGCGCGTTTGGCGCCCCGGGCAGTGCCATCACTGAGTTTGCTGAGTGCTGCCGCTGTGGAAAGTTGCTCCAACTTTGAATATCATCCCCCAGAAAATCAGAGAAATTATTTTTAAATGCTTTAGTTTTCTCATTGTGCCAGAAAGTAATAGTGACTGTATATATGGGATGGTGGAGGTGGAGGAGTTGTGTGTGTGTCTCTGTGTGTTGCTGTAGAATAGAAATGTTGAAAAAATGTGCCAGGGTCCTGAAACCATGATAACTATATTTTATGACCTAAGTGCTTGAAGTGTGTTAATTATTTTTCAGATGTTGTTTTGATTTTAACGCTTCTTTTGAGTGATACTATTATTATAATTACTAATTTAACCACGATTTTTAAACCTAGCATTTGTTTAAAAATTCTCATATAAAACGTTGCCTTCCTGTGACTGGATTTACTGATTACTGTGTTGACATGTGTTCTGAATTATATAGTGGTGTGAAGAACATGCCTCTGTTCTATGATGTTGTGTTTCTTGCCCTAGTAAACTACTTTGTGTCTTTGATTTAATGTTCAAATGCTTTATTCACATTAAAATGGCTAAAATGTATCCTTTAGATGAGTTTCTAACTAAAGAGCGCCTGTGCATTATGCTTTCTGACTGTGGCAGGATCACGTTGGTAGGAACACGGCGCCTTTGTCAGCTTAGATCATTTGTTTCTCTTACACTTTTCTAGATTTATCATCACAAAATATTGCTCAGCCCCTCAGTATTGAACCTGTGTAGGTGGTTTCTGTTGTGATTTGAGGTTAAGGTGTTCATTATCCTTAAATGAATATGTATAAAATGGTCCAACTTAAGTAGGGTGCAGTAGAGCTGTTTTGGGTCTTAACAGATGATAAAGCAGCATCCTACTTCCAGCACAAATTAAGAATCACGTTTTGATTTTTTTTGTCTTTGGTCTATACCCAGTTGTGCTCAGGACTTAGTCCTCACTTTGTGCTCAGGGATCAGTGTTGGCAGCTTAGGGGACTCCATTTCTACATGCCAAAATTCTAAAATAGCTTGACTGTTTGGCAAGTTATTTTAATTTTACTATTTTACATAAAATTGGAACAATTTTAAAGTATAAGTACTTTTCAATAAATTGAGGAACTATGAAATTTTATTATCACTTTCTTTGATAATATAGAATGATTCTTTTATCAGAAGTCATCAGTTAATCAGATAGATTTTTTTTTTCTTTTGGGTCGCACCCAGCTAGCTCAGGGGTTACTCCTGGCTCTGCACGCAGGAATCCTTCCTGGTTGTGCTTAGGGTACCATATGGGATGCCAGGGATCGAGCCTGGGTCACCTGCATGCAAGGCGAACGCCCTACCCACCCTACTATCATTCCGGCCCAAACAGATTTTTTGTGTTTTTGGCATTTTGAGTCATATCTGAGGATGTTGGGGATCGAACCCAGGTTGACCAAATACAAGGCAAATGCCTTAGCAGGTCACTCCGCCCCAGTAGATCCTTTCTTAAATAGAAGAAAAATCTTGTGAGATTAAAGTAGAAAGTAGTAGCTTTTTAATTTGTGTGACTTTTGTGAAGTTTTACACTTGAAATCTTCAAAGGTTTTGTAGTTCTTACATCAGTCATGTGGAAAATGAATTTAGGAAAAGTATTTTTAATCTTCAAACTCCATCTCCAGAATACTTAAAGGGCAGAAAATTATAAGATTTCGACTTCCCTCTTGTCAGAACTCCATCCTGCAGACGATCCTATCACAGTCTGGCTCACGCGCCACTTATGGCCGCGTGGTTCATCAATAAATGCTGGATTTAGAGGTGACTACAAGAGTATGCTACCTGCACGGCAGAGCCTGGCAAGCTACCAGTGTCATATTTGATATGCCAAATACCAGTAACAATTATAGACCTCATTCCCATGACTGTAATGGTTTGAGGCTCTTTATGTTCCTGGAGCAAGCAGATGCCCTTGGGCTCTACTAGCATGAGACAGGACATATGGAGATGTTACTGGTGCCCGCTCGAGCAAATTGATGATGAACGGGAAGACAGTGGAATACAGTGATACAGTGATAGTTTGTCTTCAACTTTTATTTATTGTTTGTTTATAAAATTTTATATCTTAAAATATGAGGGTTTGGATCCAGAGAGATGGTACAGTGAGTAGGACAGTTACCTTGCAGATGGCTGACCCAGCTTCTCTTCCTTACACCACGAACGTAATCTCTGTGTACAGAGCCAGGAGTAGCCCTGAGCACTATCAGGTGTGGCCCCCAAAGTAAAGCACTGCTCCTCCTCCTCCTCCCCTCCTCCTCCCTCCTCCTCCTCCTCTTACTCCTCCTGATATATTTAGCCATTTGGGGGTATAATTGCGGAGTCTAGAATATACACCAGTAGGTAGCTTGTCTTTAGTAATCTATTTGTAATTGGTAGTTTATCCGAAATTTAATTGAGTATAAACCATTGCTTTCATCTCTGATGTCAAGACACAGTGGGCATTTGCTTCTGACCACACATACTCAGTGCTGCACTTTGCAGTCATGAAGGCACTGGGAACAGTCACTTTCACTTAGAACTTTCTGCTCCTTCTCCTACTCAGCACGGTTGATACCGTCACTTAATATTCGGTCCAGTGTGATCGCCCTTGTTATCGTGATAAATATGCTGCCCTCAAAGCGATCTGCAAGATTCGTATTGAGGTAGGACATGCGAGTCGTGAGTGTGAGACTGTCGCATTCCCTGGCCTTTGATTCGCCATCGAGGTCAGTGTTTTCGCCAGGTCCCTGCCGGAAGAGCCGACATGTGCTGGGCTCTTTCCTCTGTCCGTGACTTACTTCCTCCTCCTTGGATTTGAGCAGCACTGTTGGATTATTCATACTCTACGTTTACAATGCCTTGACTGTGTTCTCTATGCTGGGGTCTGACGTCATAGGCTGTTTATGGACTTCAAGTGAGCGTGAAGATAGAGTCATTTTATCTTCACCACAGAACACACATGCTTGATGTCCCAGCCTTCCTCAGCTGCTTGACAGTGTTTGGAAGCCCTCCTGTGTATGTTATTTTATTTAAGTTCTACCCTAATTCATCAGGGCAGGCACTGTGACAACCTCCAGTCAACAGACTAAACCCTGTGGTTTCATAGACAGATTATTTCATTGAAGGAGGCATTGTTATAAAAATGAATTCAAGATTAATACTGATTTTTAGTTAATGGGTAAAAAAATAACTTGGGACCCATGGTGATAGTGGGTAGGGCATTTGCCTTGCTCGTGGCCAACTCAGGCTTGATCCCTGGCATCCTATATGGTCCCCGAGCATTGCCAGGAGTAATTCCTGAGCATTGCTGGGTGTGACCTGAAAAGCAAAACATAAACATATATGGGCTAGAGCGATAGTCCAGCTGGGTAGGACGTTTGCCTTGCACACGGCCGGCCCATGTCAGCCAGGTTCTATCCCGGCATCCCATATGGTCTCTCGAGCACCGCCAGGAGTTATTCCTGAGTGCAGAGCCAGGAGAAACCCCTGAACATCGCTGGGTGTGACCAGAAAAGCAAAACATAAACATATTTTTATATATATATATATATATATATATATGACTTGGTAGGTCTCTTTCATGTCTGCATTTTCCGTTCAGTGTGAACAGCAACGCTGGACAATATAGAACTTTTAATTTTCATTTCTAAATGTGATTTCTTAAGGAATTGAAAAATGCTATATCTTCTTAAACAGTAGATTAAATTATGAAAGCAAAGCTTAGTTTTAAACATGACTCACAGCATATTGGAGGTACTGAAATTTTGATTAAATGATAAACATTTGAAGAAATTATACTTTAGAGCAAGTTACTTTTTCTTTTGGGAACAAAAAAATATTTCCCATTTCTTAAATAGTTCTAATATTTCCCATTTCTTAAATTCATTGAAGAAATGGGAAATATTATATGTTTAGGAAATTAGATATTCTCTATGAATAAAAATAATTCATTTAATAAAGCTATACTGTTTTTAAATTTTCAAATCATAAAACAAGTAATTTCAAAAGGAAGGAAAAACCTCATGTTTATTTGAAAAATCTGCCATTTTTACAATTTTTCACTGAGGCTATATGCCATCTTTTAAATTTATTTAACTTTTATTGACAGCATGTGTAATCACTTGTATCACTTCACTTGTCTTCCTGTTCATCGATTTGCTTCGAGCGGGTGCCAGTAATGTTTCCATTCATTGGGAATGAGGTCCATTATTGTTACTGTTTTTTGGCATTTCGAATACACCACGGGTAGTTTGTCAGGCTCTGCCATGGCTCTGGGTTCATCCTAGGGGGGCCCAGCCTTTTTCTATGTCAGACCATCAACCATCCAGAGCCCCCGGGCAGAGCCCTGGGTATAGATAAGCCTGTCTCCTGTCTGCCATCTTCCAACGCAGCTGGGCACTGCAGCCACACCTGCAACACCTCGAGGGGCAGGTGGCAGGAATATGTAATAGTGTATGTAATAGTGCATATGTAATAGTGTAGTTTTATAACTGTGAAATTAAGTAATAAAAGTAATCATGACTTTTCTGTCTTTTGACTTCTAGATGTATCGAGCAGAAATTTAAGCGCTGTCCTCCCCTGCCCACCACCAGCGTCATCATAGTGTTCCACAATGAGGCGTGGTCCACGCTCCTCAGGACAGTCCACAGTGTGCTTTATTCTTCACCTGCCATCCTGCTGAAGGAAATCATTCTGGTGGATGATGCTAGTGTAGACGGTAAGGAAGCTCCCATGATCTAGACCATTCCCTGAGCAAATCCGTGGGGTGGTGTCCAAAACCTATTTGCTTATGTCATGCTCTCTGCATGTCATTTCTGAGTTTGCATATTTTAGATCTGGACGCTGAGTATACAAGGCATAAGAGTCAAATCCAAGAACACCTGTATTCCAAAAGGCTTGAAACACCCTTAATAATTCATAGCTTCGTGTTCTTCACTGTGAGGCATTTCTTGCAGGCCCGGTGACTGAGAGCACAGATCTGAGTTTGGGGTCTGGCTGGCCTCCTGGGCGCGACACCCTTCCCTGAGAAGCTCTGTGACACCCACCGCTGTGTGTTGTCTTCTTTGTCTTTAAGAAAATCTGTTGTGTGAGACATCCCTAGTTTTCTTTTTTTTTCTTTTTTTTTTTTTTTTTTTTTTTGCTTTTTGGGTCACACCCGGCGATGCTCAGGGGCAGGGGTTACTCCTGGCTCTTTGCTCAGGAATTTCTCCTGGCGGTGCCTGGGGAACCATATGGGATGCCGAGGATCAAACCGGGCCGGCATAGGCCAGCGGCGTGCAAGGCAAACGCCCTACCCACTGGGCTATCGCTCCGCCCCGACTTCCTTAGTTTTCATGGCGGAAGAGTAAAGTCCCTCCTCAGACAGAATAGTGTGTAGTCACTTACCAGAAGCATAATTTGCAGTTGTGTAGTTAGAAATGTAGAGATACGTAACTCCTAGATTGATGTTTTGAAGATTGGGTGATGTGATAGAAACATATATTAATAATATGAGTATTTAAAAATGTCAAAAAGTCATTATGTCCTTTTTCATTTTGGCCTCTTTATATATTCAGGAATTATTTACAAAGTTCACCAAATTCTTCAATGCTTTTCATATAAATATGAGTAAGTTAACTAATTCACACATTTTAAATTGAAACCACAGGGCAATTGGAGAAGTATCTAATTAGCTAAATTTTCAAACCTCACAAATATTTTTAAATACAGTATTTCTGTGGCTACAAAATTTATTCCTGAATGATCGCAAGTTTGGGGCTATTTTTCTTAAGGTCGGACTCTAGCTCTTGCAGTAATTAGCTGTTTCCTAATCTGTTAAATGGCAGTGATCATCAATCCCAGAGAACCATCTGCTGTAAGATAAAACATTACTTTATGTACCACAAGAGAAGAAAAAACACGGACTGCTAAGTCACATCAATTAGAAGCGTTCTATAGACTAAAATGATTGTCAGTGAATTGCGTTTGATCATTTTAATTATTTCTCTACAGCTGTAAACTTCCTGATGCTTTCAGAATGAAACAACCTGAATAAATGCATTCTGTGTTCTCAAGCTAAGTTAATATCGAGCTGGAATAACTTTGCTCATTAGCAGAGACTTTTGACCTGAATTTGAACCTGTCCACTAAAAGGGAACTTGCAAGCTCCCTAGATTCAAGTTACACATTTCACACACATTTTTTATTCGGATCTTGATTTCTCTTATTTGGGTTACTTCACCACTTAATTGTAATTAATGAATTTATTTATTTCTCAGTGTGTTCCGAATTTTTAAAAAAAGTTCTTTTTGTCTCATGATATAATTCATAGAATTTCAAGGGATACATGATTAAGTTCTGCAAAATTAGCTTATCTTAAAAACAACAACTTTATCATAGAAATTTTTCCTTATTTGTTTTCTTCACTCTCAGATTATTTTAATGATGTTTGATCTTCAAAGTAGAAGGGCAAGAGATGTCTGATAAGGCCTCAATTACTGAGCCTCCTGTTGAAGGTAGCTTTTGTTATCGCATTGCACAAACAAAATTAGAAGAATTAAAGAAGCTCAGATGAAGGGTGTTAGCCATAATGTGCTGTTTCAGTGGCTTTTAAAATTTTTTCTTTTTCTCTTTCAATCACTGTCCAAATAAACATGTTTTAATTAAGCATTCATGAAGAAATCCAGATTTAAAATATGACATTTTTACAGTACATGTTATAGCATGCTTTTTCTAATCTTCAAAACTTTATTTTGTAATACCTCTAATAAGTTAGATGGATTTTACTTAAGCATATATCTTGATTCATCCTGTGATGAATTATTGTATGCATTGTCATACATTATCATGCGGTGAATAATAATCTTGTGCTTATTTAATTTCCTTCTATTTATGTTTACGTTTTGGTTTATGAACCATATCCTTCAGTACTCAGGGACTGTTTCTGGGCTGTGTGCTCAGGACTGATCCCTGACAATGATCCAGGACCTATCTGTGATGTGGGCTACTCAGACTGGGCTTGACAGAATGTAAGACAAGTGCATGAACCTGTGTTTTCTCTCTGGCTCTATTTTGCTATTATTGAAGTCTGTCTTCTGATATGGGGTGTTCGGTAAAGAGGTCTGCCATTTTGTAACTATATTAATCAGCAATCAACAATAGATTAGAAACTTTCCTGGTGAGAGCTGTCTTTGCATACTAGTGTAATTTTTCCTTTTGAATCAAGTAATTATCTAATAAGCCCACACTGTGTGCTCATAAACCTCACTTGTTTGTGTGGGCCACACCCAACGGTGCTGAGGGCTTACTTCTGGCTCAGACTTTGGGGATCACTCCAGTCAAGCTCTGGGAACCATGTGGGATGCCAGAGATTAAACCCAGCTGGTTGCCTACAAGGTGAATGCCCCACCCATTGTACTATCTTTACAGTCCCAAACAATTTTGTTTGTTTGGGGGCCACAGTTGGCAGTATTCAGGGCCTGCTTCTGACTCTGGGCTTAGTATGACTCGTGGAGGCCTGAGGGTCCCATCTAGGGTGCTGGGAATTCAACCCTGGCAGGCTGTGTGCAAGACAAATGCTCTATCCGCTGTCCTATAGCTCTGGCCCCTAAATCTCACTTTTATCTTGCCAGCAGTTCCCTGGAGAGCAAAGGGAAAAATAATATTTCTCAAAGTTTCAGAAATGAAGTGCTGGTAAATTAAACAGAGGTCTGACGTCAGTGAGGCATATATTTGGATACTAAATTATGGTTCAGTAGGAATTTATAGGAACTTAAAAACGGTTGGTAAGTCAGACAGAGAGAGAGATAGTGTGTGTGTGTGTGTGTGTGTGTGTATGTGTGTGTGTGTGTGTGGTGTGTGTTGTGGTTCTGGGGATCCATCCCATACCTGCTCTCATATCTGCAAGGCAAGTACACATTACTGAGATGCTTTCCAGCCAAACAGAACTTTGTTAGCAAATGCCAGCAGTTTCTCGCTGAAGAAATCTGGTGAAATGGTTTAAATCACTTATTCATGTTAAAACCATCGAGATGTTCCTGCTCTGTGCATTTCTGTTTTACCAGTCTGATTAAAGCAAAATTATCCCTGATTATATTTTAAGACAAACTGGAATCCTATGTGTCCTTCAGAGGACTAACTGAGGTATACTAGGCATTTGAAATAGTAGTTTTGTTCTGAGACATCAAAGTTTAGATTTGTTTTTCCATGTAAGTAGCTGAACTTCTCATCTGAACCTCTTTTCTAAATGTTTAAACGTTAAACAAACACTGTTTACACCACTGGAGAACTGAAAGCTGTCAGCCTAGATAAGTTATCCGCATTTGCTTCTGAGACGTGGCAGAAACAAATATCTACCCAGGACCTTACTTGACGCTGGTGAGTGTTGGCGGGGCCGGATCCCACACTTCCCCGGAGCCCAAGGGGCCGGTGCCCATGGCTCTTGGCCAGCTAGTCCTGCATTGCCCTCTGATGACTCGGACAGCATGTCCCTCATTCAGGCAGGGGCACAGGAGATTATCTGGGCCACCCAAAGGTGCTCGGGGAACCCCGTAGTGTCTGGCACCACTGGAGTCAGCTGTGTGCCGTGCAGAACCTCATGCCTGTTGCCTCGCTCCTTTACACTGAGCCCACGGGTCTGCTTGAAGAGCTTCATTATATTCCAATAAAGAGTCAAGCATTGGGGGCCTGAGCAAGAGCACAGCGGGGAGGGCATTGCCTTGCACCGGGTGGACCCGGGTCCCATCCCAGGCATCCCATATGGTCCCCCGAGCAGCACTAGGAGTAACCCCTGAGCATCACAGGGTGAGACCCAAGAAGCAAAAAAAGGAAAAAAAGAATCATGCATTTAATGATGAAAAAGAGTTGTTGAAAACTATGAACACTTAACAGACTGTGTGTATCTGTCGCTCTCTTAATTCTGTCTTTCAGTGTATTATTCAAATTGAATTATACATGTCTTAAGTTAAGCAGGCATTACTACATTTCCCCCTGTTTTTAACTTCGTTCTTGATTCATTTGCACGTTCCTGCCATACAATTTTTTGTTGTGGCATGGGGAGACCAACAGTGTCAGGAACCGCCAACCCTGTATGATTTTTCTCTTCTTTATAGAACTGTTCCCAAGCTGTTGTTGTCCAGAGTATTTCTACCTTTTTGTACATTTTGTCAGTTATTCAATTTCTGTCTAAGTAGTAATAAAAATTCCCTTGACGCTTGTTTGACTTTAATTTCACGATCTAAGCACCAACTTTCAAAAAAGGACTAAATATACTTTTGGTCAGATTCAGTGATGCTCCCCTTTATCTCAATCCCTAGGTTAATTTTTTTCAGACCTGAGTCTTTTTGATTCCTGGATTTTATTCCACTTAAAGTTGCTCATTTTGAGCACTGGTGGAGGGCGGGTGCTGGAACACTATGTGACTGAAACCTCCAAACATGAACAACATTGCAATTGTATATCTCACGGTGGTATAATAAAATATTAATTAAAAAAAGTTGCTCATTTCCCCCACATTTACTATAATTACTGATGTGGCATTTGTAGGGCGAGTATATGACATTCTCTGTCAGTCAGAAGCTAGGATGCATTTATATTTGTATTTTGCTAATACACTGAGCGTTTCCATCCTGATGCCAGAATTTGTGGAGTTGTTAAGATTCTGAATGTGCAGAGTTCCTGACTTTGTGGTTTCTTTATTTGCTTTTGGATGTTCTATGAAAGTAAACTAAAGAGTTAATCATATTATTTTTTTTTTCTTGCAGAGTACTTACATGATAAACTAGAGGAATATATCAAACAATTTTCTATAGTAAAAATAGTCAGACAAAAAGAGAGAAAAGGTCTGATCACAGCACGGTTGCTAGGAGCTGCGGTAGCAACAGCTGAGACGCTCACGTTTTTGGACGCTCACTGTAAGTAGACACGCACCGACAGTGCTGGAAGCTCCCCTCCGCCCCATGCAAAGCTTCTGAAATATAAGAGGATATTTTTCTTTACCTAGTTGCATTTAGTTATTTAAATTTTTATTTTATTGGGTCACATTGCGATGTACTATTACAACGCTTTTCATGATTGGGTTTCAGGCTTCCAGTGTTCAGCACCCATCCCTCCACCAGTGCACATTTCCCACCACCAGTGTGATCCGTTTCCCGCCGACCCATGCCTCACAGCCTGCCTCTGTGGCAGGCTCGTTCTTGCTCTCTCTCTTACTCTCTCTCTCTCCCTTTTCACATTCAAGTTTGCAATACAGACACTGAAAGGTATCACGAATATCCCTTGATCTGCTTTCAATACTCAGTTCTGGTCTAGCATTACTATTTCCAACTAATATTGTCACACTGGTCAGTTCTCTACCTTTTCTGCTCTCTGCCCCGACATACACATGGTAGAATCCAACCACTGACCCGTCCTACTGGCCCCTTTCCCCTGGCCTTGAGTATTAGTCTCATGCTATTTTTCCCTAAAAGCCACAAATGAATGCGGTCAGTCTTCCTCTGTCCTCCTCCTCCTGACTCATTTCTCTCAGCCTGATGCTCTGCATCCATCCGTTTATAGGCAAAGTCCATGACTTCGTTTTCCTGACAGCTGCATAGTATTCCATTGTATAGATGTACCTTGGTTCATTTTTTCTTTGCCAGTTTCAGCTGATGTGATTAGAAGGGGCAGGGCAGTCAGAGAATGTCTCTGGATGCTCTTACCGTCCTTAGTGTTTGGTTTCTTAACTTGAACCACACCAGTGACCTCGGCAAGTCAGCCTTGCTTAGATAGTTTGCAGATATTCATTCTGTCCGAGAAAAAGAAGAAAAGTTTTGTTATATTTGATTCCTCCATTTTATCTGATTTTGTTTGGGGCCACATGGGGCCAGGCTCCGCCTTGACTCTTGACGGTATTTGAGGGGACTGTGAGCTGGGTCAGAGATCCAACCCCAGCCTCCTGCCAGCAGAGCCTGTGCCCAGCCCACTGGGTTATCTCTGTCGCCTGAATTTCCACATGTTAAAGTGAAAATGTTGCTGCTTTGTCATTGGAGGGATCCTGTAGTGCCAGGGATTGACTCTGGGATGGCTGCAAGCAGGGCTGCATCCAGCCTTTAGAGCCTTGACGGGCACTTCAGCACCGAAATGCTGCTTCGTCTGTGTGGCTGAGTTAATGCTGGTGACTGTGGTGAGCTTTGGGTGTGCCAGCCCTTAGCTAAAGTTTTGGCCCCCTCAAAATGGTCAAAGGGTGACGGATTTGCTGGCAACTCATAAAAGCTCTCCTGTGCAGTGTTCTCTTATTAGTCACTTAAAAATGTGGCCTGAAGCATTGTTTCCCAAAGGAGTATCACTGCCCCGCAGGGAATGGTGTGTGGGGGGGGTGGGGGGTGATGGTGATAGTAGTTTCAGGGGAAATTAGGTAGTATTTTATGGGGACTTGTTTTGGGGGGGCAAGAAAAAGGAGGTAGATTTTCAGGAAGCTCTGAGTGGCCCCACAAAAAAAATTAATAAAAAGAAAGAAAAGGAAGGAAGGAAGGAAGGAGGAGGGAGGGAGGGAGGGAGGGAGGGAGGAGGGAGGGGGAGGAAGGAAGGAAGGAAGGAAGGAAGGAAGGAAGGAAGGAAGGAAGGAAGGAAGAAGATGCTAAAGAAAGAAAGAAGGAGTATGCCAAATAGATTTGGGAAGGAATTCAGTGAGAAATATGCTCACTCTCTGGCCTTCTGTCCCCTGGTAAAGCACTTTGTTGCTCTCTGACTAGGCCTTTCTGCTGCCTGGTTAAAAGGTCTCAATGCTCTCTTGATCCTTGACACTAGCCCTCCCTTCCTGGACACCAGGAGTGGGGTCGTGGGTGTTGGCGGGCTGTGGGTGTGTCAGGGAGAAGGTCTGCGGCCCCCTAGTTGGGCCCGGTCTTCATTCATGTTGCTGCTTACCTCACTTCACATTGGAACTGCAGTAGTGTTGTTTTTTCTTAATTATTTGAGTTTGTGATACCATCATGAGAGACACAGTTACAAAGCTGTTCATGATTGGGATTCAGTCATGCAGTGTTCCAGCACCCATCCCTCCAC
This sequence comes from Cryptotis parvus, assembly GCA_021461705.1. Taxonomy (NCBI): domain Eukaryota; kingdom Metazoa; phylum Chordata; class Mammalia; order Eulipotyphla; family Soricidae; genus Cryptotis; species Cryptotis parvus. The sequence continues at coordinate 91,159 of JAJIBD010021993.1, read as the reverse complement.
CAGTGCCCATTTCCCACCACCGATGTCCCCAATTCCTCCCCCCCCAGCCTGCCTCTATGGCAGGCACTTAGACACTTTGATTCTCTCTCTCTCTCTCTCCCCTCCCCTTGGTGCATGTGGCTTGCAACACGTACATTTAGAGGCTATCATGTATATCCCTTCACCTACATTCAGTGGCCATGAACTGGGATAGTTTTTGATGGTCAGCTCCAACTACTGAATCAGACTATTTGACTCCTTGATTTATTTTCTCCTAAAACTTAGGAAATGATGAGTTCAGTTGCTCTTCCTGGCTCTGGGATTCAAAGTTAGCGAATCATAATGCTTATGGATGTAGAGATGAAAATGATTTTTGACTTGTCCATCACTGTCACTGTATCACTATCTTCCCGTTCAGTCATCGATTTGCTTGAGCGGGCACCAGTAACATCTCCATATGTCCTGTCTCATGCTAGTAGAGCCCAAGGGCATCTGCTTGCTCCAGGAACATAAAGAGACTCAAACCATTCCATCAGGTCATGGGAATGAGGTATATAATTGTTACTGATATTCGGCATATCAAATACGACACGGGTAGCTTGCCAGGCTCTGCCGTGCGGGTAGCATACTCTTCATACTCTTGTAGTTATCTCTAGATCCAGCATTTATTTATGAACTGCGCGCCACACAAGCCGGGCTATGATAGGCTGGCCTGCTAGGTGGAGTTCTTATGAGAGGGAAGTCTTGATGTGGAAAATGGAGGCCCTCATGGAGTGGGGGGTCATCTGGCTTGTTGCAAGGCTCTGCAGGGGTGGCAGGCCAGGGCTAGAACCCGCCATCCCTCTTGGGCGCCTCATGAGTGACTGGGCACAGGGAGAGCCAGTAGCAGCTCTGCCCCATGTCTGTGAGGGGCATCTTGTCCATCTTAAAGGGAATTATCTGAAATTTTAATACACTAATGACAATTTACCTACTTTCTAAGTTAAAAAAAAAGTCATCACATGTATGAAAATTTTCCTTTTTTGGGGGATGATTTGGGGGGGATGATTTTGGGGTCACACCTGGCAATGTTCAGGGTTAGGGTGTTACTCCTAGCTCTGTTTTCAGGGATCAAGTCTGGGCTAGCCACGTGCAGGTAAATGTCCAACCTGCTCTATGCAGAAAATGTTCTTAATGGTGGAATCTGCTCTTCTCTTTTGTCCTCTCTTACCACAAGAAACTTGTTTCTTTTTGTGGGGCCTCAGCAGAAAGGCTGAGGGAGGAGAAGTCTCGCCTGGCAGTGCTCAGCGCCTACTCCTGACTCTGCTTAGAGACCACGCCTGGCGGGGCCAACAGGCATCAACGCACGAGCCTGTTCCCTGTATTTCCTCTAGCTGGAAAAGACGTCCTGTCTCTTCTCGCAGGAAACGTGGAGAAATCTCACCCACAAAAATACATAAAACACAAATGGCTGTTTCTTTCCTCTTTCACACCTCCCCAAATCGTTGTGTCCCGATTAACTGGAGACCGTCTTCCTCTCAGGCGAATGCTTCTATGGCTGGCTAGAACCCCTGATGGCCAGGATAGCCGAGAACTTCACCGCCGTGGTCAGCCCCGACATCGCCTCCATAGACATGAACACCTTTGAGTTCAGCAAACCGTCTCCGTATGGAAGCAACCACAACCGCGGCAATTTTGACTGGAGCCTTTCGTTCGGCTGGGAGTCCCTTCCTGAACATGAGAAACAAAGAAGAAAAGATGAAACCTACCCCATCAAGTGAGTGCTCTAAAGGCTGACGCACAGTTGAGTACATGTGCTGAGTAGGACATGAAAGGAATAGACCTTTATCTTCTCGGTCATGACTGGAGACTCTGTGACCTGGCTAGACCCTAAGAGAAAAGACCATTGAAGTGCCATTTCACCTTCCAGGAACAAACAAAGTGTGCTTCCCTGCGTTGGTTTACAAACTTACTACACCTTTGCCACCAAAGAACTCTACCACTGTCCTTTACAGCTTTTGTAGTTTGGGGCCACACCCAGTGGTGCCCCGGTTTACTCCTGTCCGCACACGGCCGCCGTGTCAGGTGGGGCACGGAGGCCGTGAGCGGCGCTGGGGCAAAGCAGGCGCTAGCGCTGTCCTGTCTCTGGTCAGGTCTGGAACGTGCCTGGCTTTACTTACGCAGACGAAGTTTACAGTAGCTTTACAGCGGCAGTGTCGCTGTCCCGGGCTACCTCCGAAGTGCAGCTGCTTCACTAGCCCAAGGCTGCTCCTGCCTCGCAACCCCCGCTCTTGCAGGGCACCTCTCCGTCGACTATCTCAGTTTGGTTTCAGAAATCACTTTTTTTTTTTTTTGCACTTTTTGGGGCACACCCAGTGTTCAGGAGCTACTCCTGGCTCTGCACTCAGGAGTTACTCCTGGCGGTGCTCAGGGACCATATGGTATGCCGGGAATCGAACCCAGGGCAGCACAGGCCGGGCCGCATGCAAGGCAAATGCCCTACCCTCTGGGCTATTGTCTCGGCCCCTCAGAAATCCGCTTGAGGTCAACATTTTCAGTATTTATTCCTCTGTGAAAGCTTTACAGTTGCGATATTGCCTTAACTTGTGAATTAGATTCAGTGGCTCTGAAAACATGCTCTTTTATCTTAACTTGATGATTGTAGCAAAGTTTGACAATGACTGAATTATTTTTCAGAACACCCACTTTTGCAGGAGGCCTTTTTTCCATATCAAAAGAATATTTTGAATACATCGGAACTTATGACGAAGAAATGGAAATTTGGGGAGGTGAAAACATAGAAATGTCCTTCAGAGTAAGTTTACAAAGATTACGAAGTGTATATAGCGAGTGCGTATTAAGCAATGAAATATGTTGTTGTGGTTTTTTTTTGCTTTTCTGGGTCACACCTAACTATGCTCAGGGGTTACTCCTGGCTTTTCACTCAGGAATTACTCCTGGTGGAGCTCGGGAACCATATAGGATGCCAAGGATCGAACCTGGGTCAGCCACGTGCTAAGGCAAACGCCTCCTCGCTGTGCTATCGCTCCGTCCCCAAAATATATTGTATTCTGATTGTCAGGTATATACAGACAATCTCAGACATATAAAGTCTATTTCAGCATTTCCCAGCAGGGAACGGATGACTTCCCATGAGCCTCCAGCTGACCAGAGTGACCACAGGGGGAAATCACAGGGGAAGGCTGCCACAACAGGTGACACTGGGCCACCTGTAGGACAGATGGGAACCACAGGCGAGGACTGCCACAGCAGGCGACACCCGGCCACATGTAGGGCAGATGGGAACCACAGGAGAAGACTGCCACAGCAGGTGACACCCGGCCACCTGTAGGGCAGATGGGAACCACAGGAGAGGACTGCCACAGCAGGCGACACCGGCCACCCGTAGGGGCAGATGGGAACCACAGGAGAGGACTGCCACAGCAGGCAACACCGCCACCTGTAGGGCAGATGGGAACCACAGGAGAGGACTGCCACAGCAGGCAACACCCGGCCACCCGTAGGGGCAGATGGGAACCACAGGAGAGGACTGCCACAGCAGGCAACACCGCCACCTGTAGGGCAGATGGGAACCACAGGAGAGGACTGCCACAGCAGGCAACACCCGGCCACCCGTAGGGGCAGATGGGGAACCACAGGAGAGGACTGCCACAGCAGGCAACACCGCCACCTGTAGGGCAGATGGGAACCACAGGAGAGGACTGCCACAGCAGGCAACACCCGCCACCCGTAGGGGCAGATGGGAACCACAGGAGAGGACTGCCACAGCAGGCGACACCGCCACCCGTAGGGGCAGATGGGAACCACAGGAGAGGACTGCCACAGCAGGTGACACCCGGCCACCCGTAGGGCAGATGGGAACCACAGGAGAGGGACTGCCACAGCAGGTGACACCCGCCACCCGTAGGGGCAGATGGGAACCACAGGAGAGGACTGCCACAGCAGGCGACACCGGCCACCCGTAGGGCAGATGGGAACCACAGGAGGGGACTGCCACAGCAGGCGACACCCGGCCACCCGTAGGGCAGGTCGGAAGAAGCAAGTGCCCAAGCTGATAAGATTGGTTTGGGGGAATATCTAAAGCTAAATGCTGAAAAGTTTGGAATACTTAAAATGTATCTTATAATAATGATTTTTTAAAAAAAGACTGGTTGTACCAGTTTAGCAAGAAGAATCACGGTATCCAGGCAGTAACACAGCTCTGCAGTTGAAGCTCTGAATTCCAGGCAAAATTAACACAACTAAATCTAGTGCGTGGGGAAATGAGCTGCTTATCCAGGGACTCAGAATGGAGACACAGGTGCGATTGTAAAGGGCGCAGACCTGACGCCGGATTAAGTAACTGTTTTGGCTGCTGCTCCCATAATGCATAGCAAAGGCTCAGTATAAGAAGGAAAACAGATCGAGATGGTTTTTCTCCTGTAGTTGTTGGATTTGAGGCTGTGACTTCATCATTCATTCATTCCTGAGGGTGGAAAATAGTGGCCATAGAATGGTGTTACGGGTTGAAGATTGAGGTTCTCGATCTTTCTCCTTACATCTGGCTGGGATGAGCACACTATTTTGACATGCTTAAGGAGGCAAATCTGACTTATTTTGAAATTTCTAACACTGCCACTTAAGTCTCAAGCTTAGTGTATTGAATTTAACGTATTACTGAACTTTCTTGTTTTATTAAAAAGTGAAAAACAAGATAATTTGCCGTTTTTTAGCATGTACTAGTAAACATAATTTTAGACTTTTTGTGTTGTAATTATATGCAATAGAATGAATGACCAGATATTGATTTAATTACCATCTTAGTTAATGCAAGCGTTTCATATTGAGGTATTATTGATATATAACATTTAATAAACTTTACATGCATGGTTACGATTTGATATTTGTATAAATTATGACATGATTATCATAGGAAGTCTAGTTAATGTCTATTTTTGTATATTGCTATATTTATTTTCTTGAGACAAGACCAGTAAGTATTTTATTCTGACTTTCTTAATATCTATGTAATTTTTGTAATGACCAAGTACTTCACAAGTGTAATCATTGTAATTTTGGCAAAAAGACTACTTGGAATTGTTTTCTCAGTGTCAAAATTGAATATGTAAAGGGGAAAGACAGTCTGGGTCAACTTACACCAAGACTGTTAGCTCATTCCCTAGAAGAAGGACTTTGTCTTTCGAGCGCTGTCACCACGTGAGCTGGGTGGAAAGACGGAGGGAAGCAAAGCTCCTGCTCCTCTGTGTAGAGTAGATTGCAAGAGTACTTGCACAAGAAAAAAGTTTCATAATTTGTTTTCATGAAAGATCTGGAATCACTAGTTTGTTAAATTTCTTTCTGACTGCGAGTTTTGGTTGCCCTTAGAATTTGCCCACTTAATAAAGCCATTATTTTTATGTAAGAACTTAAATAAACAAGAAATAAGTTATTAAGGTAGTAGTAGGTCTCTTCTAGACTTCATTTTTATTAGTGTGTTAAAGGTGAACTTAGCAACAGTACATTTTTTAAAAAATTAATATTTTATTATACCACCGTGAGATATACAAATACAAAAGTTATTCATGTTTGGGGGTTTCGGTCACAGTACTTTGATCTCGCTGAATAAACCACTGTCATTAATCATCAGGTGTGGCAGTGTGGTGGGCAGTTGGAGATTATGCCTTGCTCTGTTGTTGGACATGTTTTTCGCGAGCAAAAGCCCTCATACCTTTCCAAAAGGCACTCAGGTGATCGCCGCAACCAAGTCCGACTTGCTGAAGTCTGGATGGATGAATACAAGGAAATATTTTACAGGAGAAACACCGATGCATCCAAAATTGTGAAACAAGTAAGATGGAGCTAAGTAATTCAGTTACAGTAGAAACCCATGCTAAATTTATATCCTCTCACTGATTGGATTAATTCATCAGAAAACATTTACAAAAGCTGTTTCTGAAGCTGGGTGTATCATTTTAATTTATTTGCATGTCTGATGAAATAATATAAAATATTTTTAAAATATTTAAATTTTTTGATGCCAGCTTCCTTTTTTTATATTGGAAATAAATTTATTTTTGTTGGTTTGCCATTTGCTTATAAAACAGTATCAGTTTCCGCAGTCTAACATCCCTCCTATATACAGCAGGTATATACAGAACCATCACCAGCCAGAGTTTTAGTAACATCCATCACTCTCAAACTGACCCACAAAGGTGCTGTCATTTTCCTTCCCTCTACTCCACAAGCAGAGATTTTATGCCAGAATAAGAGTTTTTAAGTAATTTTATGAAGTACAAGCTTCCTTTTTTTTTAAGGGAGAAAAAATCCATGAAACCGTTTTCAAAAAATTCAGGCATTCTTATTTAATTTGTTATTTCTCAATATGGTGGATACTTGAGTTTAGTCACTACATTGATTTAATATTGTGCTCAAAGCAAATAAGTGGGATTTTAATTGGTTTTATGCAATGCATTAACACCTTAAAATGCTAAGTCACTTGGAGCTGAACATGTAGTGACATATCCAGTTGATATCCAGCTGTATCCCGGCCCCTCCCCAACATTCTGGTTCTTACTCATTGGAGGGGTTACCTTGACACTGTCGATGAGAAAGGGCCCTCCTAGGGTGATTCCGAGGTTGGACACTCAACAGTTTCTTTCTCCTCACCTGGGAGGGGAACTTGTCTCCTAGCAGCCGTGAAAAACAGCAGAGTGAGTGCTAAAAAATGAACGGCCACTGTTGTTACCATTACCTCTCCTAGACAGAGATTCCACAGCGCCATGGTGCCGGCCGACTTGAGTGTCTGTAGTTCGGTGGACTGTGGCACATGCATCAGGCAGGACGAGTTTCCTCCCCCTTGTTTTTGAGGCAACTTGTGGTGCTGTGGATTGAACGGGGCAAAGCCACTCTGTTGAACTGTCTGCCTGCCCCACGGCAGCTTAGGGGCTTGCTGTCTGGATGAGACCTGGATGTGTGTAGGGAAAGTTGAATTTGGGGAGAGACATTGTGGGTCAGTGCTGTCACTGTGTCCTGCCTTAAAGACTCCGGGACCACGTTGTTGCTCTGGTCTGTTGTCTGTAGCGTGTCAGTAAGAGGCTGCGTGAGGTCACGACTAGGTTAGGTCAGAAACGTTCCTAGTGACCCTGAGTCCGGTTAGGTCACAAACCCTCCTAGTGACCCTGAGGCCGCTTAGGTCAGAAACCCTCCTAGTGACCCCGAGGCCGCTTAGGTCAGAAACCCTCCTAGTGAGCTGTGATGCTGTTAAAGGCCACCCCTGCCGCAGACCAGCCCAGGGACCCTGCCCTTGCCCCTGTTACTGGCAGACCTTCTCCTCTTCCCCCTCCAGGCACTGTTTCTCTCCCTGCTGTCTTGACACTTCATGTAATGGCCCCTTTTGAATACAAATTGGAACCCGTTTTGGACTTTCCCCTTTTGTTTCTCTGCCCACAGCGTTTCCCTAGTGGTTTGGTCTCACCGAGAGGTTTGTGGCGCAGAGGCGGACACAGGTGGCACAGCTCACGCCACAGTGGGCAGTCAGTGCTCTTTGAGGCCGGAGCGCCGTAGGCGCTGTGCTGCCCCTGAACGAGTGGTGAATGCAGTTAAATCATGTCGTATTTTCGTCCAGAATCTCTTCTTATGGAGACCTAATTCTAAATAAAAATAGCATCGGAAGTACTTTATCAGAGATGCTTTGACTGAGCATTTCTTTCCTTTTGCTGCTTTTACCAGAAGTCCTTTGGTGATCTTTCAAAAAGATTTGAAATAAAGCATCGCCTTCAGTGTAAAAATTTTACATGGTATCTGAAAAATGTTTATCCAGAAGTCTACGTGCCAGACCTCAACCCCGTTATATCCGGATACGTAAGTATTTTCCTACTTCTGTTGAGCTGCTGTACTTCCTGCCACCAACGTTTATGTGGTTCAGGAAAAAATTACTAAAATACTTTGTGGTCCTTGCTTTTAAGAATTTACACTATTATTTGGGACTGGAGCGACAGCACAGCAGGAGGGCATTTGCCTTGCACGCAGCTCATGTGGGTTCGATCCCCGGCATCCCATATGGTCCCCTGAGCACTGCCAGGAGTAATTCCTGAGTGCAGAGCCATGAGGAACCCCTGAGTATTGCTGGGTGTGGTGTATTTGATTTGCCAAACACAGTAACAATAATGAACCTCATTCCCAACAAATGGAGACGTTACTGGCACCCGCTCGAGCAAATTGATGAATAATGGGAAGACAAGTGACAAGTGACTTCTGTAAAGTAGTTTAATAACATACACACCACATGGACTTAAAACAATTATAGCTTGATTATTTTTTTTTAGATTAAAAGTGTCAGTCAGCCTCTATGTTTGGATGTTGGTGAAAATAATCAAGGAGGCAAACCCTTAATTCTGTACACGTGTCACGGACTTGGAGGAAACCAGGTGAGCCAGGCGTGGGCACCCCTCACCCCTAGCACTCACAGACACAGCTAGGCTGTTGCATATTTTGGGGGAGTCTAAAATGAATTTTATACATAAATAAACTGTGAGGTTTTTTTTAAGATCAAGGTTAGCAACTAATATGAACTGTTGTAGCCTTTATCGTGGTTTTCATTCTGGGCCTGCAATCAGTTAGTAGATGTTTATCCTTTCAATTGAAAGTCCTTCAAGAAAATAATAGAATAATGCTATTTAAAATTTTAAGATGCAGTCATTTACATTTTTCTTTAACATTGTGTAGCTATTGGCAACATGAGTTTGCAACTTTAAACATAAAGGTCATATGTACCTGGGTTTAAAAGCAAGCATGTGGGCCGGAGAGATAGCCCAGTGGGTAGGGCATTTGCCTTGCAAGCAGCCAGCCTGTGCCGGCCTGGGTTCAATCCCTGGCATCCCGTATGGTCCCCCCGAGCATCACCAGGAGTAATTCCTGAGTGCAGAGCCAGGAGTAGCCCCCTGAGCACTGCTGGGCGTGACCCAAAAAAAGCAAAAAATAAAAAAAAATAAATAAAAGCAAGCATGTTAAGCATTGAAATGGGTAACATTAGAAGATGCTTTTGTGAGTTCTGATCATCTTTTAAGGTAGTCTCCCAAACATTCTCTGCTTGATTCTCCGTGATTGATATTTCAGCTAATTACTACTCTTTTTGATGGTTGTGTGAATTAGGACTGAAATGTCAGACATCACTGTTTGGCCTTCTAGGAGTAGAGGACATATTAAAACATTGTTCTAATTTTTAGCACCCTTGCCTTGCTCTAAGGACTAGACTGATTTGTTCACTCAACTTCACTGATTGACCTTTATATGCTAATGATGCTGCTGTAAGATCAAGCTATTGGTTTTAACACCTTCATGAATTCTGTGTTCCATGTCAGCAGTTACTTGCAGTATGCTAAGGTGTGAGACAGAGTCCAGAGTGGTCTGGGGCGAAGGGGGCTGGACCCTGAATTAGACTCTGGGTGTCCATAAAGTTTCCCAGGAAACTTCTGAAAAGGTTGTGACTGGAAGTGGGAATTAGTGAGCACGAAGAACATTGTGTTAAGAAGCTGAGCTGTTTGGGCTGGAGCGATAGCCCAGCCGGGTAGGGCGCTTGCCTTGCACGTGGCCGGCCCATGCCGGCCCGGGTTCGATCCCCGGCATCCCATATGGTCCCCCGAGCACCGCCAGGAGTGATTCCTGAGTGCAGAGCCAGGAGAAACCCCTGAGCATTGCCGGGTGTGACCCAAAAAGCAAAAAAAAAAAAAAAAGAAAGAAAAGAAAAAAGAAGCTGAGCTGTTCTGTCTGTTTCCTGGGAATCACAGGCATTTGGGTAGAGAAGCCAAGATGTTTGTGGAGAATTTTCACAATGGTGAATTCTCTTGAATTTTCTTTTTTTAGTAGATGAAGACTTTGCTGATGTCAGTTTTAAGAAGAAATGCTCAGTTTATGGCCTAATCTGCCCTTGCCCACGTTCTTTCTACTCGTTAATCTCAGCTGTGGCTAGTTCCCGCTGGGACTCCTCTGAATCAAAATTGATGCCCAAAAGTTGATGCCCATAATCGATGCCCCAAAGTTGAACAGTACCAACTGCTGGGATGGTTAAACTATAATCCTGCCACTGAGTGGCCGCACACACGTCCTACTCACAAGCATGACTATTCCTCCACCCATGAGTGTGTGATACATTTGCACAGGCATATTTTAAGAGTTTCTTTTCCTTTTGTATATTTCAGAAAGTTAATTGCATTCCTTTGGAAATTTTATTCTTTCTGAATGAGAATAATTGTATTCCTAGGGAAATTCTTTTGGAAATCTTCACGGAATGATGCTGGTAAAAGTTAAGATATTGCGCAAAGAGAAATATTTTTTATTTCTAAAAAGTCATCACTAAATTTAAAACTTATTAAATGCTCTTGACTTTCTCTATTATTGTGCTAATTTTATTCTAAAAATCTAAGATATATATTATGTATTATTTTTGTCTATTTTACTCCAAAAAATCCAAGATACATATTATGTATTATTTTTGTCTATTTTATTATAAAATCCAAGTTATCTATTACGTATTATTTTTTGTCTATTTTTCCATTATTGCTAGATTGATGTTTTTGCAGGTACGTCTCTAAAGTGTTTTAACATTTAAATAAAATATCACTCTTTCAAAAGTTGGGGGTGGACGTGTGATTCATGTGCTATTTCAGCAAATACCTGTTGAGAGCCTGCAATGCAACTTTCACCGTTAGATTAGTAAAAATAAATGGTATTGTGAAAAATGGATGTTAATTCTCAGTCGGAAGCAATATACAGCAGTGTAGGGAGATCAGGTGTGTGGATGGGGTGGTTATCTTCAGAGTCTTAGGAGGTCTGCAGGGCGTGGCGAGAATGGTTATCCGCGTGCAAGACTAGAACTCTGGCAGGGACCTGTCGATAGTTTGGTGACCTTGTTCTCATTTTGATTTGGGACCACACCAGCATTTAGTCCAGCTTCTGTGCCAGGGGTTGCCCTTGGCGGTGCTCAGATACCATGAAGTGCCTGGGATTGAACTTCCGTGAACGACGTGCTCCAGTTCTTTGAGTGCTCTCACTCTCGCTGGGTTAGGAGCCTCTCAGTGCTCAGGGCTTCTCCTGGCTTTGTGCGTGGGGTTCACTCCTGGCCCTGGTCTGGAGACCTTACTTGATGCATGTGATCGCAGCCAGGACACCTGCACTCGGCCTGCTCCTGCGCTGATTCCACCGGCTTCACATTTTAAGGCGATGCTAGATAGATAGGGAGATAGATATTTCCCGACAGAGCCTTGAGCTGCGTTTTGTTTGATTTCCATCAGATTTTGTTTCATCATTTGAGTTATCACATCTTGCCGTGTGTTCTTCCTCAAGTGCTAAGTGTTTTATGATGTCATCTACGTCTACGCTTCCTTACGTTCCTTTCTGTTAGTTTGGTCATGTAATTCATAACATACAGCCCCATTGCGGCAGGAGTTTCATGTACCCAGTTTAACAGTCAGTATTCTGACGGCGCTAGTCCAGTGACTGACGACCTGTCCTCAGCACGGCGGTTCCTTCCCTCGGTTTTCTCTGCAAGGCTGTGTTCTGGTTGAGTCTCCGGGCTCGCAGCTGTGGGCTGCTCACTCTTCTTCACTGTGGTCTAAGACTGCAACGATTTCCATTCTTTTAACTTCCTTTGTAATGATTCTTTTAACTTCCTTTTAATGATTCTTTTAAGTCCTTTTTAATGATTTTTAAGTGAGGTAATGTGTGGATTAAAATATAAAATGGCATTTCTTACCCCTCAGATCTTGAGATTTAACATTTCTAAAGAGGTTGAGCTAGAGTGCTTTGTCATGATCTAAACCCATTTTTCTTCTATATTTTCGTCTCAGGAACTGTCAGTTAGAGAAGTGGCTGGTAATATATTTATGGAAGGAGGCAAATTTTACAAGAGACTCAGAGCAGTGAAGGTCAGGATACACACTCCACCACTACCTAAGATGGTAGTTATGGCATTCTTCCTCTAATTCACACAGTGACTTTGAATATCCTTGCCTAACACATAAGGAATTAGTACATATTAGTGCTAAGACTATTACATTATTGAAAATCAGCTACGTTCTAACATATTTTATCTTTGGAATAGTGGCACTATGAAATCATTGCTTTAAACCCATTTCTCTTACTATGTGCACTGCCCAGCTGGTCAGTGGGGGAACCGGCAGTGTGGATACGCAATTCCAATGCGGTGCTATGAAAGTTTTCCCTTTGAGGGGCCAAGGAGATAGAAGTGTGGGTAGGGCGTTTGCTCTGCATGTAGATAACCAAGGTTTGGTCAATTCTTGCACCGCATATGGTCCCCTGGGCATGACTAGGAGCGATCCCTGGTCATAGAGATGCGAATAAGCCATGATCACATCCAGGTATGGCCCCAAAGCCAAACAGAAACAAAAAATGGTTTCCCTGATGGGTCACTGAATCCTGAAGAGAATATCATTTTCTACAGCAGTGCAAACTATGGAAAAACTGAAGAAGAGGATTAATACTGAGCTGCCTTTTGGAAAATGGAAAGGAATCAGCTAGGCGCAGAGGTACCAGGAGAGTGTCAGTGGTAGGGAGTGGGCCTACGAGCCATGGCTGTCCTCTGTCTGGCTGCGTGTTGTTGGTCCAGCCTCAGAGCAGTACTGGCCACTGCTGGGCATCCAGCTCGGAAATCTGAACATGGGACGTAGGGTCCCCTTGCCCTTGCAGTCATCTCCAGGAGGACATCCTGAGTAGAGCAACACCTTAGGAGTTACATGTATGCAAGCTCTACTTCTGCACGTTCCGCGCAAGGAGCTGTGTGTAATTACGGTAAGGTCGATGTGAGAGCGAAAATGAAGATTTCAGGTCTGAGGGACAGTACCGTAGGGGAAGATGTTTGCCCTGCTTGTGACTGGCGCAGGTTCAGTTCCTGGTACCACACACAGCCCCAGGAGCCATATGAGGGTGCTCCTGGAGCACCAAGTGAGGAGTCGCCCTGAGCATGGTCAGTATGGCCAAAAACAAATGAAAGGTCTTAATGCCCTTGTCAAGGAGTAGAGGCCAACGCCCACTGCCCCGGTGACGCACTTGCGCCGGGAGGCAGAGTATCCAATCGGTGTTGCACGAGACTGCAAGTGGCAGAGGATTGGCACGGTCTTAAAAAAGTGACTGTTATGTCGCAGCCGGGCCAAAAGGGAGCTTATGTCAGTAACAGCATCTTCCTTCCATAGTACTTGAATACTCGGCGCAGTATGAAATCCGGCATAACATCCAGAAGGAATTATGTCTCCACGCCGCCCAGGGTTTTGTCCAGCTGAAGGCATGTTCCTACAGAGGCCACAAGACATTTGCCACTGGAGAACAGATATGGGCTATCCGGGGAGGTAATTCGGTGCAATTAACTCACTGCTTTGTGTAATTATCTGGATTCATTCTAGTTGCTTGTCTGAGAAAGTAACAAAACATTAATTTTTCCATCAGAGTTTTTTGATCTTTGTTAAATTTGTGTGCCTGCCCACCCATATGCTAAAGCAGATTTTATAGGAATTAAATACTCTTAGAGGAAAAAGAACTGTAAAATTATTTTCATTTAAGCAAGGGGTTATGAAGATCACTGTGTTGGCACATTACTAATAATTGTTATCCATATTTGCATTTCTTATAATGTTCCTTTTTTATTTTCTCACCAAAAATGATTAATTTCTTCTCTTTAAGTACTTATTAATCTTGAATTGAGAAAATACATTAAATATCTTTTTTTTTTTTTTTTTTTTTTTTTTTTGCTTTTTGGGTCATACCTGGCAATGGTCAGGGGTTTCTCCTGGCTCTGCACTCCGGAATTACTCCTGGCGGTGCTCGGGGACCATATGGGATGCCGGGATCGAACCCGACTGACATGGGCCGGCTGCGTGCAAGGCAAACGCCTACCGCTGGGTTATCGCTCCAGCACGCTAAGTATCTTAACTGTTGTTTACACATATTTTAAGGCTTAACTGGAATATAGCAATTTGTAACTTAAATATTGATTCATGCAACACAAGAAAATCAAAAGACTAAATTTTATATCTTACAATTTTTAAAAAGTTTCTCACTTATAGGTATATTCACTATCACTATCACTATCTTCCTGTTCATCATCTATTTGCTAGAGCGGGCACCAGTAATATCTCCATATGTCCTGTCTCATGCTAGTAGAACCCAAAGGCATCCTCTTGCTCCAGGTACATAAAGAGCCTCAAACCATTATATTAGGTCATAGGAATGACCTAATATAAATGTTACTGGTATTTGGCATATCAAATATGACACGAGCAGCTTGCCAGGCTTGCCGTGCAGGTGGCAAACTCTTGTAGTCACCTCTAAATAAAGCATTTATTTTTTTTTAACATTTTATTATACCACCGTGAGATACACAATTACAACGTTGTTCACGCTTGTGAGGTTTCGGTCACACAGTGTTCCAGCACCCCACCCCTCCACCAGTGCCCATCACCCATCACTTATGTCCCCAACTCCCTCCCCCCCTCCACGTCCTGCCTAAATGGCAGGTTCTTTAAATAAAGCATTTATTGATGAACTGCGTGGCTGCTAGCGGCTACGCGAGCCAGGCTGTGATAGTCTGGTCTGCTGGGTGGAGTTGTGACGAGAAAGAAGTCCGATGTGGAACAAATTAAAAAATTCCATTAATATACCTATTTTCCACATAGGTATATTAATGGAATTTTTTTATTTGTTTCAGACAATGCTCTGTAGACCTCACTTTATGTAATAATGCCTTCTATAAATTGGACAGTTGTGGGATGACTGGTTTTTACAACCACAAACCAAGATTTTCCAAATATAGTTGATATTAGAAAGATGGGAAGTTGGGAGTGGTGTTCATTCGGTATGCACATCTCCTTTTATGTCCAGTGAGGTCTTCAGATCATCTCCTATTTCTAAGTTAACTGTAAGTCTTTAAACTAAATGTCTGTTGTGTTTCCTTCTGTTCTAGGACCAACTGCTGTATAATGCATTCTTTAAAATGTGCCTTTCTGCTGCTGGAGAGCATCCAAGCTTGGTGTCATGCAATCCATCAGATCCACTTCAAAAATGGATTTTTAGCCAAAATGATTAAGTGTTCCTTAAAATTAAGGAGTTGAAAAGGAGATATTTTTTTCTCATAAAACTGTGACAAGGCATACACTGTAGTTTTTGAAAAATTATGCAAGAGCAGCTAATTGTAACTTATTCCAAGTGCATTCTTCTTATTTATACCTTTAAATGGCTAGATAGCACAACCGGGAAACCAGCAAGATTTGACAAATATAGTCCCTGCTACGAAGTCCCTTAAGCCTCCGTTTCAAAGCACAATACTATTAATACCAAAGAATATTTTGAAATGTACAGATGTAGGGAATGTTTACAGTATGATGAAAATAATATTTCAAGTAAAATGATATTTGTGTGTTTTTATACTTAAACGTGTATAGCTACATTTACACCCAAAATTTAAACTATTTCTTCTAGTTTTGGGGGAAAGGGAGATTTAGTACTGTATTTTTTTAACTACGTAGATATGAATCAATATGAATCAATGAAGGTCTAACATTGACCTTTATATTCAAACCAGGATATTTTTATAGGTCTAGAATGAAAATACAGGTAAACAATTTTCCCTTATATATTTGACAAATTTTTTCTTAAACATAGTTAAGTGAATAGTAGATGACTATTTTTGACTTTAATTTCTTAGCAAATGTTAAAGCACATTTGTTAAAACACAAATGTTAAGCCACATCTTTTTGTGAAGACTTGAAGCACTTAAGTCTTCCCTCAAATGACTTTTCCTGAACAACTGTGCTGTCTGTGTTCCCAAAGCCATTAAAAAAGAAAAAATATAAATGACTATTTGTTGAGCAGTGTCTTTCTCCTTCCTAATAGTGAATGTTTGTGAAATTGAATTTCAGATGCAGAATATTTGAATCATTTAAACCTTCATTTGTTGCTGAATCAATTACACATTGTGTCTGTAACGGTTTTTTCTATTTAAAAAAGAAGCCTTACTTACACCTATATGGAAAATACAATAAAACAAATCTTTCTCATTACTGTTATTATTTGGCATGGGGGTTGATCAGGGCCCTTTCACACAGCTGACCCCAGCTCAGGCCCTGGCACTGCGTTGACAGCCCCAGAAGCCCAGCGCTGCCCAGAGCCATCCCTGAAGAGGTAGCTGGCATGAGCCTTAGGCTTTTCCCTAAATGAAAATGTCCTCCCTTCATTTCCTGCCTCCTCAGCCTGTGACTCAGCGCTGCTCTTTAGTTTCTAGACGTTGCTTTTCCTCCTAGCTTTTTCTTTTTTTGGGGGTCACACCCGGCATTATTCGGGTTACTCCTGGCTCTGTACTCAGGAATTACTCCTGGCGGTGCTCAGGGAACCATATGGGGATGCCGGGGATTGGAACCTGGGTCCCTGGGTCGGCATGGGCCGGCCGCATGCAAGGCAAACGCTCTACCCACTGGGCTATCACTCCGGCCCCATAGCTTTTCTTTCTAGTTGAATTCTAGTGTCATTCCATTGTGGTTCCCAAAAGATACTGAACATGATTTCAGTCTTCACAACTTCACCATCATCTGTTTTGTGTCCCAGCAATTGGTCTCTCAAGAATGTGCCATCTGCATTAGAAAGAAACGCCTCCTTGGCTGGGGAAGCCTGTGAGTAGCCGCTCACCTCCTTTCTCTCCCCAGGGGAAGCCTGTGAGTAGCCGCTCACCTCCTTTCTCTCCCCAGGGAAGCCTGTGAGTAGCCGCTCACCTCCTTTCTCTCCTCAGGCTCCTGTGAAGGCCTGTTTGTTCCTTCGCTGACTTTAAAGCTCGTTTAATCTGTTGGACGTTGGACGGTGACAGGGACCGTGCAGTATTAGAGGTCCTCCTAATGTCTTGTTCTTGGAGTTGAGCTCTGTCTTCAGACCTGCTCATAAATGCTTTATATAGTTGAAGGCCTCTTGTCAGTGCGTCTGTGTGAACGATTGTTCATTTGATGAGTCAGTTCTCGATGGGTTACAGTCCTAGGCTTTTTCAGGTTTCACGTGAGTGTCCTGCAGGGAGTGTCGGTGAGCTGCATTGAAGCCATTCCCCGTCCTGGAGGCTCTCCCAGTCCTCTCCTTGTGTCCTTGTGTTCTTCTGCCCTTTGTTGCCTCCTTAGACGTAGCCACTTACTTAGTTAAACCTGATGGCTTTAGATTTTGGATTCTCAGTGAAATATTGCTTTTCTGTTTCCTTTATGTCCTTTGCATATTTTTTTGTTACAGCAATGTCCTTTTTTGTATAGATACAGGAAGATAGTTAATGCTATGTTTTTGTAACTTAGGAGTTAATTGATGCCGAAATGTTTATGTCTGGGCATCCGTCATACTTACCTGACTTAAACCTCAGTTGCCCTCAGTTTGGCCTTTGTTCCTTACTCCCCAAAGGAGGGTCCGCCATAGGACTTGGGTGGACCCAGGGCAAACTCCGTCCTCAGACTGCTTAGGAGTAAGACCTGCGCCTAGTCAGGTGTGGTCCAGGAAACAAACTAAGAAAAACAACAAAACAGTAACTAAGGAGTGTTGGAGGACAGGTTTAGCTATTCTGGGAGTTTTGTTGTTTTGCTCACTCCCAGCTTAATCTATTTAAGCCAAGGTTCATTCTAATGAGACAATGAGACCTCTCTTCTATGTAAACACTGCTAGAGGGGTGTGGCAGTTACAGAAGTCACCTTGATTGAATAACTTCTGATTTATACACCTACTAAGACTTCTATGTTTTCTAGATTGGGCACAGCTCCTCTTTATACCCACTGCACCCAGCATGGGACAGTTAGAATTTACCAGGAGACTACCACCCTGGCTACGTTGAGACTAGGAAGACTATAGGAAGGATCATACTAGTTTGCTCTAAGCAGGCGAGTGTGACCCTTTCAGTACACGAGAACAAGATACTCAGAATCACCCTGGTGCAGATAATAATAAGGACCTTGTGGGTACCATCTAGATTACATGAAGCTCATGAAGTTAAGATGTATTGCTTTATACCAGCCCCTCTCTCTCTCTCTCTCCAGTGTTTTACATAAGAGATAATCTCAGAAGAAGAGATTAGTCCTTGGTGTAACCTTTGTTTATACCTGCAATAGGGTGTGGCACTGCTCTTCTACACTCTGCTTAGGGTTCTTTGTTGACATGACCCTCCCTGGATTACTTTGGTGTATATAATGTGACTGACTTGAGGCCCCTTCGGCCTTTTCGCTGTTGGCTTTTGGCTCCTGCGGCTTTTGGCTCCTCAGCTTTCAGCTTTTGGCTCCTGTGGCTTTTAGCTCCTCGGCCTTTTGCTTTTGGCTTTTGGCTCCTGGGCCCTTTGCTCCTTCTTTTGGTAGGACTCCTCTCAGGTGGAATCCTCTCTCTTTGGTGGGAAACTTAGGTTCTTTTGTATGGTCTAAGTTCGGACCAGAGCTAGAGTTCTTTCATTATATTGGAGTGCTGTGGAAGAGATTTTGTACTATTAAAAGCCTTTTTGGAACTGTGCCGGACTCGTGAGTTTTCATCCATTCCCCGGCGTCCTTGGAGGTAGAAGAGAACTTCTGTCCTGACCCTGTTGGGGACCCCAGCGCTCGCCGACAGAGGAGTAGCAAAAATCTGGCCTTATGGAAACGTCAGTCATGAATGCAAAAGAGAGTTGTTGCTCGAAACATGGAAGAATGAGGATTGAGTGTGAGCATGTGAAGAGCACTGTGCTGTCAGTACAGCCTATCTCTAGCTTATTGTTAAAAGCGAAGATGTTTATCTTACGTAGTCTGCTGTCTATAAAGTAGCTCATCATAAAAAGGTCACTGAAAGGGCTAGGGAACAGTACAAATGTTAAGGCTTGCATCTGTGGTCACTCGAAACATTGAGCCAGAATAGCCCCTGAGCACTGCTGCTTGAGACCCAACCCATTAGCCCGAGGAGCCAGAGACTGGACAGTGAGGAGATCAGCATGACGCGTGGCTCTCGCCTCACCAGGATTCCTTCCCTTGCTGTTGTTTTCTTCTCTAAAATGGGTCTGTTGGCTCTTGACCCAAGACACTACTGATAACTATTTATTTACCTGCATGGCAGACTTGGGGAAGCAAGACGCTTGATGCATGGCGCGTGGAGCTTGTAATGTCTCAGAGGTGCCCCTGTGAGCACTGGACAAGCAGCATGTTTGTTTGCCCTGGACAGACGGCAGGTTGCTTGGCAGAGTTGGACGGGAACCCGGGGAATGTTTTGTACAAGTGGAGTCCAAAGAGAGTAGCCACTGTCTCAGGAAAGGCTTTGCGGGGCAGGAGTGAGAGAGAAGAGCGTCTGAGAGAAGCAGGAAAATTGGAACTGAGGGGGGAAAATGTTTCAGGCTTTGAGTTACGTGTGGTCCAGTTGCTATTTGGGCTTGCACGGAGCGGGCGCTGCCTGGTGTGTTCCCAAGGCCTGGCCCAGGAACGCGCCTACAGCTTCCCTCCCTCGGGCTGCTCTTTCCCAAACCACAAAACCCCAATGAATGTGTTTTTCTTCTAAATGGACATAGATTTCACTGTGGAACCAGAATGTTCGGTTCAGCAAAGTCCGCACTTGGATGGCAGTTACGTTTCTCCTCTTTGTTTTGTATCTGTAGCAGCAGATAGAAGATGCGCCTCTATTTTTGCTGATGTCTCTCTCCAGGGAAATCAAAAATGGAGCCCACCTCGGGACCCTCCCTGTTTATCAGCCACGCTCGTCTGCTCGCCCCTATAGTTTAGATCTGCTTTGTTTTTCTCCCCAATGCTGGAAGTGTGACTTTCTCTCAGCATTCAGATTTACATGGTGACGGTAAAGGAGCGTAGCACAGCAAAGGCAGCCTTCAGGGAAGGTGACTTCCGGTTCTCCGCCCCTGCCTCTGAGTTCTGCAGCCTCTTTCATGCTCGGGTGCCTTTCCCGTGCCCTTCATTTCCCCAAACTCTAAGGGGAGCGTCTTCTTCCCCACTCCAGCGAAACACCACATGCTTGGAAGGAACAAGGAAGTTTGCTCTAAAGGAAGGCTCGGCAGGATTTGCTCTCCTGCTATGGTCTTGCACAAGAAAATTTTGCACCATCTAGAGAGTGAAGGGTATGGGAAAACGCTGTGGTGCCCCGCACAAAATCGTGGAGTGGGGTCAGTGATCCCCTTCTATCCCAAGGGATCGGAGGCCAGCAGATGGAGAAAGATGCAGGAATCTGCAAAGTTTCAAAATGCTTTACTTAGCACAGGTTCAGGAGTACAAATCAACAATAGGAACAATCCTGGGCTTAGGACCCCGCCACATGTAGGCCAACATGGCAGGCACCACGTGTTAAGGCCCTGTAGAGAGGAGACAGACACAAGGCGCCAGCAGAAAGGGGGAGAGAGTGACCGAAAAAAGAGGAGAGGGAAGCAGTCTAGTTTGATCTCCCTGCAACCCAGACCTCCCACTTTTACGGGAAGCTGGCAGGGTCAAATGCCCTCAGGTAATTTCTCCCAGGACCTCACCTAGGCCCTTTGAGATGTTAATGTCCCGAGCCAGGATCGGCCTAGGAAATGCCTTTGCAGGTAGAGAGGAGGGGCTTCTGAGATGATCTGTGTCTCAGAACAAAGGCATGCATCTGTACTAAAGACTATACTAATGCCAGTTAAATATTTCTCCAAGCCTTCACAAGAGTCTCATCTACTTCACAGTAGTTTTGTATTTTAGTTTCCTTTGAGTTATCAGGGAGCCATGCTTGCTTCCTTGGAGGCTAACAGCATTTCTCTCTAGTCTAATTACTTAGAGATCCAACGTGGCCAGGCAAATATGCTGGTAAGATCTAGCTAGTCCCAAGATGATTGTGGTAGCACGAGAGAATATTTATACCAGCCAGTACAGAATACATGGTCAGATAAACTGCCACATTTAAACTGCACTCCTATGTACGAGTGACCTGCAGGAGGCAATCCCAGCCAGTGCAGAGGCTCTCAGATGTCCTGCAACAGAAGGGCATAAAGAAATTAAAAACACTGTTTCAAATTGATCCCAATAAATCTAATTTATCTATTTTTCAGAGGAATAGTTTAAAACCGTCCTCAGGGAGGAAATGGAATTTTTCAAAAAATATTCTCTACATGAGGCCAGAGCGATAGCCCAGCGGGTAAGGCATTTGCCTTGCACATGGCTGGCCTGTGCCGCCCGGGTTCAATCCCGGCATCCCATATGGTCCCCCGAGCACCGCCAAGAGTAATTTCTGAGTGCAGAGCCAGGAGTAACCTTTGAGCATTGCCGGGTGTGACCTAAAAAAGCAAAAAAAAAATATTCTCTACGTGGGCGGAGCGATAGCCCAGCGGGTAGGGCATTTGCCTTGCACGCGGCCGGCCTGTGCCGGCCTGGGTTCGATCCCGGAATCCCATATGGTCCCCCGAGCACCACCAGGAGAAATTCCTGAGTGCAGAGCCAGGAGAAACCCCTGAGCATTGCCGGGTGTGACCCAAAAAGCAAAAAAAAAAAAAAAGAAAGAAAAAAAAAAGAAAAAAAAAATATTCTCTACGTTGGGGCAGGAGTGATAGCCCAGTAGGTGGGGGCGTTTGCCTTGCACGGCCGGCCTGTGCCGCCCGGGTTCGATCCCCGGCATCCCATATGGTCCCCGAGCACCGCCAGGAGTAATTCCTGTGTGCAGAGCCAGGAGAAACCCTGAGCATTGCCGGGTGTGACCCAAAAACAAAAAAAAAAAAAAAAAAAATATATATATATATATATATATATTCTCTACGTGGAAGAATGCAAGGAAGACCGCACAAAGTATTGTAGAGGCATTTTAACACAACTCTCATTGGTCTTGAAACACATTTGTCTTTTCAAAATTGTTTATTTGTTGAATGCAAATCCTCAATGAAGTGCACTTTCCATTCTGCTTACAACTTTGTGTCTCATATTCATAACAAGAATTCCCGCTCCCCAGTTGTGTTTGTTGAGATTCCACAACCTGGAGCTCTGGAGCTCTGGGTGCCCGAGAGATGGAGTATGCAAGGGTGAGAATGAGTGGCTTGTTTCCGGCTCGGAATCAGAAGGTAAGATGGAGCTTCTCTGACTCAGATTTTTGGCTCTGCTTTTCTTAGTTCCTGCTTTTGTGTAGGGCCCTTTTTCCAATAGCCTTGTTCCTGTTTCACTTGCTCTTTCAGTACCGCGGCCACTTTCCCATTCATCCTGTGCTTTCTGATTTACTGGAAATCTGCCCAATGGGCATTGTCCGTGTGTGCCCATATGATATAGTGCCCACACCAACTGGTGTTTAATAAATATTTAATAGGTGTGTTCAGCTAAATTAGGTCAGTGGCTACCAGGCAAAGTGAACTGCATTTTCCTCCTAGGGCAGCTTTGGATGTGTAAAAGCTTTAGAAAGTGAGAACACTGATTGGGTGAATGATGCTTACAGCCCCTCGCCCACCTTTTTTTAAATTAAGTGAATGTCAGAAAATGCTCCAAATTCCTAGGAGAGATTTCAGCAGACAGTAGCCTGCTAGCGATCTGAAGGTGGTAGGAGCGAGGTTCCCTGACCCCCAGCGGGAGTGTGTGGATGCGGAGGACTTTCCCAGCTGGACGGGTGACTCAGAGGCACTGCACAATGGGGCGCATTCATGGGCCAAGCCATCATTTCTGCAGCATAGGCTCAAATGTTGGAAGGGGAGTACCGACACAAAACGAAGATGGCAAAGTTTGAGGGGGTCTGGGTGACACATCGAAATAGTCCATATCGCTCTTGATGTATTTAATAAATCTGAAATTATGCAGACATAACAATGGAAGTGCAACAAAAGAAAACAAAACAATTGTGTGTCTCCATGTGACCTCCTTGTCTTTGCCTATCGTATAATGGAAACATAAGCACTGTAAATGAAGATAAGGTAGACATCTCTCATTACTTGCTATGGGAGTGAAAGTTAGACATTACCGAAAGGTTTGCCACTAAGTTTAAATGTCTCTGTTTCGGTCAGGCAGACACTTTTATGAGGGGAAGGAACTTGGATTCTTTAGAACTTGGTCAACGGATTCATGTTTCAATGTAAAATCCCTGCTGTATATTTTTGAAGTGGAATAGAGGCTGATACTCTTGCCTGTATGTTCTTTTTATTCTTTTGAGAATAGAATTTTTATTCTTTTTAAGTTGCGGGCCATGCCTGGAGGTGTATTCCTGGTTCTGTGCTCAGGGGTCACTCCTGGTGGGCTGAGAGCAGTGGGGGGGCCGGGAGCAGCGAACACAAGGCAAGGAAGTGCCTTTTCCGCTCTGCTGTCTCCAGCCAGTTGGGCACTTTCTAATGTTGTTATTATTTTATGCACATTCACCTGTGTGTCCGACCTATTTATCTCCAGTATCTATCTACACGCTCTATTTTGGATGGCAGCCTCCAGAAAACAGGTAGGTTCCACTGAGATATTAAAAAGGTAATATGGGCCCTAGGGATGAAGCTTAGTGATAGAGCATAGCCTTCAAGTCAGCCACCTGGGGTTCAGTGCTCCCATAGTGCTCCATGTGCTGATTGTGATCCCTGGACACACCCCCACACACACACACACAATTGCCATTCTTAGCACTACAACCATGTGTGATTTCCATCCCAATATTACAACAACCAAAAATAAGTTGAATAAAATGGTTCTGATACAATCAAAGCTTTCTTTAACGTAGCAGAGATGTTTGTACTGTGGCGTTTGTTGACTGAATAGAGGAGAGCAGGAAAGGCCATGAAGGGTCTTACGTGTGAGAAACTTACAAGCACTACAGGCTATGGGAGAGCTGCAGAAAGACAGACATTAAAAACATTCCCTTTGTTTCTCTTCCTTCGACCATCCTTCTTCCCATGACCTATTTATAAAACCTATTATAAGCCGACTTGTGTTATTCTTCCAGAGATATCTCAAATCAACCATCCTGTGCTGCAAAATCATAAAAATCTATTAACCATTTCACTAACAAATATTCAGGTGAGGGACCAGGAAGAGAGCTATGCGGATTGGAGCACAGACACACACACATCACATGAGGGAGCCGCTGGTTTTTTTGTTTTTGTTTTTGCTCTTTGGGTCACACCCGGCAATGCTCAGGGTTACTCCTGGCTCTGCACTCAGGAATTACTCCTGGCGGTGCTTGGGGGACCATATGGGGTGCCAAGGACCGAACCCGGCTGGCCCAGGCTGGCGCGGTGCAAAGGGAAACGCCCTACCCGCTGGGCTATCGCTCCAGCCCCATGGAGTCGCTGGTTTAATCCCTGGCACCACATGGTCCCTCAAGCCCCTCAGCTCTGGTGGCTACAGCCCCAAAAGCCCCACCGAAGAAAGCAACCAAATCTTGTGTAAGGAATCAATTAATTTAGAAGTAACCTAAGGAACAAAATTGCACCCTGATGCAGTTTTTACTTTGCAATCGAACCCACTTTCCATTCAAAACCATTTTGCACTCAGTCTTCTGGCTCCTCCTGGGCCGGAAGACACTTGCTACCTGGGCGTCAGGAGCCTTCAGGGCTCGTGCGCGTTCCTGAACTCTCTGGAACACATTCCTAGCAGACACTTCCTTTCCCTCTGCTTGGCACAGCAAGCCTCTTGCAGTTTGTTTCCAATAAGCCTGAAGAAAGTTTCTATTCAATTATTCAGCGTCACTTTTAGTGCAGTAGTCAAGCCAGCTACCTTTGACAGACCTTTAGTGTTCAACTCTGCGCTTTCGTTCTGGAGGAATCATCTTCCCTCTCAAGATTCTTTACTTAGGTACCAAAGTACCTTTTTTTTCCAGACTAAGTGTCCCAGGCCTTGGGAGAACAGTGATGACAGGAACTGTGGCTCTTTCACATGCCTCTCCCAGTGTTGTAGAGCTCTGTAACTAGTGATCGTGGAGTGGGTCTCACTCACAGCTCTTATTCCAGGATGGAGTAAAATATATGCGTGGGGGGCCAGGGACGTCGTAGCATGGGGTAAGCATTTGCCTTGCGTTGGCTGAGGCTGCAGTTTGGTCCCCAGGACCACGTAGGACTCGCAGAGCCTGAGGCAGTCCAGAAGCCCCACCCCATGTGTCCTAATCACTCCACACGCCCTCTGGCCCCAGAAAAGAGAAAAGAAAAGGAAAACTGGTTTTAAACATGCACATCCCAGAGGTCCTCACTTCTTTTTTATTTTTTTTCTTTTTTGGGTCACACCCGGCAATGCTCAGGGGTTCCTCCTGGCTCTGCACTCAGGAATTACTCCTGGAGGTGCTCAGGGGACCATATGGGATGCCGGGATCAGACCTGGGTCAGCTGCTTGCAGGCAAATACCCTCCCCGCTGGACTGTGGGCCCGGCTGCAGGCGCGGCTTTCTCACACTGGAACCACAGGGCTGGGGGCTCTGCTCTCCTCGTGTCCTCAGCAGCCTTGAGTGTGGGCAGGAACCCGGAGCAAGGGGTGGCGAGTTGCTCTGCACACCGATAATGACTCTCCGCACTGCTTCAGGTCTCCTTGGGACAGAGTCTAGGAATGCCCTCAAGCCCCGACGTCTGAACCCCACCAAGACTCCTGACTGCCTGGGCAACGTCGTGTCTTCCTGTATCGAAGGAGGCAAATGACTAAGTGCAAAATTGGTTTTGAATGGAAATTGGTTTTGATTCAATAGTAAAAACTGTGTCACGTGCAATTCTGTTCCTCGGGTTACTTCTAAATTAATTGATTCCTAACGCTGCACCGTATAGCCAGGAATGAAACGTCCTCTGACATCAGGTCTCATCTCCCAGAGCAGAGTAGTGTGTCCCTGGCCGGCCTCTCAGCTCAGGCATGGCCCCTGGGGAGTCCGTGTCTGCCCACTTGTGGGGCAGCTGTTTCAGCCCAGAACTCTGGGAGAAAAGCCCAGGCACGGGGCCTAATGTTACGGGGCCGGGCACAGGGCGTCTGGCCCGTTACGGCCTCCCTTCTCCCTTCCCCAGCTCAGCCGGCTCCCACTCCGGGCCTTAGGACAGCGACAGCCACAGCCTTACACACACACTCCTGTACGGGGATGGAGCTGAGGCTGCGCCTTGCCCACGACACACTGACACACCCGCAACTGTCATGCAAACTCAAGCCCCGGCTCGCCTGAGTTCCAGCTCCAAGGCCCCTTTCCTGGGTAAGAGGAGCCGAGGGTGCTCGTGCCCAGGGCCTCACTCCTCCTCTGGGCACCCAGACGGGCCACCGGGAGCACGGTAGCCCCTGCTGCCTTTAAGGCAACGGCCTAGTGCCGGGAACACCCACCGCCCTTCTGGTTTCCCACATACCTTGTGTAAAACCAGGCACATCCGGAGTGCAGAGTGGAGGCTGCTGTCTCTTGCTTGACGTTCTAGCAGGCGCATCGATGGGATCAGATTTTCACAAAGCGATTCTGGCCTCATCAGTGACCATTACAATCACCTGAGGGTCTTAACTTACCCTGGAGCCTTTTTTTAAGTGATTTTTATTTCATTGGTTTCAGATGGATCCTTAGCACTGTAATTTTTCTCAATTCCCCAAATAAGTCTAGTGTGAAGCCAGAATTTCAAGCCACAACCGGGCAGTGTAGAGCTAGAGAGCGAGCCTAAGGATGGAGGTGAGCAACAGGAAACTGCTCATCTGAGGGCCGGGCGCTCCCGTGGGCAGCGCTCCCTGCTGGGCTGGGGTGACACGACTCTGGTCTTGAATATGAGTTTAGAACCATGCCGATTAACTCATTAGCTCTAACCACACATACCTATTTAAATGGAAATGAATCAAAATTAAATTAATTAAGAAATTTGCTCAGTTGAATTGCTCACACTCAGATGCTAAGTAGCCGTTCCTGGCCAGGGGCTATTGCGGCAAACAGCACAGATGTGGAAGGCCTTCGACATCCCTGAAACTTATGTCCCACTTTCCGAGATGGAGGATATATTTGTTTCTTCAGGGTTTCCACTAGACCTAAATTAGTGCACTGCAGTGATTCTAGGAGCCGTGAGGCCAAAACTCTGGGAAAGGGAAAAGATTCTGAGCGAAAAAAAGAGGAGAGAGGAGAAATGAATCATTTAAAAGGATGTCTGGCAATTGACAGTAACTCCAGCAAAGAGTGAAAGGTTTTTCGGGTTCAGGCAGGAGTGCCCTGGCGGGAGCGTACCTGAAAGGCCAGGGGCGGGTACTGCGGGACGTAGGTCTGGCAGCCTGGGCGCCTACAGGGTCCCAGAGGGCTCTGAGAAGCAGCGTCACCATGACAACGCTTCAGCGTGAGGCAGGGCCTGAGGCAGCTGCTCACTCACAGCTAGCCTGCAAGCGCCTGCCCTCAGTCTAATCAGTCAGTGCCTGTGAAATCCCCAGAGCGCACAGTTTAGTTGGGTGTGAAGACCTGAGAAGGAGCGCAGCCAGTAAACCCAGTCATCCAATACAGTGCCGGCCTCCATCAGTTGTGGGTAACTCAGAAAAGAACGTCACTCAGCCTGGTTCCTGTGTTTGATTTTCATGGGAAGAGCTCCGTGGTCTTTCCCTGTGAAACGTTTCTGTGAGGTGTGTGAGGCTCTACCCTCTTCCTTCCTGGGACGCATACACCACCCCCTTTCAGTAAGCGTTCAAGCAGCTTGCTGGGAATCAACTAAGACAAGTCGGAGGCAAAGTGCAATTTCTTTCTGCTCATATGATTGACAGTGGCCACAGCAGTGGGCATGGAAGCGGCAGGAGTTGCTGTTAGCCAGAAGCCTGTAGGGCGCAGCCTGGACTTTCGGGAGGCTTCAGGCGGTGGAGACTCCTCCAAAGCTAAAGGACTGCGAGGAAAACTTGGCGCACAATGTCTCGCATTCTCCATCGAGCTGAAAGAGTCCATCTTTCAACCACTGCTAAATTCTAGTGCATGAGATTCAGGACTGGAGAGATAGCACAGCAAGGAGGTGCTTACCTTGCACGTAGCTAAGCCGGGCTCAATCCTGGCACCCCATACGAATCCTGGAGGCCACCAGGACTGGTCCTGAGCACAGAGAAATAAAACCTTGAGTACTGTCAGGTGTGGCCCCCCAAACACCATTCAACCAAGCAAACCAAGAGCTTCAGTGGGACAAAACTGGTTCAGGGAGGGAGCGTGGGTGGGTACCTGGGATTCAGGGAGGGGCAGTGTGGGTGGGTACCCGGGATTAAGGGAGGGAGCGTGGGTGGGTACCTGGGATTCAGGGAGGGCAGCGTGGGTGGGTACCTGGGATTCAGGGAGGGAGCGTGGGTGGGTACCTGGGATTCAGGGAGGGCAGCGTGGGTGGGTACCTGGGATTCAGGGAGGGAACTTGGGTGGGTACCTGGGATTCAGGGAGGGAGCGTGGGTGGGTACCTGGGATTCAGGGAGGGAGCGTGGGTGGGTACCTGGGATTCAGGGAGGGAGCTTGGGTGGGTACCTGGGATTCAGGGAGGGAGCGTGCGTGGGTACCTGGGATTCAGGGAGGGGAGCATGCGTGGGTACCTGTGACCATACCCTCTGCTGTCCTGAATGTGGCTGATGCTTGGGTTGCTACAGTGTGGCAGTGCTCAGAGGGCACGTGCTGGCATATGCCTCAACGTCTCAGGCACGCAAGGTCTGTGCTGACCACTTAAGCTGTTTCCTGGACCCTCTCAGACGTCCTGATTACATAGACACATTTGATGATACCGAATTTAGCTATTAACATTTAAATAATAAAAGACTGGAACCAGAGCAGAACCAGAGCAAGTTGAGCTGGTTGGGTGCTTGCCTGCGTGTGGCTGACTCTGGTTCGATCCCTGGCTGCACAGAGCTTCTCTCGAGCTGCCTAGGGATGATCCTTGAGTACAGAATTATTCCCCAAACGGCCAAGTGTGGCCGGAAAACAAACACATTAAAAACATAAATATCCCATCCTCATGTAATATCACACATACATACACACATATAGCGGGGAGGGGGAAGTTTGGGTGATATATAATTACTATACAGTGTGCTACTGTGTACATATTTGAAACTTTCAAGATAATATAATTAGCACATTACTCATTTTTCATCATTGATTTAGAGTCCTGGTTCATATGATTTTGGTGCAATGGTTCAGTTTTGCTGTTTGATGCTTCAACAGAATCGATTGTTAATGGCTTATGGATGCTACAAAAGGCCGGATTTCTAAATGCTACTGAAAGATCTAAAAGATTCCCAACTGCTGTCGCCTTTTAAGTGCACAGTGCCCCTTAAATACTGCTCACTTTGGCATATCTGTCTTACTATGTGTATCTTATCCATTATCCCAAATGGTTTTGAAATTACATGTATTCTAAAAGTTTAAAACATTAAAGCATCTATTTAAATTTAGGAGTACAAATCCTAACATCAGAGTTTGGAAACGTTCAGACTCTAAATGGGTGCAAATGTAATTCTGGTGCATCTGATAAATTCCCTGAAGACATTTCCTTTATCTTAATCTCCAGAAGGCATCTTAGAATTGTTTGATTATTATTCTTCTTAATGCAGGAGCCCTAGGGACCGCATAGGTGCCCTGGTGATACGTCGCCCACTTCGGAATTGCATGTGTTCTCCCAGTTGGCCGGTAAGGGGCGCTCTCACAAAGTAGTTCCGCGTGCACAAGACAACCCTTTCCTGAGAAAGTTTGTGAGGGTTTTCTAATGCACATCTTGCTCTTCGGAGAGTTTTCTAGGTCAGCAGTGGTCTTGCGGTGTCTGTATTTCCCGGCTGCGATGGCACAGTGAAAAGCTCAGATGCGCTGTGCTGCTTATTTGCAATTCTCTCCCCACGTGCTGTGCTGGTAGTTAGAGCTTCTATTCCATAGGGCCCGGGCCAAAGCCTTTGCTCTGTGTCCTATTGCTGCTGTACCGTCTGCCCCTTCTCAGGTCTCTTCATTAGTTCCTTGTACCCCCCCAATAATAACTGCAAATTACATGTTTCTTTCAACTCCACCACCCACTTCTTTCAGGAAAAGCCATTTGTCTCGGGGCACCTGGAGCTAATGTTCGCTTCTTGCATCTCATTGCAGACTCCCCTAGATGCCATTGTAAATCTAAGGGACCCATGCTGATGTGCTTCTGGGCTGGCCTCAGACAAACAAATTCATGTAGAGTATTTCTCAGCATCAGAGTGATGGGGGTGGGGGGATACCTTTGAGGGTGGCAGCGAACCTGTACTTGTTCAAGAAAAGTCAATAAAGCAGATTACAAACATGTTCCAGTGACCAAACATAGCCTCCCGCTGTAGGTCTCCCTATGAAAGTGAGGCAATTATCTCAACCAGTCAAGTGAAAAGGTCCATCTATGCTTCAATTCTCTGGCTAATTCAGGCAAAAGTAAAAGTTTCATCTGAATGATCTCAGTAATTGGCTTGCTGCTTTGCTATACCACTGAAAATCTGACAAAGACGCAGAGGCCGTTCCATCCTGACAGGGTGGTGGGAGTCGTGGGGAGCGTCTTAAGAGCACATTAGGGGAGCTGTTATTAAGAAATTTCAGGAAAAATGGCACATAATAATAGACTTTTGGATGACCCGTAGACCTTTCTCCCCTTTATCTGACTGTTCCTTTTCTTCAGTGTTTCCAGGATAGAAAGCGTAGCTGCCAATCAGGCTACTGGGCTCCTGGCTTGACTCCTGTCTCCTCCTTCATCTGTACTGAGCCTGATCCGTATCCTTCTTGTCTCTCCACTCGTTGCTGCTCTTCAAACAGCAGGCAGTGCTGTGCTTGAGCGCTTGCTCCTGTAAGAGCAAGTGACTGAGATGCACTGGCTCACTCTGTGTGAAGGAACACCGGGCACAGCAAAGACAGTGAGTGGCGAGCAGACGGACACAGTTCTGTTGCTCGGAACACTCTTAATTGATTCCTCAGCTCCCCCTCAAGCTATTCTGCGTTGCTGCCGGACACGTCTCTCTCTCTCTCTCTCTCTTTTTTTTTTTTGCTTTTTGGGTCACACCCGGTGATGCTCAGGGGTTACTCCTGGCTCTGCACTCAGGAGTTACTCCTGGCGGTTCGGGACCATATGGGATGCCGGGATCGAACCTGGGCCGGCATGGGCTGGTTGCATGCAAGGCTAACGCCCCACCCGCTGGGCTATCGCTCCGGTCCCTGGACACGTCTCTTTTATTTATTTATTTATTTATTTGTTTGTTTATTTATTTATTTATTTATTTATTTATTTATTTATTTATTTATTTATTTATTTATTTATTTATTTATTTATTGCTTTTTGGGTCACACCCGCGACGCTCAGGGGTTTCTCCTGGCTCTGCACTCAGGAATTACTCCTGGCGGTGCTCGGGGACCATATGGGATGCCGGGATCGAACCCGGGCCGGCACCGGCCGGCACAGGCCGGCCGCGTGCAAGGCAAACGCCCTACCGCTGGGCTATCGCTCCGGCCCCTGGACACGTCTCTTTTAAAAGATCGGACTGACAGTCCTTAAGAGCTGAGGTTACACTGGTGGTGGGTTTGGGGTTGGAGCACTGTATGCCTCAAATTCTGTTATGAACACTTTGTCTGATGCCTTAAATTTAAGCTAAGTACTGAAAATATCCATGAAACAAAGTGCCAAAGTTCTAAGCAGGGCATAGGAGAGCCTTGATGAACTAAACCAGATTTTTATTCATCTTCCCTTTCTGGCACACTCTTATTATATTTGAATCTGGATTTTATGAATTAGCCTGAGATGCATTTAGGTTCCCTCCTCACCCTTAGACCCTGTCTCCTTCAATTGGCTAACTTATACCTCCACTGTGTGTGTGTGTGTGTGTGTGTGTTTGGTGTTGGTGAACAAACACAAGTGTCGTGCATATATGGAATATAGTTAGTTAGACACTGAGTCACTGCCCACTCTGTTTCAAGTAAAAACAATTTTAATAATCAAAATTATCCTTCCTGTGGTATGATAGTTTCTGCTTTCTGGATTACTATTGATTCCACAGAGAATAAATTCAAGTCTCTTCTGAAATCTGCATTAACATACGCCTCAGAGACCTGGGCCCTACGAAAGCAGGATGACAATGTTATTCGGGTCTCCCAGAGAGGAATCGAAAGAGCTATGCTTGGAATATCACGCCTCACTCAAGTGAGAGAAGGAATCCGGAGTTCTGACCTCCATCACTATTCTAGAATTAGGGACGTTGTCTCGTTTGCCAAGGCATTGAAAATCAGATGGGCTGGACATGTAATGCGATTTGGAGATGACCGCTGGACTAGAGCCGTTACCGACTGGATCCCACGGGATGTCAAAAGATCACGTGGCCGCCCACCTACAAGATGGTCAGACTTCCTTGTCAAGACCCTGAAGGAACGGTTTGAGGCTCTTCGTATTCCTGAATCAACCAGATGCCATTGGGCTACATTGGCACGTGATAGGGTCCAATGGAAATGTTACTGGTGCCCGCTCGAGCAAATCGATGAATAACGGATTCAAGTGATCAAGTGATCTGAAATCTGAAGAAATGTCCATTTAGCGTAAGCATGTACTTTTTTGCTTGTTTTTCAAACTTGTCCTCTATTGTTATTGAGCCCTGCTGCCGTAGCACAGACAAATATTGTTAGAGTCACAGTGGGTACCCTGGAATCAAGGTATTGCCACTTGTAGCTGGAGTGTTTGTGTCTTTCAAACACAACTCCTGTCTTTATTTTTGAGAGCGTCTAAAGACAGAGGCTGACTAAAGTACATCCATCAAGTGGCCGTGGCTCCAGAACCACGCGGCCGTGAGCAGGCACCTAACAAGACCACAAAGGATAGAGTAGGATGAGTAGGACTCTGCTGTAAGAAAGGAGAAAACAGGAAGGAAACAGGGACCTACACTAGTTTAAGCTCAGTCATCACCTTCGCTCTCTCCCACCTGTGAACAACTCAGCTTTGCTTTGTCATGCTAGCGACTACCATGCTTGCCTGTCTGGAGGGACGCTGGTCATTTAGTTTCGTGTCCACCTAACTCTCTAGCTCAGTGTCTCTGGAAGGACGCTGGTTATTTAGTTCGCGGTGTCCACCTAACTCTCTAGCTCAGTGTCTCTGGAAGGACGTGGGTTATTTCTGGATGTCCACCTAACTCTAGCTCAGTATCCTTAGAGAGTTGGTTTAGGCTTATTTATGTATTTATTTATCTATCTAGTTGTTTATATATATTTATTTATCTACTTATTTATTTACTCTTTGTAGCACTGGGGTCAATCTCATGACTTAACACCCGAAAGGAAACAGCTCTACCACTTCGATACATCTCTGCCTAAAGCAATTACTACTTTTAACCAATAGCAATTAGTCATTCCAACAGATTAAGTGACATACAACCTTCCCTCAAGCTGCCAACGAGAAATTCAAAACACAGGCTGCTGGGCCTTGCTCTCCCTGGGCCTGACGTCTCTTCGGCCCTTTTGGTTAAGTCCTTTCCTCAGTGGAGTGTCTCAGAACAGCCCCTCAGGTCACACTGTGTAGGCATCAGAAATCGCCTTCTACTCCTTCCCTGTCCACACTCAGGCGTACTCTGGACTGCACCCAGGGATCACTCCTGGTGTGTCTCGGGGACCACATGCAGTGCTGGGGATCGAACCAGGGTTAGCTGGGTGCAAGGCAAGTGCCCTACACTTGCTACTGGAGTCCTTAAAACCAAATTCTAACCACCTGCTACATTCTCATTACTCAGTTGGGTGCAGAAGACACCAAGAGTAAGGCATCCCATGTCTGCCCGTTGGGAAAGGGAATACCGAGTGGTAGGCGGGCCTTGAGTGCTCTTACACATGGCAGCGCTCAGAGAAGGTCACAGTAGCGATTGTCAGGGGATCCCAAGAGCAACTTAAACAAAGAGGCGCAACCTAAAAGAAAAGGGACAGATCTAGCTAGAAAAATTATTTTTAAATAAATAGCAACTAGCATTAAAAAGGATTAGGTGAGATGCAGTTTGAACATAATAGGTTAGCAAGGATTTTTTTCTCTTAATTTTGCTGTTAAGAAACTAAAATTAGTTCTCTTTAAAATCAACATTATGAACCAAATAGCAGATATGTGCCTATGTGTATAGCCATCTATTCTGAAAACCAGATGATTAAGGCAAAGCAAAACAGAATCACTAAGTAGGTGACTAAGTAGGAGATGCTATTTCTAAGAGGTAGAATTTGACTTAGTAAAAATATTCTCCAAAATTGCATTTGTATAGAGTTCCTCTCGGGCCCTCTTATTTGTTTATGTATGATCACTTGATGAAGAGGCTGGATAGTTGAAGGTGGCAAATGTTATAAGCATCTTCACTTAGGGGTCACTGATAGCAAAGCTAACACATGTTTGAGATGAGAATGTAATGAACCATTTCACAGGAACTGGCTTCACACACAACTTTTCAAGAATTTATCTGTTACAAGTGGGGGGTTTGTGTGTTGTGACAGCTCAGACTAAGAATTTACACAAAAATGCAATAGACGTGCAACAGTATATACAATTTAGAAACCAGTTTTACTCTGCGGCAAACAAATGGACAATATATTGTACAATATATAATAAAAAAGTACAGCATAATACAAGTGCCACTAATAAAAGAAACTTAAGGATAAGACTTAAAAATGCTTATTGTCATTTATATATACACACTGCAATAAAAAGCCACAATAAATACACGCATTTTCATGTCATTCATAATAAATACTGAAAGTATAAATACAGTAGACTACAATTAATAAGAATAAATTATTACAACAAAGGTCCAGGTTAAGTTCTGTTGAATATTATGTAGCTTATTTTATACCCTTTGGCATCCTTGATGTTATAACTTATACACAAGAGAAACCAATCTAAAAACTGACATACAACATGACGTCTTAGTGTAAAGTGATTGTATGTATGAACCGTAATTTGATTTTCTTCCCTTTCAACCTTACAGAGAGATTGGATTGAAAATAATAGTAACACACACAATCAAAATACTGCTGAGACCAGGTAAAATTAATAACAGCGTTAATTGAAAGAGAAAACAAGTCACAATATAAAAAAATTAATAGTGAGTTTCTCACTAACTTCTTTACCCACCCCTTTTTGTACCAGCCCCCCAAAACCCCACAAAACAAAAACAAGTGACAAAAGAAAGTAACAAATACTCTCAAAAGACTCCCTTGTAGAAAGATCATTCCCAATCTCCGAATGGCTAAAAACAGACTACAGGATAACACCCAAGTCCTTTGGATCATTTGGCGAATCATTACATTCAGCTCACTAGATTTCACCAACATTTGCAAAACCACTAAATTTCTATGGCAGCTGGAAAGTGGAGATATAGGTGAAGTCTAACATTCTGATTTAAAATAACCAAAACACTGCAAAAGGTGACATTTGTCTTTGCAACCAATTGAGCGGATTTTAAATGGGGACAAAGCATTTTTTGACCGATGCGATGTGACCTTTCCCTATCAAACTGATATACCCTGTGACACTGAGGGAAACACACTGAAATAACAAAGTGCCATTTTCTGTATTAACAGGCATTAACCAGTACATATGTATTAATAGTTCTATCTTAAGAGGCTATTACACCAGAAATGCAAGAAACGCAAATCAAAGCAGATCAACTGTACTAAGACACAATAAATGCTGAGGTTTTTAGGAACAGAGTTGTAACCTACAGGTTTTAAATTTTTTTAAACTATTTCTGTACTGTAAATGTCTAGCGTTTATTTTACATCAAACACTTTTGAAACATGTTTCACAAACTACGGCTCGGACATATTTCCATAGAGGTGCCTAGCTAGAGTCGGTTAGACACGGTCCGAATTGTTCAGTACCTTCACATAAGCGTTTTAGAGCTTCCTTTTTTGTTCTTTATTAAAAGCAAAAAAGGGGCGGTGTCCCCTAGAGTCATTGGTGCAGAGCCACCAGAGTCGTGGCTGTCACTCCACAAGAGATCCGTGGTGGGGAGGAGCTGCGGGCTATAGATCGAACGCCCCTGGGGCAAGGATTTCAGGAGAGCCCTCAGGTCTGGCTAGTGATGCCTCTGAGCGGTTAACAGATCCCACTCAGAGCTGCAGCGGTGCTTGGTCACAGGGCCTGCTGGGGAAAGAACCCCACTTCCGACTCCTCCCTCCCTTTCGGGTTCTGACACCTTCCGGTCACTCATTGCAGAGCTGCCCTGAGAAGCAGCCATGGGGGCGAAGAGCGGCAGCAAGCGGTGGCCCCGGCAGTCATTTTTATTCCACAGCAACTCTCCACAACTACTTGTTTGCCCGACAAGGAAAAGGAGAAACTTGAGACCCTCGTTTGTTATTTCAGGGTCAAAACGAATTCATGAAAATGTAATCCAAGCAGGAAGGCAAACCATGCTCACTTTTCATCATTGTAATTTCTTAGACAACTGAATCGTTTACTTGATCTGATTTTGTCAGAGGGGCTCAGAAACAGTTACCTTTCCTGACATTTTTCCTGATCTCACAGTAATCACTAATAAATACAAATTTATGAAGAGCCGTATTCGTCAGAAGTAAGCCACGTGCCTGACTGGTGTCTATATCTCAGATTTCTTAGGCTGGTGCAATAAAACTTTGATTGAGAAACTTGCGCTGAGTGTCTCAATGCTATGGCCCCACCACCACAATGTTGCCAGGGTGCCTGGCCCACGGACAGGCCAAGGAGGAGGCTCTTTTTGTGAAGAAAACCAAAGAGAACTAGATTGTGCTGCCATGGAATTGTATTCCTTAGTGTTGTTACAAAGGGTCTCTACCCTATAGCGCATGCCTGAGTGAGTCTTGTGAGAGGTGGATGGCTAAGACAGATGATCTCAGGAGATCTCTGACGGTCTCAGGACCACATAAGAAGAATGTAGAGTATTAATGTTCTATTACTCAGAAGCAGTTGGCCATTATATCTCTGGGGAAAAGCAAGTGTTCTGAGATACCCATTTGGCCTAATTCGTTCCTAAAAAAATCGAGATTCAGACAGTAACTTTTTTGAAGCTAGGCTTACTTGATTGTAGTACAAAGAAAATGACCAATGGCCAATTATTGAGATTTCAAACTTACAGTGTTCAGATCTAGGCCAGTCAAGGATCAACACTAAATTTAAAAAAACAAAACAAAACGAATCTTAGGTCTTTGTATCCCGTGGTTATTTTGGGTCTTTCCTCTTTAGAGGTACTCAGATTGGAATTTTATTTAATTTCTTACTTTTTATATTTAAATAAAATTTCAAAATAACTGAAGACCTTTGGAGTTGTAAAGATGGGTGGCATTCTTCACTGCTAAGGTGATAAAGTATTGGCTAAGGTAAAA
The DNA here is from genome assembly GCA_021461705.1 of Cryptotis parvus. Taxonomy (NCBI): domain Eukaryota; kingdom Metazoa; phylum Chordata; class Mammalia; order Eulipotyphla; family Soricidae; genus Cryptotis; species Cryptotis parvus. The sequence continues at coordinate 54,040 of JAJIBD010021993.1, read as the reverse complement.
GGAAGGCAAAGCAAAATTGGACACATTAAGCTTCGGCTTTAGAAAACTGAATCCCTTTCTTATGAAAGGGCAGAAGCAAAATCTGATAAGGAGACAAGGAAATTTTGGGCCCCACTCACCATAGCAGTAGCGCTTTATCCTGATATTTGGTGACAGAAATTCATGGGTACTTTTTAAGATCTTTCTACACCAAGTTCCCTTCAAATTAATAAAATGCTACCAAGTCAGATACAAACAGTGGGAAGGAACCCAAAGAAGAGAGAAGCCGAGAGGCTGAGAGCCGGTCCAGGAGGGCAGGGCTTGCTGCTGCTGACCCGGCTCTGATCCCCGACAGCTTATTTCTCTTGTCACTTTCCAAGGAGCCCTAAATAGCCCCCAGAGGCACCGGGTGTCACCTGCCCCTCCCTCAAAACAGAAAAGAGGAAAAGAAAAGTAATGCCTAACAAAGTACCTATTTCAGAATCGTAACTAAAATCATTCAATTGGGGCACAGAATTGGACAAAGGCAAGGCTAATTTTGACCATAATCTTCTCTTCTAAGTCCTTCTAATCAATATACATTATCTTAATATTTGAATGGACTCACACATGTAACTTTAATCAGTCACTGAAGTAACTTGACTGTTGCCATGGTAATGAGTATTGGGCAGGAAAGAATGCCGTCAGATGTTGAATATAAATATTCACCAAAGCGAATTATATTACAGCCTTGAAATTTTATTTTATTTTTTGCTCTTTGGGTCACATCCAGCAATGCTTAGGGGTTACTCCTGGCTCTGCACTCAGGGAATTACTCCTGGCGGTGCTTGGGGACCATATGCAATGCCGGGGATTGAACCCGGGTTGGCAGTGTGCTAGGCAAATGTCCTACCCGCTGGACTATCGCTCCGGCCCCTGAAACTTTATTTGTCAGAAACTTTCATGAAATGAAATCCAATGAAACACTAGAACTGACTTTTCTTAAAAGCAAGTATGAAATATCAAATAGAAATCAATTACCCTATAGTATGCTATATCCGTCATGAAAGAGCAGGGAGCCATGTGACTTCAATCTGTGAGCGTCACTTCATTTCCCAGGAATGTAACTACATGCAAATACAAGTAATTGCATGTAGCGAAACTGCAAGCTATTAACTGCAAGTTATTATAGATTAAAAGACCCATATAAAAATGAGTTTAGACTTTGAATCTGCTCATATATGTGTGTGTATATGTATACATATGAGAGTCCGAGTATGCACATATACACACACACAACTACTGTTTCCTCAATTTGTTTGATGGCCATTGTCAAGGTATTTTCTACACAGACAGCATTAAATTAACTCATGGTCAGACTGATTACTAGGCAAAATCCAGGTTTCAGGCATAGTTTGAGCTCAAATGTTTGATAGGAAAAACAAAACAATTGGAAACACCTGCATTGGTTAGAAAAGAAATCTCTTAAGCTTATATGAGTTAAACTACAACTTAGAAATGATGGGTTTAGGGGCTGGAGTGATAGCACAGTGGATAGGGCATTTGCCTTGCATGCCGCCAACCCTGCGTTCGATTTCCAGCATCCCATATGGTCCCCCGAGTAATTCCTGAGTGCAGAGCCAGGGTAACCCCTGAGCAATGCTGGGTGTGACCCAAAAAAAACAAAAAAAAATGGGTTTAAAGATATTTAGATATTTAGAAGGCAAACTAGTAAGCAATTTTTTAATTTCCATATTTATTACCTCTGACAATAAACTGTCACATCAGTATAAAATCTGATTAAATCTTAAAAATTGTTTTAACACATTGCTCAAAACACTTGATGTCATGGGCGGTATGAGCCGATGTGGCACCCGCTGACCCTGCGTCTCCAGTCTGACCACCCCTGCAGAATTCAGCTGCCAGGTAGGAACTCTAGTTCTCACAGAATATTAAAATTCTAGCTTCCAGGTCCGTTAAAATTTTGTGGTTCTTAGAAAATACTACCGCTTATTAAGATTATATGTCATCCTTAGCCCGCTCTGACTCTTCCAAAATCCCACTGGATTTCTGAAATCTCTGAAGTCAGTTAATTCAATGAAATCCTTCAGTGCTACAGAAAGCATCTGATATACTGTACTGTTAATGCAAAACTGCCATATTTAAGTTAGGGAGCACACACGAGCAGAAAGAGTAATCTATCAGGAGTTGTGGGGCTACAAAGATTAAGACTTTGGATGTGTTTTGATGGTGCTGGTAAGGAGAAATAAACAGATAATTCCAACTGCAAACAAAGTCCAGTCTTGCCTTTAAGCATTTGCCTTGGTCTCACAGCCTGGCATTTTCTATACTCATCAGGACAGTGACATGGGCACGCTTGGGAGACAATTCGGAGCTGATGCCATTTAAAAGAGAATGATTATGTCATAGTAAAATAAATGGAAAGTTTGTTGACATTCTCTAAAAAAGGGCCATCTCTGGATAGCTCTGAGAATGTCCACCTGCTAATTCAAGGTCTGGAACTCACGTTGAAATTAGGGAGCAGGCTGCTCCGTTTCCTATCCACTACAAGGAAGGCGGTCCATTTGGAACCTAAAATGAGAATTTGTCTATCTTAATAGCCTATTTATAAACAGAAGTCAGAAAGATCCATGTCACTGTTGGAGAGGTCTCACGGCATGTTCCCTGGGTCATAAGTGAGTCAACCCACTGTTGAAACTGTCTGGTAGCGATTTACTGATACAATTCTATTCTTATTTTTTTTTTTTGGTTTTTTGGGTCACACCCTGGGTGTCAGGGTTTACTCCTGGCTCTGCACTCAGGAATTACTCCTGGCAGGGCTTGGGGAATTACACAGCATTCAGGGGATGGAACCCAGGTCAGGCACCTGCAAGGCAAGTGTTCCACTTCCTGTACTAATTCTCTGGCCCCTGACATAAAGTCAGCATTGTTTTTATCCACTTTACATGGAGGAAGTTAGTAAAAAATCTCTAATTCATTCAATCATTCTAGCCCAGCCTCGATTAAATTAATGAATTTCGATATGAGGAGAGAGGAAGGAGGTTCCTGTGAGTTCCACTGATTTAGGAAAAGGAAGTACTTTTCAATGGAAGCTTTTCTATAATTAGACAAGAATCAGTGTCGTTTTTTCTAATACCACTTACAAAGTCACAACCAGATTATAATGAGGTCTGACTGAACAATCCACACCACTTTTCTCTAAGAATCGGCAATGGCAACCTCCCTTCTTAGATAACCTAGGGCACTCCCTTTAACATATTAGGTACTACATAATTATCTATTCAAAGAATTGGAACCAAATAATTCTGTCAAGACCAAAGAATTGTAAACCTAACACCACAATATCAGAAAGATAAAGCACCAGAGACACCAATTTATAGAAAATAAATATATTTTCCTGTTTAGTAATAACCAAATAAGAATTTTGCCTAGAAGTCATCTGCTAGACCAGAGCATAAACACTCAAAGGCCATAATCACTTAATGTAATCTCCTTTGCATCTTGATGTATTTATGGCAGAGTTTCTCATAATTCATTATTTTATTTAGGTAAGAATTGCTGGGCTGTGATTATTGGAAAGATTTTTATCACTAATAAATACTGCTTTCATGTTTTCATGTGTCTGGCACACTGGGAAAATACAGTTTCATTAAAAAAAAGAGATGATATTCAAAAATAACTACAATATTCAATTAACCCAAAGACATGGGCGCATCAGCTTTCAGTTATGTCTTAATCAATGATCAAGAGATGAGAGACCAACTTAGTAAATCTCTTTCATTGACTTCTTTTCCCAGAGGAAACCCAGAGTGACAAAGGAGAGGCAAGCTGCTCTTATCACTTGCAAATCAATTTGGCCGGATTATCTCGGGAAAGCTGCTGGGTGGTGCTGGGTGTCAAGGCTTTGCCATTGACAGTAAAGGACTAAAAAGCTGTGTCAAAAGGAGCTCCTAGGGAGCCACACAACAGCTGCAGGTCCGGTGACTGCGTCTAGCTCTGGAGAGCCAAGCGTCCCAATGACTGCATCAGCTGATCCCCACTTCCGGGCATGCGGGCGAGGGTTCTGCTGAAGAGAAGGTTCTCAGTGGACACTAAAATGGACACCACCTTCTCAGTTCTGCTGTGACCGGAAGTAACAGTGCGTGGTTCCATCATTAGTATTGTGACTGCCCAAATATCCTCAAATTGTAGTGTGAACTTTTTTTTTCACTTTTCTAGTCACTTTTGGATTATAAAATCCAACCATATTTTTTGGGTGGAAAAATGTCAGCATTTAATACTAATCACTGCCTACCACCCGCCACTCTCCGGTGAGTGTTGTGGGCGTGTATGTCTGTAAGGGGCAGTGCTTGGGAAGTATCCTGTGTTCTTACCTTGTGGGAGGTGGTTAGGAGCTGGGTTAGACACATGGAAGTTCAGAATGGAGCTGTCATGGTTGGAAGATTTATTCTTCATTGCCATGTTAATCAAATCCAATCGGACAGAGAACAAGAGGCATTTTGTCTGTCTGCTATTTCTAGGTAAAGCGTCCTTCTGGATGTAAACAATCAAATGGAGATCCAATTCAACATATGCCTAGCTGCATCAGACCTTCTTGTGAAAACAGAGCTGAATTTATAACTCTCCATCCTTCCTAACCGAACTGACACTCTTCCTCTAAACTCTACTGCACTCAGACTTCCGGGAGCCCCTTTCTCATTGTTTTGAGAATAAGCCCTGAGTGCTTCACACCGAGAGACAGTAAGGGCTTACTTATCCTAGACCAGAAAACACAGCACACTCGATTCTTCGTTTACTTCAACGAAGGAACAGCCAATTTGTCTTTTTTCTTTGGGCTCTTGATTGCATCGCTAGTAGAAAAAGACTTGGGAGGTGAAGAACCGAAACCTACACCCTCATAGATGACAGGGGATATATTAGCAAGATCTGAGTAAGCCCCGGTCTGATAATCTTGAAAGACTTGAATAAATCCCAGTCTGATAATCACGAAAGACTTCTTCAAAAGGGATCTCTCTCACCTCAACAGTGCTAACGGCAAACCCAAAGTTTCTTTAATGTTAATATGGTCCTAAATTTGCCCCAAATTGGGGCTCACTGCAGGCAGGAACCAACTGTATAGTCAAAGAGCTGCCAAGGAAACATGTTTTCCCCAAATCAAGTGTTAGTAGGAACGTTTCCACTGGAGGACTTTCTTTAGATCAAATATATTTAACTTCAATGAAATAAGGATTTAAAAAGAATTGAGACATACAGCGTGGTTTTATCTACATTTCTAAACGTCCAGATCTCAAAAGACATAAAAACAGAAATAAGCAGTCACTGAATAGCAAGGCGTGTCCTATTTCAGAGGCATAAAATATGAAATGGTATAACAGTTAAAGGTTAAAAATATGAGATGGAGTTCGCGTTTCACATTGCATTAAAAAGGGAGGGAGGAGCAGAATTCTATTGAGTTACCTAAAAGGAATCTACAAGAAAAAAGAATTTGAGGAGTCCTCCACGGATCAAGGGCAGATAAGCGAAAGGTGGGGAGACAGGCTGGGTTACTATCCATCCCTTTTAATAAAGGGATCTGAGGTAATTAGAAAGCAGCCAATGCATTCTGGACTACTGGGCAACTTGTCCCAGACAAGTGAAATCAAAACACTTCAGAAAAGTAAGGCCTAGTTGAGCATCTGGGTGGAGGCCCCGCTTCAGCTAGTCACTAAGGAGATGCTCCCCGTCCCTCTGCAGAGACTGACAGGACGCTGAGGAAAGGCTGGTTGCTGAGGAGCGGTGTCTTCCAGGTCCCCTCAGCCTGTTTCTGACTCAGGTCTTCAGAGTGGTGAAAGAAAATAGGTCATTTTCCCTTCATCAAGTCTCACTGGATGATTCCTTTATGTTAATGATAAGAACCTTAAAATAGCTACAGATTAAAAAAAAAACTTTTTTTTTGAAAAGTTTTACATCTCAAAAGAGTTCTCAGTGCCCGCCCTCACAAGGTACCATGAAGGCGCACTAAAGGTGCTTCCGACAGAGGGGAGGAGAGGGTGAAAGGTGCTGTCCACGCTAAGAACCAGGAGGGCGCTGCCCAAACAGCAAAGGCGATTCCTTCTCGGCCATCCCGGAGCTCGGTGGGAGGCCGCGAGCTCCGCCCCGGCAGGATTGTCCTAACTCTTAACTTTAGAGAAACTGTTTAAGGACCTGCACATAGAGACTCATTTATTTGTCCCAAATAGCAAAAATAGGCCTATTTCACCCTTAAGAAATGTTCTGCAAATCTGATCAGTCGTGACCATAAAAGCGTGAATGGATTCCAGGTGCAATCCATGGCCCACGCTCCGTGGCGCCAACGATGTGGAAAAGAACATGCTGCTAGTCTTCATCAAAACATATCTGCTAACTACCAGAAATAAAATACACATGGAACTATTACATTTTTTCTTACAATAATTACTTTGACATTAAAAGTCACCGTCATCTTCAGATATATCGAAAATTAGGACTCTACATCTCATTATTCCCCACTCTTGGTTAACAATCTTGCACAGGCCCGATAATCCAAACCCTGGGGGTCTGATGTACACAGCGTGGCAGGTTTCGCACAGTTTGACAGGTAGGCAATGTGAGATATGCTTTTTTTTTTAAATTAGCATTTTCTATCAAAACTGTCTGATCTTTTTAAAATCCTCATAGAGACTGTATTTGTGCAACACCACAGTCGTACAGCTAGACTACAGTCTGGAAGATTTACCACAGTTGAAGTGTTTTTGGTCCTGGGTTTAAACAAGGATGAGCCCAGCAACGCGACGCCCGTACAGTGCGTTACACAGGGTCGGTCGGCCCCAAGCGCTCAGTCACTACACGGGGACCGTCTCCACCACTGGCGACTTGATGCACTCCTCATGTAGTCTGCTCTTCTCTGCAAGGCTCAGGGGGTTCTCAGCAGGGTGCTCTGAAATGTGACCGTCCCCATTCAAAGCGGAGACGAAGCCTTCAGGAGAGGGGCCTTTCAGGTAGGAGTGAAAGCCCCCGGCGGGGTGCCCGGCCCTGTGCTCAGGGTACAGGCCGCTGCAGGGCAGGCCGCTGTCGTTGTCGGCCGAGGGGCAGCAGAGCGATGACAGAGGGGTTGGCAGTGGGGTAGTCGCGGCGCCGCCCGTGCGCCTCTTCGGCCTGGCGCGTAGTCCACAAACTGTTCTGGGCTCATGGTGTAAGGCACCAACGAGAGGGCACCGTTCTTGATGGTTTCTCTTTTTCGAATAGTTGTCCACAACTGGGCTGGGCGTGCCTGGAATGTGGCTGTCTATTTGGTAATACAGCGTTGAAGAGTTGGCATAGAAAGACGCAGTTTTCGGGTGACTTTCATGAATGGCAGTTCCGTCGGAATAGCAAAGGACCGAGGGAAGGGGGGACAGCCTCCGCGTGCGTGCCCAAGCCCTCCACGTAGCTGTCCCCTTTGTCATCGTCGTCCTCCTCCTCTTCCTCCTCTTCTTCCTCCTCCTCCTCATCTGACTCACTCGGCGCCAAGCTTTGGGTGCTAGAATCGGTGACTCCGCTGCACAAGCTGCTCCCGTCCTCCTCTTCCTCCTCTTCCTCCTCCTCCTCCTCTTCTCCTTGGCAATCTAATTCCTCGGCAGACTGTAGGTGCAGCACAGCGGCCTGGGGCTCTGTTTCAATCTCAAAACTGTCTGTGATGGAATATTCTACCGAGTGAGCTACCGGGCCCATGGTCGGCGCCGTGAGCACTCAGCTCACCGTGGCAGCCATTCAGGGTGGGATTTGCTGCTCTCGGTTTTTCTCGAGTTCAAGTTTCATTATTGTGTGCAAAAAGTGAGTCCGACACGGATCGGATTAAATTCGATCCTACCCGCTGTGTTACTGCAGCCGTCCTTCGTGCAGCCGCATGGGAAAGACATTCGGTCCACCTTGGGAAGAAGCACATAGATTAACCTCAGGGAACTTTGACAAACCCAGGAGAAATTAATTCCGTCCTCCCCGGCAATGCCTCTGAGTCTAAGATGACTTAATTCTACTTGTGCTGGAATAAATGAGAATCCCACTGCAAAAAAAAAAAAAAAAAAAAAAAAAACAAACCCAAAAACCGGGAAGTGAAACTTTTTTTTCTTTTGCTTTTTTGTAACCCCGGCAATGCTCAGGGGCACTCCTGGCTCTGCACTCAGGAATCATCCCGGCAGGGCTCGGGGACCATATGGGATGCCGGGGAGGATGGAACCTGTGTCGGTGCATGCAAGGCAAACATCCTTCCCCTGTACTATGGCCCCAACTCTGGAAGTGAAGCTTTCAAATATGAAGTGTTTACCTAGTTTAAAACCTATCGTGAATAAAAATGCATGGTTCTAGATGTCTATTTGTAGCTCATTAACCTACACGCAGTTCGAAAAAAGTGATCTCTTCATATGATCTTTTTCTCTTCTTTCCATCTCATTGATTTCACTTCAATTTCTGAAATGCTAATAAACAAATCCACTGCCTTCACCCCAACCTGGTTTTTTAATTCTAAATTACATGATCATCTCCAAACTAGTCACACCCCTTTTCTTTTATTACAAAACCAACTTCTCTGCTGGAGGTGTCCAGAGGGATGCTGCTTAGCCTCTTGCAGTCGGCTACTCTCCCGAGTTAACCTGCGCATTATGGTGGGGCCCTGATCCCCAGAATGTGGTGTTTTGCTCAGCTGCCAGAGGCTCTTTCATGACTGATGGGACTTCTTAGGTGCTGGCTCCTATGTTCGCTCCCCCATTCCGTTAGATCACAAATGTGTTCATGGAAGGGGCTGTTCAGTGAACCAATATCCCAGAGTTACCCAAGTGACTGACTCCACAGAAAGTGACTGGGTTCAGCGGGTATTGTTGGACTGAGCTGTTGGCTCTGGTGGTTAAGTGGAATTCTGGACAAGTCTCAAATACTCAAGATACTGCTAATTTGCCCAAGGCCAACAAATTTACCTGCATATAGGCCAGAACGTGGATAAAAAAAAAAAAAATTCCCGCTGCCCAAGTGAATGGAATTTCCGAGCTCCAGAAGAGAAGGTGCCCTTCAGAGCTCAGCCATAACCTGGTTTCAACCTGCAAGAGCCAGACTCTACGGCTGTTTGCTTCCCTCATCCTTGTATACGCACTCACTCCCGCCAACTACTTAACTGCTCACTGTCCTCACTTTCTGTTTGCCTGTGTGGCAGTCTTAACCAAAGAGGCTGTTTTCTAAAAAAAGAAATAAAATGACATTAAGTAATCCTAAAGTGTTTATGACATTATGATGGAGGTGGACTAGAGAATTTTCTAGTCCAATAGTTGGCCAAAATGATTTTTTAAAAGTGAGAGAATAAGCCAGAGAATCAATATCTTAGGCTCTGTCTCGGTGGCAAGCATTGATCTGCAGTCGGGCGAGAGAGCCACCAGGAAACAGAGCTTGCATAACACTTCCGTAAAGAGCAGGGAGTGGTCAGGCTTGTCCTGCAGCGAGTGTCCGACAGCTCCTCGGATCTGGCCTCTCCACCTTACAGACAGGGCGGAAAAATGTCCTGACTTGCCAATTTTATAGAGCTGCTAAAAATCAGCGGCCAAAGTAGGGCTTGATTTTCTTAAATCTTTTAATCTAGTGACTTTTCCATTACTCCGTTATTGCCTTTCACAACCATCATTTACAGCCCTGAGCAGAACAGGAAGCACACACTCTGCTATAAGGGACGCGATGCTCTCCCGAATACTAGTCAGAAGCCAAAGTAAATGGATCAAATAAACAATCGAAGCGACGACAACTCCAGTCCGCTGCCACTGAGGCCCTTTGCGCAGGCGCAGACCACAAATGGCTGGAGTTAGTTTTTCTATAGGATCATAGCTTGCCTTCCCCTGCATTTCCCTTGAGAAGTGGGAAATGCCATTCACAGGAATAAGCGGCTCTGCAGGGGTTGGTGGATAACGGACACCACTGGACTCCGGAAGCGACTCCTCACCTGGCACTTGATGCCCGCCAGGCTGCAGGTGCTGTCTCTGGGTCACAGAACACGCTGCACACGCAGCCGCAGTCCTCCCTGGACAGGCGGATGGCTCGAAGCTCATGTTTCTCTTCCACGTCAATCTTCTTCACTCCCGAGGCCCAGCAGCTCTTCGCTTCTTTGTTGGCAGGGGTTGGAGGAAGAAGTACTCGGTCCACCTCGGTGTTGTCCAAATCAATGTCGATCGTCAGAAATGTCATCCACCGTGGCGTGCTCGCCTCCTCAGACTCCACGGTGCCGTTCTTCGTCATCTGCAAACACGCAGCAGAAAGTAAGAGAACGAGGGGCAGGCACCTTTCCGGGCAGTGTGTCTCTAGACGCGATACATGCTCGCCACTCCTAACTGCTTCTGTTCATTTTTCCTTTGAAGAAAGTGCACAAAAGGAAATAAAGCCACGGAAACAAAAGGCATTTAAGTGTGCCCCGACAGAAGACCGTTAATTGGTAGCCTTGACCTCCTAGTGCTAGCAGCTAGCGTGAGGGCTTTTAGCGCATGTAATGTGGAAAGGATCAAGGTTCCAGGTTTCTATCGGGGACAGCTATCTTTAGACTCCGGGCTGAGGGCAGCTTTGACGCTGGAATAAATGTGTTCTGGCTCAGAAGTGATGGCATCTTAGTGGACGTTATTACCACCTAAATCAGCAAACAAGTTGTCCTTGAAATAACAAGCCTGTCTTAGGGGCTTCAGCAAAACCATGTCCTAGGAAATAAAGCCGTGCTGCTCTGGGCTACTGGGACTGTAAACACGGTTATCTGGCAGAAAAGTCAGAGAATAAGGGCCGATGAAGCAATCAGTCAGGAGTCAGGGTCACAAGATGCTGAGCGGAGTGGGGCGCCTCTGCCTCACGGCAAACTGAAACAATAGACGCGGCCCTCAAAGGAGTCTAGGGAATCGCGCCCAACGCAACTCCTCCCTGCCCAACAGCTCACGGACAACTGCCCAGCGCGACACGGCCTGCATGACAGCTCAGGGACAACCGTCCAAATGCAACGCCTCCTGCACGACAGCTCATGGACGTGTCTCACAGACACAGAACTATTCAGCTTCTATTTAGCTATTTTCAATTAACTTCACCCGTCAGTAAACTCAGGCTCAGCATTTCCCTTCTTATGGCTGTGCCACTTTTCATTACGTTTCCTTCGTAACATAAAGTGTAGAAAGATGGGCGGAGCAATAGCCCAGCGGGTAGGGCGTTTGCCTTGCACGCTGCAGGCCCATGCCGGCCTGGGTTCGATCCCTGGCATCCCATATGGTCCCCGAGCACCGCCAGGAGTAATTCCCTGAGTGCAGAGCCAGGAGTTACCCCTGAGCATTGCCGGGTGCGACCCAAAAAAGGAAAAAATAAGTGTAGAAAGATGCTTTCTCTGCCTGTGAACACAAAACGCATTCTCGGGAGAACAGGCGTACAGGGGAAACCCACTAAAAGTGTCATCGAAAACGCTGAGTGAAGCTGGTGTCTTGAATGTTTAAGTATAAGTATTCTGCTTCAAAACCTCACTACTGCAGTTGCCATCCTTTATTTTAACAACAGTGCAGTCTTTACATAGGTAAAATTCTCTGATGACATTAAACATCAGTTTCTCATCTTCAGAGGAAAGAGTTTGGCATTTAGAGAACAAAAATCCCAAACCAGACAGACAACTTTAAACATTTAAAAACAAACAAAAGACTAGTTTTGGGGGCAGGAGCAATAGCCCAGCGGGTAGGGCATTTGCCTTGCACGCGGCCAGCCTGTGCCGGCCGGGTTCGATCCCCTGGCATCCCATATGGTCCCCTTAGCACCGCCAGGAGTAATTCCTGAGTGCAGAGCCAGGAGTAACCCCTGAGCATCACCAGGTGTGACCCAAAAAGAAAAAACAAAAAGACTAGTTTTTCCTTCTGGGTAGAAATAACACAGTTAGCAAGCATATATTAAAATATATCACTAACCGCTTCTGATATGCAGTGTCAAATGGATTCTCCCTTTATTAGGCATATCCTGATATGACATGTAATTGATTTCCTTCCCTGGCTCCACTCACATGCATTGCGCTCATTTTCCTACCGTGTCCTCGACTAGACTCTACTTAGGTTGCTGCTGTAACATTTGTTAACTCTTAGTTACTAACGGAAGTATATTTCAGATCTGAATTTCAAAGGAATTTATGTAATGCCCGACACACTAAGTCCTGTGTGAGATGAAGTTGTTTTACCAAAATGGGAGAGGACTGGAAAGGTAGTGGAGTGGGCAGGGTGCTTGCTTTGCACACAGCCAGCCCAGGTTCAAGCCCGGCATCCTACACGGTCCCTGAGCACTGTCAGGAGCAACCCCTGAGCATCACTGGGTGGAACCTTGCCAAAACCAAAAACAAAACTGGGAGTTACCTCTCTTTCTTTTCCCCCTTTCTTGTGACAAAATATTGATTTGTTGTTTTGATGCTGAAAGCTTACTCCTAGTAATACTTGATGCTGAGGGCTTACTCCTAGCAGTACTTGATACTAAAGGTTTACTTCCTAGCAGTACTTTGGCAACCATAAGTCTGGCAGCGATTTGAACTGAGGTCAGAAATATGCAAGGCAAATGCCTTAATCCCTATCTCTCTGGCCCTCAAAATTTCTTATATTCCATACGTGGGTGACAATATGAACTGATTGATGAATATGTTGCAATGCTACATATATGAATTTCTAGTTAGTCGAACACTGAAATGTCCCCTACAGACAGTAACGTGTGCCATGGACTCACCTTATCAGCAGCCTGCAGCTGACACCTGGCCATGGATTTCCACAGAGCGTCACCTGGGGCTGGGAAAGGGAAAGTTCCTCCTTTTCCCTTTGGAGAGCTACTTTGAGAGCACATCATGAACGTTGGGCTGTACTGTTAAACGTAGCTGTAAAATCCTCTCTGTGATAAAGAGGTCAGAGGTAGGCTTCTCTTTGATAAAGACATAAGAGGCAGGCTTATCACAGCTGCAGAGCAAGATGAGGCCGACTCAAACAAATGAAACCTAGTGATTGCTCTCTGTAGATGATGACTAACACTAAGGAAGATTCTTATTTATTTATTTTTATCCATTCATCATTTATTTATTTACTTATCTACCTGACTGTCTGTCTGTCTGTCTGTCTGTCTATCTATCTATCTATTTAATTTTCTGGGTTATGCCCAGCGATGCTCAAGGGTTTTACTCTTGGCTCTGTGCTCAGGAATCACTCCTGGCGGTGCTTGGGGGGACTATATGGGATGCTGGGGATCAAATGCGGGTTGGTTGCATGCAAGGCAAATGCCCTCCCCACTGGACGATGGTCTGGCCCCTAAGGAAGATCGTTGCACTGACCATGCAACCAAATTCTAATGAAAAAGACTAAACAGACTCGGCACCTTCAGCTCTGTGCATTGGTTGGTACTACTAGTTTAACATGAACAAATTAATCAAGGTCTAAATGGCTAAAAAGATTTTAATGTATACACATGAACGGCAGAGCCTGGCAAGCTACCTGTGTTTTATTTGATATGCCAAAAACCAGTAACAATTATGGACCTCAATGAAGAATGGTTTGATGCTCTGCCAGTCCCTGGTTGCTCCAGTGACCTTGGGCTACACTTGTTTGGGACAGGACATATGGAGATGTTACTGGTGCCTGCTCGAGCAAATTGATGAACAATGGGAAGATAGTGATACAGTATACACATGAACTAAGTACTCACTGCTATAGAAAGTTTACTAAATGGATGGACCCTATCTGAAGGACCAGGTGCAGATCAAGTACCGTATTTTGAGGTGAGCATTAATAAGCAGTATGCCGTCCAGGGAGAGTCAAAAGAATGATATAGTACTTAAAGGAGTAGTAAAAGACCTCATGGGTTAGTTCTGTTCAGCAGAAATACATGGAGTCTATATAACTTAGGTCAAATATTTGCTTTCCATTAATACTGATTTCAAACCCAAAATTTGGAAAACAGAAACAAGGTTTATTTATTTGCTTAGGGAGAAGAACTAGACTTAGAAAGTCTTCTTAGAAGGCGATCATCAATCAAGTTGATCATCAATCAAGAGAGCTTTCTAACACATACCAAAACTGCATAAAATGGCTCCTCCAAAGCAGCAATCCCAAGTCCCCAGAGAGGAGAATTAAGATGTTGGCCACACAAGTACAGATATCAGAATTATGACAGTTAAGTATTAGATAAAAGAAACTTCTGGTTTTGTGGTAAGAATCGCATGAATGACTGAGTGTCTGAGATGTCCGGGAAGCTAAGGGAAAACACTCAAATGATTTTGATATTACTTCAAATTAGTGTAATTCTTTGGCATATTAACTGTGTATCGTAGGTGGCAAATAGCAACCAATTATTCTCTATTGAATTCAAAATGTCTTGTTTTGTCAGACAAAAATTTTAACAATCTAATTGACAATGACTGGTTTACATACTGCCACAAAAGTTACCAGAAAGAGAACAACATTAATGTGGAAATGCCTTATACATTTCATTATCCTCTCTCTGCTTTAGACCAACACTTCCTGGTTCAAAAGTGGCTAAAAAGACAAATGAACCTTAGAGTGTTCTAGAAAATAAAATTTTAACTAGCTATGTTTGCCAGCCCCATGCTACCAATATTCTTATCACCATTTCTAGTGAAGGGCGAGCTGGTTTGGGCTTGGTTGGGCCTGGTTCCCTCGAGAGGCAGAGACCTTGGCTCTGGTGGGCTGAGGGTCTGAGCACATGGTCAAGAGAGACCACGTGTGTGGTAATCTCTTGGTCAGCACACGTGGTCAGGGCAGTTGTCAGCAGCACGTGGTTTGTGTGAGTCTGTGGGCGAGTGTGGTAGTGGCAGAGCACGTATAAGTGTTGGTGTGGAGCTGGTGGAACTCAAAGGCTTTTGGGGTATCTAATCTGTACCCATGGCCTTCTGTTCACTGGTCATCAGCCCGAGCATGACTCGATGGACTCTAATGTTGTTGGGGACACTTCTGTCCCCAACAGGCAAGTACTTGGGATATCAGAGTTTCCCACTTGTTACTAGAGCAGGTCTACATTTGGGTGCATTCTGGAAGCACAGATGTGAAGCACGCTTGTGAGTAATCCCTGCAGAGTTTTACAGTGAAGTTCTACAGGGATAAGGGAATTTAAACATACTGTAACTAACTGGCTCTGGCGCATCTAAGAAAGAAGATAGTATGTGGAAATAATTAGGAACCTACCCAACATTTGGAAACTAGGTTTGAGATAACAGCCTGGATCTCCCCTCATCCCTCATATTTCCTAAGGCACACAGGAATTTCACCTGCAGTTCAGTTAAATCATAAGATGACTGAAAGGATACAGGTGGAGAAACAGTTACTGGATAAATCACTAAAAGAACAAAGTACAGTCATACATCTTGGCTTTGAGATGAAGAAGATTTACATAGAGAGTTTTTAGATATGGATCATTAAAGTAAGAGTTAACATCTGGAAACTCTTTTTTTGTTTAAATAAATTTTTATTAAAATAACATCATAGTACAATGTCTTATAAGTTTCAGGTGCGGCATCATAAATCAACATCTGTCTGGATTATATTAAGCCTGCCACTATGGCAACGTGTGTGTGTGTGTGTGTGTGTGTGTGTGTGTGTGTGTGTGAGAGAGAGAGGAAAAGAGACCAAGCAACCAAGCATTGCTTAAGTAACAACTGAGAAATAAATGGATAAAACGCGGAACAAGCAAGGTTGGAAAAACAATGAGGAAAAGAAGTTAATCAAGAGCTGTGAAAATGAAATGAAATTTTAAATAAGGTAGTAAGATTCGGTAAGGTAGAAGCCAGAGGCAACCGGGAAGGCAAGACCCTATGAAACACAAGAATGGCTGCTTAATGCATTTAACAGATAAATGTGACAGGAAATAAACGCTAATCTAATCATTCAACAATGTGGTGAGATGATGAAACCTCAGCACTGAATCTGAAGAAAGAGTATGGTATTAAGCGACGGCAATGATTACTGTGAAGAGTCTGACATGTCTGACTGAGCCCGACAGGGAAAAGGACCGGCTCTGTAATTTACCAATCGAAGCTGGTTATTTCGTCTGGGAACATGCACTTTATTCAACCTTCTCTATTTTGGGAATACCATCGCTGCCAAGCAAAAAGACACACTTAAACCCCTATTTTCTATAGCCTAATTGAAAATATTTCTCAACACATGTACCTCACAAGTTGTTTAATTACTAAGAAGTAAGTTTATAATGAAAACTAAATTTCCATTTTAATCTTGTTTCTAAAAGGAAACATTAAGAAATGCATGAGAGACAGACCTGGGGCAGAGCTGCTACTGGCTCTCACTTTGCCCAGCCGCTCATGAGGTGCCCGGGAGGGATGGCAGGTTCTAGCCCTGGCCCGCCACCCCAGCAGAGCTTCACAACAAGCCAGACAACCCCCCCACTCAATGAGGGTCTCCATTTTCCACATCCGGACTTCCCCCTTGTCAGAACTCCACCCAGCAGACCAGACTATCACAGCCCGGCTCATTGAGATCCACCCTGCTGCAGTCTTTTTTTTTAATCCGGCCCAGGTATGCTAGTCCAGAGACAGACATGGGGCAGAGCTGCTACTGGCTCTCACTGTGCCCAGCCGCTCATGAGGTGCCCGGGAGGGATGGCAGGTTCTAGCCCTGGCCCGCCACCCCAGAAGAGCCTCACAACAAGCCCTAGACAACCCCCACTCCATGAGGACCTCCATTTTCCACATCCAGACTTCCCCCTTGTCAGAACTCCACGTAGCCGACCAGCCTATCACAGCCCTGCTCGCGTGGCTGCAAGCGGCTGCGTGGTTCATCAATAAATAGTGATTTATTATCAATAAATCAATAAATTTGAGATGACTACAAGAGTATGCTACCCACACGGCAGAGCCTGGCAAGTTAACCGTGTCGTATTTGATATGCCAGATACCAGTAACAATTATAGACCTCATTCCCATGACCTGATGGAATGGTTTGAGGCTCTTTATGTTCCTGGAGCAAGCAGGTTCCCTTGGGCTCTACTTGCATGAGACAGGTCATATAGAGATGTTACTGGTGCCCGCTCGAGCAAATCGAAGATGAACGGGAAGACAGTGACAGTGACAGTGATGTTTCCCTTTTTACTAACCTTTCCCTAACAGGGCCCCATGGGAGGAGGCACGTTTGCACAAAAGGGTTTCTGTGTCGGGTCCACAGAAAAATCTACCAGGGGCTAGAAGCGCAGTGGAAAAAGAAACTGATAATTCTTCTGATGTTGCTAATTCTCAAATAATTAAGAAAGGATCTTCCCTAGTCCCAAATCTAATGTGCTTTTTTAAAATTAATTATGCACCCTAATATTGCCAGTTTTCTATTGAATAAGCCAGTTGTGTTACATCTCGATGCTTCCTTTTCTCCAACTGCATACATTGTTTCTCCAACTGCATATGTCGTTAATTCACCACCCCAGTGGTTTCTTGTGAAGATTAAAGGCATTGAAGATATTCAAAAGCAAAACTGGAAATTCTTATTAAGTTAAGGTACAAGAAAAGCAAGGCAATAAAACAGAGGATTGCTACCAAAAACAGTCTTTAGGGACTTCCAGTGAAATTTGTTGAGAAAAAAGAAATACAGATACATAAGAAGAGTTTGGATCTAGTTTAAGCAAAATCCCTGCTGTAAAAATGGAAATGTGGCAACACATAAATTGCAAACTATAAAAAAGAAACAAAAGTCCCCAACCAAGTCCAAACTAGATACGAGATCTGAGTGCTCTGAAGTTCATAGCACACCTGTGTTGCCTTTGTTTTTCACAGTGAAAATGAAAGCTGTAGGTAACACAAGGGTTCTTAGTTAAAGTTACAGGGTTCTTACCAAGATATCGAGAATCAGATGGGCTGGACATGTAATGCGATTTGGAGATGACCGCTGGATTAGAGTCATTACCGACTGGATCCCACGGGATGTCAAAAGATCATGTGGCCGCCCACCTACAAGATGGTCAGACTTCTTCATCAAGACCCTAAATGAATAGTTTGAGGCTCTTCATATTCCTGAAGCAACCAGATGCCACTGGGCTACACTGGCACATGATAAGGTCAAATGGAAATATTACTGGCACCTGCTCGAACAAATCGATGAATAACGGGATATCAAGTGATCAAGGGTTCTTTAGGGCTTTCAGCTAACATATTTCTATTAGTGACTCAAGTTACCTTAAAAATATTCCTTTGTCCTTAGACAATAACAGGGAACTATTTGCTATGCATCAGTGGTTTGGACCAATCCGGGCATGGTGTTTGTAGGAGATGGAAGTCATTTTCTTCATTGTATTTCCCTCCGTTAATTTCTAATGGGATGCTACAATAGATTTCTCCACCTGGACCTCTCCCTGAAATTTTTCAGTAATTGAAAATCTTCTCAAAATCGGTTTTGCTGAAAACAACTTAATAATCCACTCTCTTCTCTCCCTAATCTTCTTGTCACAGAGAAAAGTGAGATGACTCGCAATCCAATCCGTTTGTCCACTCACAAACTTCGGGTGGCATTCGGGACTTTTCCTTTGCAATCCAATCCATAGCAATGACTACTGATTTTACTTCTTGAGCTTCTCTCTTGTTCATCCCTGATGACCTGCCCTTATCTGACCTCCACTAGCTCTCTCTATTAGACTACTGCCATTCGTACCTCCATCTGTCACGGGAGTCCCCTATCCCAGCCTGGCAGCTCCTGTCCCAAAACCCCTCACACCACAATGAGTCAGGTTTGTTGGATGGCAGGCCTCAATAGCTTAGGAGCTTTGCTGTTTTATCCACTCACAGCTTAATCTATTTACATGTTCTTGAGCCTGTGTACATATTATATCTCTCCTGTTAAACACTGATGGAGGGTGTGGCAGTTACAGAAGTCACCTGACTCTGAATGAGTAACATCTGACTTATTATTAACATCTACTAAGACTTCTATATAATCTAGATTGGGCACAGCTCCTCTTTATACTCACTGGACCCAGCGTGGGACAGTTAGAATTTACAAGGAGACCACCACCCTGGCTCTGTTGAGACTATGGTTTAAGATTATAGGAAGGAACATGCTAGTTTGCCCTCAAGCAGGCGAGTGTGACCCTTTCAGTGCACAGAGAACAAGATACTTAGAATCACCCTGATGCAGATAATAAATAAGATGGACCTTGTGGTACCATCTAGATTATATGAATCCCATGAAATTAGGATGCATTACTTTATACCAGCTCTCTCTCTCTCTCCAGTGTTTTTTAAAAAAAAGATAATCTCAGAAGAAGGGATTGGTCCTTGGCATAATCCTTTGTTTATACCTGTGATAAGGTGTGACACCACCGTTCTACACTCTTCTACTACCTAGAAGCTCAATATTGAGTAGATTTTTGTTGACAGGACCCTCCCTGCCAACAGTTAGGATTACTTTAGTGTATATATAAGGGGACTGAGTTGAGGTACTGTCTTCTCTTGTGTGGGATCCACTTTGGTGGGACTTTGTCTGGTGGGATCCTCTTTGGTAGGAGACTTGGACTCTCATATATGGCCTCATTATCACCACTTCTTCGGGAACATGTCTGTTCTGCCAGGCGGCATGGACTCCCAGGCAGATATTATCACAGCCCCTTGCAACTCTTCTTTGTAGCCCTTAGGAGCTGGACATTTTATTATACACGACTACAAGATTATTATCTTTGTTCTCTATTACTCTGCAAGTTGCAGAAGAAAATGGGGCATATCTAATTTGCAACCTAGCTAGTCTCAATTCAAGTACAGGCTTAATGCCCCATAAATACCAGACAAATATTTACAGAACGAATTAATGTCAGCTTAAATTTCTCACATTACTTTCAGTGACAAGACTATACCACTTAAGACAAAAGTCACTGTCCTGGGCTGCCGTGGCAGAACACGAGCCTGCACATAAGCGACCAAGTCAAACCCTGGTACCACGTTTCACCCTCCAAGATTCTTCAGGGGTTATTTTTGAGTAGAGCTAGGAGGAAGCCCTGAGCCCTGGGTGCTGTTGATATCGCTGATGAGGTCAGATTCTGAGCAAGAAAAGCACCCACAAAGAAGGTCGAGTAGAGCACCCATAAAGAAGTTTGAGTAGAGCACCCACAAAGACAGTCAAGTAGAGCACCCACAAAGACGGTCAAGTAGAGCACCCACAAAGACGGTCAAGTAGAGCACCCACAAAGACGGTCAAGTAGAGCACCCACAAAGAAACCTCCATCTGTCACTTGGGGAATAACTCACTCTCTTAGGTGGAAAAGGGATATTTAAATTGGGGGAAAGTAGGAGTGAACTCTATGTCGGCCAATAAGGCAGGTGTGAAACGGGATTAAAACAGGGTGTGTTTAATGTGTTTAGATACATCTCCCCCTTTTTCTGTTTGTTAAACAAAAAATTGAGCTGGTTTGCTAAACACGGAATTTTGAAAAGGGCTAGATTAGTCCTTCTTACCTTCCTCCAGAGCCCGCCCCAGATCACTCATCAGCCAAGAGTTAAAGTGGCTGTTATTTTGCATAGGCTCAAGCTACAGGCCGTGATTGAAAAGTCACAATTGGCAGTGTGTAGTGTCGACTGAACAGACAGAACTATGAACTTGTACTCAGGCTGGGAGCCGTAGGGCTCAGCCAGGCACCAGCGCCTCCCCACGCACCGAGGCCCTAAGCCGTGGCGGCCTGAGTTCCTGGGCTGGGCTTGCTCTTACCTTCAGCTTTAAGGAGTTGAGCTCCTCCCGGAGGTGCTCCCGCAGCAGCTCTCGGTGCTGCCGCTCCTGCTCGCGGGCGAACTCCGCCCAGCGTGTACTGGCGCACGCTGTTGTGGCGGCTGGCCATGCCCAGCGTGCTGCCCCCTTGGCTGGGCACGCTCGTGAAGCCTTGCCTCCTGCTGAAATAGTACACGGTGACGCAGCTGAAATGCACATTCTTAGTCCTCAGACGCTTCTCCCTCTTGAGGATGGAGGAAGCTGAAAGAGAAAGAAAAACCGTCAGTAATGAGCCCAGACAGCCTTTTCCAGGCGAGGTAGAGGAGCAGAAAACGAGGCTTATGGAGTCCAGGCCTAGGGTGAACCGTGTGCGGCCAAGAGATACTTAAAGGCACAATACGCCACAGCTGATGCATTTCCAACTTCTTTCCTTAACCTACTCCAGGAACCTGAGCAAACTTTCAGGAAAGTTGCCCTTAGTTCGTGACTCAGTGACGGAACTCATTCCCCCATACCCTGAACTGGCTTTCCAATGTTCACATGAGCTGTATGAGGTATAATCAGACACTGTCATGCAAAAGTATAAGCCATTATACTTTGGATCTTATGGTGTTTTAAAGGGTAGTTAGGAAAAATATGTTCTCTGATCATTTATTCCCATGTATAATTCCTAAGTTTGATCCCTAGCTTCCCACTAGACTCCTCCCAACAAAGAAAGTCCTATTTATGACTTCTGGAAAGTTACAAAAAGCAATCAAGAACATAAAATTGACAAATTTAGGCATTTAGACTTTTTGTTTCGGCAAGCAAAATCTAACAAAGTATTCATTTGATCCATTAAATAGCATTGCAGACTTTGATTTAACTCATCTACACATTGAAGTAATCGGAAATAGCAAAGGTGGGAGGAAAAAGAAAAATAGAAAAATAGCACGAGGTAAATGGGGCATGATAATAAATTGCTAGTACTTTCAGCCCATTATTTGCTGAATTGATAAGCCAAAGACACAAGTAAGGCATGGACTTCCTTTCTGCTTGGAACCTAAATGATTATTATCCAGGGGAAAATTGTGTGGGACCATGGAGAGGGGGAGCACTGTAGCTGACTTTTTGGTTCCCCATTATCCCTTTATACTGAGGGGTCCGTGACTAAAATTGCCCTTAGAGTGCCACCCTATTTCTACCCAGTGTCCAAATCGTCCAGATGTGGGGATTGTTTCTCTTCAGCAGGCCAGTGACCCTCCTCGCCCCCTCTACCCACCTTTACTGCCTATTTGGGAGTACTTGTGAATCGCTTTTCTGCTTTACTAGAGAACCTCCATGAAGTAGACACAATGAGGGCATGTGTTGGGTTGTGAGGGACCTGGAAGCTCTCTGCAGGAAGCTAACGGGAGCCGCCCCCACCCCGGAACTGAGGTGACTGAGGTGGTTTCCCACAGCCCTGCTAGTGGGTCACGGCCATGGGCATCAAGCTTCTGTTTGGGTTGGGCCCTGGCGCACCAAGACCCAGCACTCCACCTCTTCCCGACTTGGGAGACAGGAATGGCTCCTGTCTCCCCTCAGAGTTTCATGAGCACATCAGATCTGAGGTGGCACAGGAACGGCGTTGCATCAATAACCATTTTGGGTCCGAGACTGTCCTCATCCCACCATCCATTGCCTCTAGCTACTGTCTCACCACCAAAGGCCACTATAGACCTGAGATGTTGTGTGCACACAAAGCTGAAAATATTTACTCACTCTCTGACCCACAAAGTAATGAGAGTATAGCGCCCACACGGCAGAGCCTGGCAAGCTGTCCGATGCGTGTTCGATATTCCAAAACCAGTAACAAAAATGTTTATTTTCCTGACCCTGAAAAAGCCCTTAATATGACAGCAGTGAAAGGCGAACAAGCAGTGCCTGATAAAATTTCACGGCCATCCTAGGCTGCCAAAACGGAAGGACTAAAATGACTTTCAATGCACGTACACTGGCATCGGAAGCATATAGTGAGGATCTGATGGTGCAAGTGCAAGAGATCAAGTACGACATCATTGGTCTGACTGAGACGAGGAGGCGCCAGTCGCATCATGCTGTATTTGACACCGGAGAAGAATTGTTCCTTGGAACATGAGACAAAAAGAGGCGTCGGGGGTGTTGGTGTCCTTGTCAATACGAACATGGCCGTCAACATTGATTCATTTGAATGCCTAACAAATCAGATAGGACGATTACACTTGAAGAGATGTGGCCCACTGCCAGCAATTTCTATCTTCATTGTCTACGCACCAACATTCAAATACAAAGGAAATGAAATTGAGAAATTCTACATGGAGCTGGAGGAGTTCTGTAAAAAAGATCACACCTTCTACAAGATCATAGTCGGTGATTTTAATGCCAAGATAGGACTGAGAAGATCAGCTGAAGAACTCCACATCGGGACCCATGGCCTAGAACGGAACGAACAGGGTGAGAGACTATCTGAGTTCATCATGTCCACCAAGACCATTCATGGGAACTCACAGTTCCAGAAAGCTGAAGTGAAACGTTGGACATGGGAATCTCCTGGTGGACAGTTCCACAATGAAATTGACCACATCATCTTCAATCGACGGTTTTTGTCTGACCGATGTTGCTGTCGTCCCCCAATTCCAAACAGGATCAGACCACCATCTCCTTCATGCAAAATTCTACTTACCGCAATGGGGAGAAAAAGCTGCAAAGTTTAAGAAGAAAACTCCCAGAATGACCACCAACTGGGAACTCTTTGGCACCATTGCAGCAACATGGGAAGATACCATCATTGACGACATCGATGAAGAATACAACCGACTGATTCAGCACCTCCAGGATTGTGCGAAGAATGCCGAGAGAGAAAGACACAAAAGGATGCCTGTCTTCAGAAACTCTTGAGCTCATTCACCAACGTGGCAAGGTGCGAGCCTCAGGAGACCAAATGCTAACGTCCAAGCTTGCTAAATGGTGCAGAGAAGCGATAAAAGCAGACCTCAAAGACAGAAGAGCAGAAATACTGGAAGATGCAGCAGAAGCTGGGAAAAGCATTAGCACTGCCCGCCTGTCCTTCACCAACTATAAGACCAAGATGACTGCCCTCTGACGCCCTGATGGATCTATCACATCTTCCAGAAAGGCAATGGAGAAGATTATCCAGGACTTCTACTCAAATCTCTTTGATAGCCACATCCACCTGCCCACATACCAAATTCCACAGAATGGATATGTCATTCCCAACGTTCTCCCTTCTGAAATCCGACATGCCATCTCGTTGGTAAAGAAGGGAACAGCACCAGGCCCAGACAAAGTCAGACCTGAACACCTGAAGAATCTGCCCTCAGTACTCATCAATACACTAGCTAGGCTCTTCACACACTACTTGTCTGAATGCAAGGTACCCTCCCAATGGAAAACCGCAGGACAGTTCTACTGTTCAAGAACGGAGACATTCATGACATCGGCAACTATCGCCCCATCTGCCTGTTGTCCATCATCTACAAGCTATTTACATGAGTCATCCTGAACAGGATTGGCAGAACACTAGATGAAGGAAAACCATGTGAGCAAGCTGGCTTCCGGAAAGGATTCAGCACAATCGACCATATCCACACAGTAACCAGGCTCATTGAGGTTTGTAGGGGAGTACAAGATGCCACTCTGTCTCACGTTCATTGATTTACAGAAAGCCTTTGATTCTGTGGAGACTGAAGCAGTCATCGAAGCCCTAGCCAAACAGGGTGTTCAAACCCAATACATCAAGATCCTTCGTGAGCTGTATTACGGATTCACCACCAGGATCTCACCATTCTACAAAGAAGTGATCATTAATGTGAAAAGAGGGGTTCGACAGGGTGATACCATCTCACCAAAACTCTTCAGCGCCACCCTCGAGAACATCTTGCGATAATTAGAATGGGAAGGAATGGGAGTAGATGGTCGGCAACTACACCACCTACGCTTTGCTGATGACATTGTTCTAATAACACCAATCATTAGCCAAGCGGCACAAATGCTGGCTGACTTTGACTGAGAATGTGGAAAGATAGGTCTACAGCTGAATCTGAAGAAAACTATGTTCATGAAAAATGAACTAGTTCCTGAGTCCCCATTCACTCTCAATGGAACAAACATCTCTGAATGCAGCAGTTATGTGTACCTAGGTCGAGAAGTCAACATGATGAACGACCTAAAACCTGAGCTGTGCAGGAGGAAGAGAGCGGCATGGAATGCCTTCAGAGGCATGAAGAAATAGCTAAAAGGATGAAGAACCTCCAGCTCCGGGCACATCTCTTTGACTCCACCATTTTCGCTGCATTAACATACGCCTCAGAGACCTGGGCCCTACGAAAGCAGGATGAGAATGCTATTCGGGTCTCCCAGAGAGGAATCAAAAGAGCTATGCTTGGAATATCACACCTCACTCAAGTGAGAGAAGGAATCCGGAGTTCTGACCTCCGTCACTACTCCAGAATCAGGGACGCTGTCTCGTTTGCCAAGGCATCGAAAATCAGATGGGCTGGACATGTAATGCGATTTGGAGATGACCGCTGGACTAGAGCAGTTACTGACTGGATCCCACGGGATGTCAAAAGATCACGTGGCTGCCCACCTACAAGATGGTCAGACTTCCTTGTAAAGACCCTGAAGGAATTGTTTGAGGCTCTTCATATTCCTGAATCAACCAGATGCCATTGGACTACATTGGCACGTGATAGGGTCCAATGGAAATGTTACTGGCGCCCGCTTGAGCAAATCGATGGCGGGATTCAAGTGATCAAGTACTTTCTGGGCTTCAGGATGCACAGAACATCATGAGAGAGAGCATTTCACTGACAATAGAGACACACTAAAATCGTGGCCTAAAATTGCAAGACATGAAAACATTACCCACCCCAGTCCTTCCAGTTTCTACAGAAGTAACCTATGCTTGGAGAGGCTTTTCCTCAATGCAGATAGGACAGAATGACAGCCACTCTGAAGTCTTATTATAAGAGAATTGCGCGCAGGAGAGGAGAGGTCTACTGATAGTGAACGAACAGAAAGATAAGAGTCATGTTGTTTTATGTGAATTGTGTCTACCTCTGAAAATATGCGGAAGCTCTAATAATACCCTGAATGCAACCTGATTAGGAAAAATGATTTCTATAGAGGTGTCCAACTTAAGGTGTGGCCAGTAGTATATGCCCGAAAACAATACAATTTTCAATAGAAAAAAAAGAGAAAATTTGGACAGATATGCAAGAATGATGATTGTACAGACTGGACTGATGTTAAGTAGAGGGAAAAATATCTGGGACTCTCAGAAGAGAAAACGAAGAACAATCCCTTCCTTTTTCTCCTGGTAGGCTTAAGAGGGCGTGTGGGTCCCTCAATTCTGATTTCAATGCTCAGTCTCCAGACCGAGACAAGATATTTCTGTTGTTCTAAGCTGCCAAACTGATGACTTTATTCTGACAGTCCTAGAACTGAATAAACAAACAGGCTCAAGTGGAAAAATAGAAACAAAGAACAGAGATAAAATCTTTGAATGGCAAAAATAAACTAAGCTAACATTTAGGGAATGTTTCCCAAGAAACTTTTTTTTTTGGGTCACACCCAGTAATGCTCAGGGGTTACTCTTGGCTCTGCACTCAGGAATCACTCCTGGCGGTGCTTGGGGGACTATATGGGATGCCGGGAATCAAACCTGGTCAGCACAGGCCGGCTGCGTGCAAGGCAAACGCCCTACCCACTGGACTATCGCTCCGGCCCCTAAAGGAAACTTTTTCATGTATTCTCTATACCACCTACATGGCAGAGCCTGGCAAGCTACCCGTGTTTTATTTACTATGCCGAAAACTAGTAACAATTATGGGACTCAGTTCCATGACCTGAAGAATGGTTTGAGGCTCTTCCTGTCCCTGGAGCACGCAGATGCCCTTGGGATACACTTGCTTGGGACAGGACGTATGGCGATGTTAGTGGTGCCCACTCCAGCAAATCAATGAACAACAGGAAGACAGTGATACAGTGACACGGTGATCTAATTTTATCCTACATTTGCTTGGGAACTTCCTGATTTTTTCTGTTTTGAGGAAATCAAAATCAACGCAGCAGGAAGTGATGAATGGTTACGAAAAGGTATCAAAGGAATGGTGGAAAAGGCCCACTGCGTCTGGCTCGGGGTAGTCAAAGGAATGGTGGAAAAGACCCACTGCGCCTGGCTCGGGATAGTCAGGTCATCGCAGAAAACTGGCGCCACGTAAGGGAGTTGAAGACTTGCCTTTGCTGCTTGTTGCTGTTGGTTTTCAGCTGCTACTAAGTACAAATAGGGCTCTTACTCAGAAGATTGTAGTAACACTGAAAAAATGTAGCTACAATATGTCTTTGGATTTATCTCAGTCTTCTCTCAAGAGGAATCAAGTCCCTTTGTCTCAACCATTTGCTTAAAACGTTCAAGTCAAGGTTAGTGAGGATTCTCTGATTTACTCAACAAATGAAAAACAAGGATCTGGGCTGGAGAGAGGCAGAGAGGTTACAGCATCTCCTGGGCATGAGCTGATGCTGGTTCAATCCCCAGCACCATGAGATCCCATGAGCATTTCCAGGCACAGCCTTGAAGGACACTGAGCATGTCCCGGGGCTGGGCAGTCCACGGCACTGACCCGTGAGTCCTATTGGCTGAGAGGTGATGAGAGGAGCCTCCAGATGTCCCCAGCACTGCCTGGGAAACCCCCAAACAAAACCACAGAGCTGCTCTGTGCCAAAATCTTCCCAGATGATTGTCTATATTACCTAACCCAACCAGCCGACAACCAACACCCTCGGCCCCCAAATCCTGCTGTATTCCCATGTCCTTTGATAGGAAACTCAAAAAGAAGAGACTTTGCTTTCTGTAGAGAAGATTACAGAGAAGAAAAAGATTCCATTTAGCAAGAATCAAGCTCTCCCAGCGTTCCCTCTCTGTTTTATTTCTTCGGACGAGATGCTCCATGTATATAATTTGCCAGTTATTTACAGCGTCTTCACAACAACACTCTTGTACTCTTGACAGGAGAGATAATTTTTAACTTTGATTTAAGAATTTGAATTTGCTCCATAATTGTATGTCTAAATCATCTCAGCATAAAGAATTTATCAAAATGTGAAAACAACCAGAGCAAGCGAAATGCAATCATCGCCCAGTGATCTGTGGTGCTGTGTGACCACCTCGCTCTCTGCGCCTTACGGCAGGCTAGAGCCGTGGACTTGTTGATAACCTCCAAAACTTCTTCACTCTTGATATCATGAAAATGTTATCTCTGTGATAACAGCTCTTACATTCATGGATAAGGCCTTTTACAGAATTCCTTTATAAATCAGCGATGGTGAACACTAGGCATTGCTATGAATTATTTTAATTTTTATGTTAAAATTTTGTTCCCCTTTGTTGTTACTGAGAAAACCAGGGATCCTATGTGTACTTTCCCATTTGCTGCGGAACCAAACATAGTGCTCTCTGGGGCGGAAAGCGTTATTTCACATACACACACTTGTGTGTGTGTGTTTGTATGCATATAGGTGTATGTCTATGTGTGTGCACGTGTTGCAGGACTCCTAAAGGCCACTGCATCTGCTCTGAATTGCCGCCTGCAAATCACTTCGTAGATAAGGGGGTAGTCTAAATGTGGCAGTTTATCTGACCATGTATGCTGTACTAGCTGGTATAAATATTTTCCCAAGCTACCACAATCATCATGGGACTAGCTAGATCTTACCAGCATATTAGCCTGGCCACGCAGGACCCCTAAGTAATTAGACCAGAGAGAAATGCTGTTTGCTTCCCAAGCAAACAAGCATGGCTCCCTGGTATACTCAAAGGCAACTAAAATATAAAACTACAATGAAGTAGAAGAGACTTGTGAAGGCTTGGAGAAATATTTAACTGGCATTAGTATTAGTCTTTGGTACAGAGACATGCCATCTCAGAAACCCCCTTCTCTACCATATAAAGGCATTTCCAGGCAGATCTTGGTTCAAAACATTAGCATACTAAAGGGCCTAGGTGAGGTGCAGGGAGGGATTACCTAAGGGCATTTGACCCTCCCTGCTTTCCATAACAGTGGGAGGAAGGTCTGAGTGGCAGGGGTATAAAACTAGCCTGTTTCCTTTCTCCCTGCACTTCTTTGTGGGCTCTCTCTTTGTGAGCGCTCACCCTTCTTGGAAGTCTTGTCTTCTTCTCCTTTTACAAGGCCTTTACACGTGGTGGCCGCCATCTTGGCCTACACGTGGCTGGGGTTCTAGCCTGGAATCCTAAGCACCGGGCTTTTCCTTTTGCTGATTTGTATGCCTGAACCTGTGATAAGTAAACCCTTTTATTTTTTTATTTTTTTTTTTATTTAATTTTATTATTTTCCCCCCAAATATTATTACACACCATTTTAGACATACAATTGAAAGATGCTCATGTAGAGTTTTGGATCTACAGTGTTCCAACACCCATCCCTCCACCCAAACCCATCTACCATCACCAATGTCCCCACCTCTCTCCCCCCTCCCGCACCTCAACTACTTGGCAGATTCTGTATGTCATTTCTTTCGTCTTTATATCTCCTTCCCGATAAACTTTCCTGCTCTTCGTGGAATACAGTGTATTAAAAGACATTACTGTTTCACTATTTTAGCGCGATCTGGGCTCGAACTGGTTTTGCTCTGTTGATCTGGTCGTGAGGCCGTTTCTCAGCGTCCGGACAGCGAAGATGGTGGCTAGTGTGATGGGCGAGTTTCATCCGGCTGCTTCCGGGACCCCCAGAGGCGATGGGCCAACACCCAAAACCCATCTGCCCTCCTCGGGATCCCATTGTCAGCTGGGCTCGGCGCGAGCCGGGCTCCAGTCTCCCCAGCCGCTTGCGAAGCTCTGCATACTGGTTCCCGGGCAGCTCCTGGGCGGGTCCACCAGACTCGACAAAATGGAGGGGGAGTGGCTAAACCCTGACTCCATCTGGCGAATTCCCAGTGATTCCTGCTTCTGGGAGCCGCCTACCTGGGCTCGAACTGGTTTTGCTCTGTTGATCTGGTCGTGAGGCCGTTTCTCAGCGTCCGGACAGCGAAGATGGTGGCTAGTGTGATGGGTGAGTTTCATCCGGCTGCTTCCGGGGACCCCCCAGAGGCGATGGGCCAACATCCAAAACCCATCTGCCCTCCTCGGGATCCCATCGTCAGCTGGGCTCGGCGCGAGCCGGGCTCCAGTCTCCCCAGCCGCTTGCGAAGCTCTGCATACTGGTTCCCGGGCAGCTCCTGGGCGGGTCCACCAGGCTCGACAAAATGGAGGGGGAGTGGCTAAACCCTAACTCCATCTGGCGAATTCCCAGTGATTCCCGCTTCTGGGAGCTGCCTACCTGGGCTCGAACTGGTTTTGCTCTGTTGATCTGGTCGTGAGGCCGTTTCTCAGCATCTGGACAGCGAAGATGGTGGCTAGTGTGATGGGCGAGTTTCATCCGGCTGCTTCCGGGACCCCCAGAGGCGATGGGCCAAGTAAACCCTTTTAAAACTGCATCGGATTCCTGAGTTTTCATCCATTCCTCGCCGGCTTCGGAGGTAGAAGGGAACTTCGCTTCCCGGCACTGTCGGGGACCCCGCGGCGTGCCCCGACATGCACGTTTGCCATGGGGGTTGGACTCATAACGTGCCCTGCAGTGCACATGGGGGCTGTACTCCCGGTCACAGTCACACTGTTAGTCATGCTGCCACAGAGAATGCCATGAATTATTCTGAGATGGTCCACTGTAGCCCCTAGAGTCTTAAACTGTGGGTTGTGACTCCACCTGGGATCATGCAGCTGAGTGTGGGGATGAGAAAGATCTGGATCACACAGCAACAACCCGAATGGATAACACAACAACCTTAGTGGATCACACAACAGCCCAGTTGGATCACACAACAGCCTGATTGGAACACATAATAGCCCAATGGGATCACACAACAAACTGACTGGATCACACAACAGCCCCAACGGAATCACATAACAACCAGACTGGATCACACAATAGCTCAAATGGATCACAGAACAGCCCAATTGGATCACACAACAGCTCGATTGGATCACAGAACAACCCGAATGGATCACACAGCAGCCCGATGAGAACACACAACAACCCAACTGGATCACACAGCAGCCCCAACGGGATCACACAACAACCTGACAGGATCACACAACAGCCCAAAATGAATTCAGGATCACACACGTAATGCCTCCAGGTCATTCTGTAGTGTTGCCTGTCTCACATGAAAATGGGTTGTGCGTGGAAAATACTCTAGCCCTACTCTAGACAAATTTCCGTTTCTAAAAATTTAGCTTTTGTGCCTGTGGTTTGAAATCAAGAAAGAATTCCTCAACTTTCGAATGAATTATTACACTGAGCAATAACTCCTTCAGAATTAACCCCCGGAAGAGGCTAAAGATACATTTCAAAGGTTTTGAAGATGATTGTTGGGGCCAGAGAGGAGCCACCCTCCTGGGCGCTGGGCGTGCCTGACGCAGCTGGATCACAGGCAGAACCTGGGCTTTCACCACCCACAGTGACTTTCATCCAAACACGTGTGTGTGCTTGTTTCCGCATTGATTTGCACAGTATAAATAGCACCGAAGATAGAATGTCCAACGGTCAATGGAATGTATTTAAAAGGAAGTGTTTAGAAACATGCTAGATACAGACTGATGGTGGCATATTTTAGGTGTCTGTTTCCCGTAGTTAGGCGCCTTCCTCGTTTCAGACACTTCTGGAGTGTAAGAATGAGCCTTCATGACCCAAATCTGACCAACACCAAATAAAATCACACACAACATAGTCTGTGCTCTTCAAGCCTGGAAACACCCTGAATTCACTTGGTGCATCTGCCTCGGGGACTCTGGGGCCGAGTGACGCACCTACCTAGTCATCCGTGCCTTTTGCAGAACGACAGAACTCCACGTCCGGTCCCTACAGAGTTCGGTGCTCACTTTCCCACCAGAGAGAGGTCAAGAGCAGGAAAAGAGGAGGTGAGAGTGGCTTTCCTAACTGCTTTGAAAAACAGTCTGTTTCACACATGAGCCTCATTTTTTGTAGTTTTTAGCGCCTTTCATCCCTTTCACAGCTCTTACCCTGAAGCAAAGGTGTCCAAAGGCAGCACTTCTGTGTTTTCTGGCCAGGAAACAGCTACAGAGAATACTGCTAGGGTTAGCACATCAGGGAATACTGGTGTTAATACAAAACAATCACATAATCTGGAGACAATGTTTATCTTTGTACATGAAAGAATAAACATCACAGAATAACTGCTAATGGCTGTGTTGAAGCTACCTCTCCTAAAACAGGTGCATCAATGATTGAAAGCAGAAGAGAACTGAGAAGTCAAGTAATTCATAATGCAAGTATCAAAGTACGCGGATAAAATAACATGCACCATAAAGAGTTAGAAGTAGAGTGGATTAGACACAACGCTCAGAGTAGCATGGTCCAGTGGTAAGTGGCGGTGGCGGTTCCCCCTCTGGCATGCCTGGCCCCGCCCTCCAAAAGCTCTGCTGCACTATGGGGGGGGGCAGCGGCGGCTTCCAGACCCACAGCAACAGACAGCATAGTGGAGGTGGGTGTCCCCATGCTGCTGGGGCGTGGCTCCATTTTAGATCATGGAGGTAAAAACTGGGAGTCGATTCAGGGACTTCTAGGAGCAGGACTCAGAGAAGACAGACCTGATCCCGCAGAGGAGATAAGTATGCCAGAATATCATTCTTGAATCATATTGTGCTTTAAGAAAATCCAACTGACTCTGCTGTGTTCTACACTCACGGATCTATTCACACACCCACACTGACTCTCTGGTGGACTCCTCAGTGGGATTCCTGACCAAGACAAATGAACTGCAGGCTTAAACTTCAGCTCTGTGGACACAGTTGGTGGGCATCACTGCTACGAAGGGTCATTGTGCGTGCACAAAAGGCCATCATGTACTGGGCCTATCACACTGAGGACTAGATTCTGGATGGCTGATCCAGACATAACACATCATTCTGGACCTAATGCTTGAGGACTAGATTCTGGATGGCTGATCCCGACATAATGCATCATTCTGGGGCTGATGCTTGAGGACTAGATTCTGGAGGCTGATCCCAAAAATGTTTCGGGGCTAATGCGGGACTAGATTCTGGATGGCTGATCCCGACATAATGCATCATTCTGGGGCTAATGCTTGAGGACTAGATTCTGGATGGCTGATCCCGACATAATGCATCATTCTGGGGCTGATGCTTGAGGACTAGATTCTGGATGGCTGATCCCGAAAGAATGCATCATTCTGGGGCTAATGCATGAGGACTAGATTCTGGATGGCTGATCCCGACATAATGCATCATTCTGGAGCTAATGCTTGAGGACTAGATTCTGGATCGCTGATCCCGACATAATGCATCATTCTGGGGCTAATGCTTGAGGACTAGATTCTGGATCACTTATCCCGACATAATGCATCATTCTGGAGCTAATGCTTGAGGACTAGATTCTGGATGGCTGATCCCGACATAATGCATCATTCTGGGGCTAATGCTTGAGGACTAGATTCTGGATGGCTGATCCTGACATAATGCATCATTCTGGGGCTAATGCTTGAGGACTAGATTCTGGATGGCTGATCCCGACATAATGCATCATTCTGGAGCTAATGCTTGAGGACTAGATTCTGGATGGCTGATCCCGACATAATGCATCATTCTGGAGCTAATGCTTGAGGACTAGATTCTGGATGGCTGATCCCGAAAGAATGCATCATTCTGGGGCTAATGCATGAGGACTAGATTCTGGATGGCTGATCCCGACATAATGCATCATTCTGGGGCTGATGCTTGAGGACTAGATTCTGGATGGCTGATCCCGACATAATGCATCATTCTGGAGCTAATGCTTGAGGACTAGATTCTGGATCACTTATCCCGACATAATGCATCATTCTGGGGCTGATGTTTGAGGACTAGATTCTGGATGGCTGATCCCGAAGATGCATCATTCTGGGGCTAATGATGAGGACTAGTCTGGATGGCTGATCCCGAAAGAATGCATCATTCTGGAGCTAATGCTTGAGAACTAGATTCTGGATCGCTGATCCCGACATAATGCATCATTCTGGGGCTAATGCTTGAGGACTAGATTCTGGATCACTTATCCCGACATAATGCATCATTCTGGAGCTAATGCTTGAGGACTAGATTCTGGATGGCTGATCCTGACATAATGCATCATTCTGGATCTAATGCTTGAGGACTAGATTCTGGATGGCTGATCCCGACATAATGCATCATTCTGGGGCTAATGCTTGAGGACTAGATTCTGGATGGCTGATCCCGACATAATGCATCATTCTGGGGCTAATGCTTGAGGACTAGATTCTGGATGGCTGATCCTGACATAATGCATCATTCTGGGGCTAATGCTTGAGGACTAGATTCTGGATCGCTGATCCCAACATAATGCATCATTCTGGGGCTGATGCTTGAGGACTAGATTCTGGATCACTTATCCCGACATAATGCATCATTCTGGGGCTGATGCTTGAGGACTAGATTCTGGATCACTTATCCTGATATAATGCATCATTCTGGAGCTAATGCTTGAGGACTAGATTCTGGATCACTTATCCTGACATAATGCATCATTCTGGGGCTAATGCTTGAGGACTAGATTCTGGATCACTTATCCCGACATAATGCACCATTCTGGAGCTAATGCTTGAGGACTAGATTCTGGATGGCTGATCCCGACATAATGCATCATTCTGGGGCTAATGCTTGAGGACTAGATTCTGGATGGCTGATCCCGACATAATGCATCA
Source organism: Cryptotis parvus (assembly GCA_021461705.1). Classification (NCBI taxonomy): domain Eukaryota; kingdom Metazoa; phylum Chordata; class Mammalia; order Eulipotyphla; family Soricidae; genus Cryptotis; species Cryptotis parvus. The sequence continues at coordinate 19,568 of JAJIBD010021993.1, read as the reverse complement.
TTCTGGGGCTGATGCTTGAGGACTAGATTCTGGATGGCTGATCCCGACATAATGCATCATTCTGGAGCTAATGCTTGAGGACTAGATTCTGGATCACTTATCCCGACATAATGCATCATTCTGGGGCTGATGCTTGAGGACTAGATTCTGGATGGCTGATCCCGAAAGAATGCATCATTCTGGGGCTAATGCTTGAGGACTAGATTCTGGATGGCTGATCCTGACATAATGCATCATTCTGGGGCTAATGCTTGAGGACTAGATTCTGGATGGCTGATCCCGACATAATGCATCATTCTGGGGCTGATGCTTGAGGACTAGATTCTGGATGGCTGATCCCGACATAATGCATCATTCTGGGGCTAATGCTTGAGGACTAGATTCTTGATGGCTGATCCCGACATAATGCATCATTCTGGAGCTAATGCTTGAGCAATAAACTTGTCACCCTCTTAAGCACACTTGCTCTTGCTGGTGTCGGCCACCATCAGTGGAGCCTTCAGAGCTGACGAAGCAGAACATAATAAACAGAACTATGCATTTTACCATGAAATTAACAAATTGGTGCAAAGTCCAGCCTGATGTTAAACAAGGGATGAAATTTTGTGGCAATATAAGTGGACCTTGTGAAAACTATGGTAATGAAATAAATCAGAGAGAGATAAATAGTAGGCATGACATTCCCACTAAGCTACATATCCGCCAAGGACCCGTGTGATGGCAGCTGGTGATGCCAGCCAAGACTACTGCACCAGCAGAGCTGACAGTTGCTAAAGAGCAGGCTTGGGGGGTCTTCAGCATTGGAGGGGCTGTAAGTAGGAACTTAATGATGTCAGCCGGTTACTTCAGCTGTAACTAAGAACTTAACTATTGTCGGGAGCTGCTGGGGACCCCAACAGTATCAAGACAGAAGTTCTCTTCTACCTCTGAGGCCAGTGGGGGAATGGATGAAAACTCATGAGTCCGGCGCAGTTCCAAAAAGGCTTTTAATAGTGCAAAAGCTCTACCACCACAATCCAATGTACTGAAAGACCTCTAGCTCTGGTCAGGACTTAGACCATTCATGAGAGCACAAGTCTCCCACCGAAGAGGATTCTACCAGAAAGAAGTCCCACTAAAGAGAGAGGATCTCACCCGAGAGAGTCCTACCAAAGAGGAGTCTTACCCAAAAAGGGGGGCGAGTGCCTCAAGTCAGTCCCCTTATACACACCAAAGTAATCCTAACTGTTGACAGGGAGGGTCCTGTCAACAAAGAACCCTAAACAGCTCCTAGATAGTAGAAGAGTATAGAAGGGTGGTGCCACACCCTATTACAGGTATAAACAAAGGATTATGCCAAGGACTAATCACTTCTTATATAAAACACTGGAGAGAGGGGGGCTGATATAAAGTAATACATCTTAATTTCATGGGCTTCATGGAATCTAGATGGTACCCACAAGGTCCTTCTTATTTATTATCTGCACCAGGGTGATTCTGAGTATCTTGATCTCTGTATACTGAAAGGGCCACACTCACCTGTCTGAGGGCAAACTCGTATGATCCTTCCTATAATTCCAAACAATAGTTTCAACATAGCCAAGGTGACAGTCTCCTGGTAAATTCAAACTGTCCCCCGCTGGGTTCAGTGGGTCTAAAGAGGAGCTGTGCCCAATCTAGATAACATAGAAGTCAGTAGATGTATAATAATAAGTCAGAAAATCCTCAGAGTCAAAGTGGCTTCTGTAAATGCCACACCCTCCATCAGTGTTTATATAGGAGAGAGCTCAGTATGAACCTTGGCTTAAGAACATGTAAACAGATTAAGCTGTTAGTGCATAAAACAGCAAAGCTCCCAAGCTAGCTAAGCCTGTCATCTAACTATGACAGCCTGTTACGTCAGCTATAACCAAGAACTTATCTATGTCAGCCGGTTATGTCAGTCGAACTTAACTATGTCATCTGGTTATGTCAGTTGTAACTAAGAACTTAACTATGTCAGCTGGTTACGTCAGCTGTAAGTAAGAACTTAAACATGTCAGCCAGTTACGTTAATTGTAACTAAGAACTTAACTATGTCAGTCGGTGATGTCAGTTGTAACTTAGAATTTAATTATGAGAGCTGGTTACGTCAGTTGTAACTAAGGACTTAACTATGTCAGCTGGTTACGTCAGTTGTAACTAAGAACTTAACTATGTCAGCCGGTTATGTCAGTCATAACTAAGAACTGAACTAAGCCAGCTAATTTATGACAGCTGTAACTAAGAACTTAACTATGTCAGCTTGTTTATGTCAGTTGTACCTAAGAACTTAACTATGTCAGCCATAACTAAGAACTTAATTATGTCAGCCAGTTACGTCAGTTGTAACTAAGAACTTAACTGTCAGCTGATAATGTCAGCTGTAACTAACAACTTAACTATGTCAGCTGGTGATGTCAGTTGTAACTTAGAACTTAACTATGAGAGCTGGTTACATCAGTTGTAACTAAGAACTTAACTATGTCAGTTTGTTGTCAGTGTAACTAAGAACTTAACTATGTCAGCTGGTTATGTCAGTTGTAACTAAGAACTTAACTTGACAGCTGGTTATGATCCCTTGGCAGCATATACAAATCTTTAATATTTTGTTGTTTATTTATTTTGTTTTAAATGTAAAACAACATAATGTTATAATTACTTCATAATTAATATCAATTACATCACAATAAAACAGGAACTTAATTTTATCACAAATCTTTAGTCAATAACATATTAAATGCACTATGTAGTAAGTTAAACACAGCATCTATCTTCCTCATTCATTATTTGTTATTCTTAATGATTCTTATTTTAGCAATTATTCATTCTACAATTTGGGTCTAATGTCAATAGTACACTTTTCTCTTACATACAGTGCTCAAAAGAAAAATATCAGATGATTTTTTGTAATGAATTTATTTTTAAGTGATTGAGGGGAAACTGGTAGAAGCAGAACAATATTGTAAAAGTTAACTTGGGGAAAAAAAAAAAAGAAAAAGGGGCCGGAGCGATAGCCCAGTGGGTAGGGCGTTTGACTTGCATGCGGCCGGCCTGCGCCGGCCCAGGTTCGATCCCCCGGTATCCCATATGGTCCCCTGAGCACTGCCAGGAGTAATTCCTGAGTGCAGAACCAGGAGTAACCCCTGAGCGTCACCGGGTGTGACCCAACAAGAAAAAAAAGAAGTTAACTTGGTTTTTTCCTGGTAAGCCAGGGCAAGCAAAATTTGTCTTTGGGCCAGGGAGCTGTTCTAGGATCCTGTATCTGTGGACAGGAGCCCGGGTTTGGTCGCCAGCACCTGCTCCCTCAACACTGTCAGGAATGTAACCCCCAAAAAGAAAATTGTTATTTTTTAAAAAATCATATAGTCCAAATGAATCAGGAGGTCTGAAAATGTGCATATTACTATTAAGTGAAGAACAAATCAAGATTAAATCAGTTATAAAGTAAAGAAGCCTCAAACGATCATCAGAAAATACTGTAATATAAATAATAATTTCTATAAATAATATAGAAATATAAATAATAATAATTTCTATAAATAATATAGAAATTAGCATAGCATCGCAGGTATTGATTTCCAATGGTTAGAGATATATATTAAAACTGATATTCATCTTGGTGATTCATACAAACTTCCTGTCATCATATTTTCATGGTCTACAACTTGACACGCTTGTTATGGTTCGTTCCATAACGCTTGTTATGGTTGGTTCCCCTCAATTAGGCTCTCCTGCACGTGGTCGCGAATCCTAACCACAGAGTGCTGAAAACCAGCCTAAGATAGTTTAGCCTAAGAACTAGGCTGAGATAGTTCAGTGGGCAGGTCACTTGCCTTACTAGTGATGGACCTGGTTGAACCCTGGGGACCACATATGGTTCTCTCACACACAGTCAGGAGTGAGCCCTGGGCACAGCCATATGGGTGCCCGCCAGCCACAGAAAAGAGTTAAATCAACAAACTAAATTTAATTGAGCAATCAGGAAATATAGAAGTTTAAGAATGAAAGTAATCCTTGCTCTAATTAGCCTCCCATTTCTCATATTCTCCTGAATATATCTATCTGCTCCAGTCATTTGTGTGGTTACTTTGTTTCATGCAGGACAGGCAGTAAATCACTCAAGAAGGAAAATTAATGAATAATAAGGAAATATTTGCTTTTCTCTCCCTTCCACTCCCTTTCGCTGTTGTAGTTATGACCAGGGGACACACAATATCTCTCTCTCTCTTGCTCGCTCACTCGCTTGCTCTCTCTAACACACACACTCTCACTTTCTTTCACACACTCTCTCACATGTACACACACTCACACTCTTTCACACACACACTCTCACATATACACCCTCACACACTCTCTCACATACACACTCCCACACATACACACCCTCACACACTATCTCAAACACACACTCCACACGTATACTTTTTTTAATTGTAGGTTTTGGTTTTTTTAAAAAAATAATATTTTATTATGCCACCGTGAAATATATAATTACATAGATGTTTATGTCCAGTTTCGGTCATACATTGTTTCAGCACCCATCCCTCCACCAGTGCTCATTTCCCACCACCAATGTCCCCCATTCCCTCCCCTCTCCCCTAGTCTGCCTCTATGTAGAGTTCTTTATCTCTTCTCTCTCTCTCTCTTTTGCTCTCTCTCTCTCTCTTTCTTCTCTTACATATTGTGGGTTGCAATAAATACCTTTAGAGGTTATCATGTGTATCTTTTGACTGTATTCAATACTCAGTTCTAGGCTAGTATTATCACTTACAACAATTGTTAGCACACTGTTCCCTTCTCTGTCCCACCCAACCTCCGACTCCCACATGCTTGCGGTAGATTCCATTTTTGGAAAGACCTCCTGATCCATGTTTTGTCTGACCTTGGATATTGGTGTCATAATATATATGTATGTATGTATCTATATATTTATGTCGTGCAAATAAATGCAGTCATTCTATATCTGTCTTTTTCCTTCTGGCTAATTTCACTCAACATGATCCTCTCCATGTCCATCCAACCTTTTGCTCTAATCAAGAGAAAAATAAACAGTGTATTTTAAAGTTATAAGCTTCCAAACCAAAATATTGAAAGAGGATCAATTAAGAAGAGGAAAAGAAATAGTCTGATTTGGCACCTCCTTGACTGAGCAGGGACCCTGCTCTACTTCTCATGAAATAAGGTCCTGAACATAAAAGCCCGCAAGGAGGAGGGGGGTCGCAGGGCACTCTGGCAGGGGGTCGCAGGGTGCTCTGGGAGGGGGTTGCAGGGCGCTCTGGCAGGGGGTCGCAGGGCGCTCTGGGAGGGGGTCGCAGGGCGCTCTGGCAGGGGGTCGCAGGGGGTCGCAGGGCGCTCTGGCAGGGGGTCGCAGGGCACTCTGGCACAGGGTCGCAGGGCGCTCTGGCAGGGGTCGCAGGGCGCTCTGGCAGGGGTCGCAGGGCGCTCACCGGCAGCAGCCATAAACACATTCTGTGGGGTCTGCGAACGTTAAGCTCAAACAAGCTGACAGCAGATTTAACATCAGCGTTTAGTCCCAGAATCTGATTGGCGTTTAACTGTTGGACAGTTTTCCTTCTGGTTCTACGGCATCTTTACATCCCACAAAGTTTATGAAGGAAAATACTGGAAATGATGACGTAATACACAAGTTAGGGGGCTCACTGTGCTCAGTCCTACCCAGAGCAAACAGGAAGTTGTGATTTTCTCTCCGTTCCACACACTCAGCTGGTATCCTCACCTGAGTTTACAGAATCAGTTCTTTTTCTCTTCTCATACTCTACATGTTTATCAGAGAACATGAAAGCTTTCCAAAAATTTAAAATCTCGACAAAACCCAACATTAACTTTTACATATGAATAATTATCAATTGAGGTATTCATCTTCTCGATTTTAAAGAACACTTTAAAAGAATACTTAATGCTTCTAGTGAATTCAAAGGCTACTATCCTTCCCCAGTGCCGGGAGACATCAGTTGTTGAAAAACGAATCTGAGCTGGGGGCCGGAGAGAGCAGGGTAGGGCCGGGCCTTGCGGGCAGCCAAGCCCGGTTTGATCCCTGGCGCTGCTTCTTTCCCCAAGTACTGCTAGTCATGATGGTGGAACAGAGCCAGGAGAAAATCCAGAGCAACACAGGGTGTGTTTCCCAAACCAGAACTAAACAAACTTTCTGGTTTAAAAATTAGTTAATTTTTTATTTTTCTTATTGTATTTATTTATTTATAATATGTTTTAATGTGATAAGAATTTTTAATTTTTTAAATATTATTATACCACCATGAGATATACAATTACAAAGATGCTCATATTTGGGTTTTGGTTATACAGTGTTCCAGCACCCAACCCTCCACCAATGCCCATTTCCCACCACCAATGTCCCCGATTCCATCCCCCTCCCCTCACCTGCCTCTATGGCAATTTTTAAAATTTCTTTCTCTTTTTTTATTGTTAATCACGATTTTTATTATTTTAATTTAATATTTTTATTATGCCACCGTGAGATATACAATTACAAAGATGCTCATATTTGGGTATGTCTTACAGTGTTCCAGAACCCATCCCTACACCAGTGCCCATTTCCCAACACCAGTGTCCTTGATTCCCTCCCCATCCCCTAGTCTGCCTCTATGGCAGGTTTGTTATCTCTTTATTATCTCTTTCTCTGTCTCTCTTTCTCGCATCCTTCTCTTACACATAGGTGACGAGGTGGCCGAGTGGTTAAGGCGATGAACTGCTAGTTAATTTTTAGGGCCGATCACAAGCTCTGCTTTAGGGTGGCCCAGATTCAGTCCTGTGAGCACTCCTGGGAGGAGACCCCGAGCACTACCAGTTGGTATCTAACCAAGCCAACAAACCCAAATACCTCCCGCAGTGTAACTGGTTAAAATCTGAATGAGAATATGTGCCAAGCTCCGTTATACAGATTACTGAAAATCCAACTTTTCAGTTTCTCCATGAATGATTTCAGATTTATATCCTAAATAATTGCCCTTTAAAAAGCTTTAAGAATCACCGATGAGAAGTTTTCCATATGCAGAATACTATCTCGGTGATCTTGCTAAATCAGATGAAAGCCACATTTCCTTAATACCACCAGAAAATATCTACCACCTACTTCCCCTCGTCCCCCAAATCGCCTCCTAGTGCAATTAAATCCTAAAATTGCATTGTAGGAAACAAATTTCACTGCTATTAAAGTAGCAGTTTCTAAAACATATAAACCTGTGCACTCATTTTATTAAAAACTCGACATGGATACCTTCTTAAAACCTAACTGTTTCTTACTGGGGGGTAGTTCTTAACCATAAATAATTGCAGTCCTGGCTGTTGTCCAAGGTGTAAGCATTTTGCTCTGCTGTCTCAGCAGTTCCCCTGATGTCAAAGACACATTCAAATAAATGGGAGCCATATGGCTCCCGGCTCAGCCCCTGCACGCCTGCAGCCGGAGCGCAAGGCAATTCATTACCAGCTCTGAGGAATATTTGGGGGACGTGGGATACCTCAGCGCAAAATAAAATTGCATGCGGCCGGCCTTTGATTGAAATTCTCACACAGTGCCAGGAGACATTTCTAACTTGCTTTCCTGCCCTGCGTATTTCCTCACTGGCGTCCTGGGCCTCTCGGTTAGAAGCAGCAGCTTTCTGGAAATGCCACCCGCTGAAACCTTGGCTGCTCAATCTCATCTGACCGCACGGTCGCGCTCATCCCCTCTGATACAACATGACCCTCCAGGTCAGAACACACCAGCACCACCACAAACAAACCAAAGCTACATCCTCACGAGCAACCACAGCCACAGGACTCGGCTCTGTTGCCTTCAAACGTCTTTCTGGGGAGCAAAAGCAGGTTGAAACAGGGTCAGCTTGAAACGTCCTCAGGAAGGGCAAAATCAAGAGCATGATTTGTTCTTTTAATCCTGACTTAAGCAGCCTCTGCTATGTGTATCTCAAGTGAAAGCTCAAATAGCTTTTTAAAAGAGGGAAGGGGCCGGAGCGATAGTACAGCGGAAGGGCATTGCCTTGCAAGTTCGAGCCCACACACCATACGGTCCTCCGAACACTGCCAGGAACAGTTCCTGAGTGCTGGACCCCGGGATAGCGGAGTGCTCCTTCTCTGGACCCAGGGATAGCTGAGTGCTCCTCTGGACCCCGGGATAGCGGAGTGCTCCTCTGGACCTCGGGATAGCTGAGTGCTCCTTCTCTGGACCCCAGGATAGCTGAGTGCTCCTTCTGGACCCCAGGGCAGCTGAGTGCTCCTTCTCTGGACCCCAGGATAGCTGGAGTGCTCCTCTGGACCCCGGGATAGCTGAGTGCTCCTTCTCTGGACCCCGGGATAGCTGAGTGCTCCTTCTCTGGACCCCAGGATAGTGGAGTGCTCCTTCTCTGGACCCGGGATAGCTGAGTGCTCCTCTGGACCCCGGGATAGCTGAGTGCTTCTCTGGACCTCAGGATAGCTAAGTGCTCCTTCTCTGGACCCCAGGATAGCTGAGTGCTCCTCTGGACCCCGGGATAGCTGAGTGCTCCTCTGGACCTCGGGATAGCTGAGTGCTCCTTCTCTGGACCCCAGGATAGCTGAGTGCTCCTCTGGACCCCGGGATAGCTGAGTGCTCCTTCTCTGGACCCCGGGATAGCTGAGTGCTCCTCTGGAGCCCGGGATAGCTGAGTGCTCCTCTGGACCCCAGGATAGCTGAGTGCTCTTCTGAACCCCGGGATAGCTGAGTGCTCCTTCTCTGGACCCTGGAATAGCTGAGTGCTCCTCTGGACCCCAGGATAGCTGAGTGCTTCTCTGGACCCCGGGATAGCTGAGTGCTCCTTCTCTGGACCCTGGGATAGCTGAGTGCTCCTCTGGATCCCGGGATAATTGAGTGCTCCTCTGGACCCCGGGATAGTAGAGTGCTCCTGTGGACCCCGGGATATCTGAGTGCTCCTCTGGACCTCAGGATAGCTGAGTGCTCCTTCTTTGGACCCCAGGATAGCTGAGTGCTCCTCTGGACCCCAGGATAGCTGAGTGCTCCTCTGGACCCTGGGATAGCTGAGTGCTCCTTCTCTGGATCCTGGGATAGCTGAGTGCTCCTCTGGACCCTGGGATAGCTGAGCACTCCTTCTCTGGACCCCGGGATAGCGGAGTGCTCCTTCTCTGGACCCCAGGATAGTGGAGTGCTCCTTCTCTGGACCCCGGAATAGCTGAGTGCTCCTTCTCTGGACCCCAGGATAGCTGAGTGCTCCTTCTCTGGACCCCAGGATAGCTGAGTGCTCCTTCTCTGGACCCCAAGATAGCTAAGTGCTCCTCAGGACCCCAGGATAGCTGAGTGCTCCTTCTCTGGACCCCGGGATAGTGGAGTGCTCCTTCTCTGGACCCGGGATAGCTGAGTGCTCCTTCTCTGAACCCCGGGATAGCTGAGTTCTCCTTCTCTGGACCCCAAGATAGCTAAGTGCTTCCTCAGGATCCCAGGATAGCTGAGTGCTCCTTCTCTGGACCCTGGGATAGCTGAGTGCTCCTTCTCTGGACCTCAGGATAGCTGAGTGCTCCTTCTCTGGACCTCAGGATAGCTGAGTGCTCCTTCTCTGGACCCCAAGATAGCTAAGTGCTTCTCAGGAGCCCAGGATAAGCTTTGTGCTCCTTCTCTTTACTTCGAGAAGAGTGCCACCTTGCTGCTAATAAAATAGTGGAAGTGGGGTTTCAGCTCTCTATTTTGTCAGAACCCGGACTGAGGAACCTTAGTTTAAGACACCCTGTGGGAACCTTAGAATTTATTTGATAAGTGTCTGTTAAAACAAAGTTCCCGAACAAATAACTATGGCATGCAATAATAATGAAAATGTCCTGAGTATATTTCTTTATTGTTTTTAATTAAGGCTTTCATATACTGACCAATGGTTTGGAAAGTGACATAAACTTAGTAGTATAGCTTCATACCTCTCTGTGTGTGAGTCTCACTTTCCCCTTCATTTTAAATGATAGCAACAGGGGCCGGGGCAATTGTGCAGTGGGGAGGGTGTTTGACTTTCACGTGGCCGACCTGGGTTCGATCCCGGCATCCCATAGGATCCCCAAGCACCGCCATGAGTGATTCCTGAGTGCAGAGCCAGGAGTAGCCCCCTGAGTGTTGCCAGCTTGGACCCAAAACGCCAAAAAACAAAGGCTCCTCTATTGCACAGATTGAGGACAACAAATGTCTAAATAAGGTACTGACAATGAGCTCAGAAAGCCACACCTAATAAGCAGGCGGGGAAAATTACCTGCATATCACAAAATGGTACTGAGAGAAAATTTCTGCCAACAAGATATGCCTGATAATGACCTCCTGTGACTACAAGAGTATGCCACCCACACGGCAAGCCTGGCAAGCTGCTCGTGTCATATTTGATATGCCAAATACCAGTAACATTTATATTAGGTCATTCCCGTGACCTAATATAATGGTTTGAGGCTCTTTATGTTCCTGGAGCAAGCAGATGCCTTTGGGTTCTACTAGCATGAGACAGGACATGGAGATATTACTGGTGCCCGCTCTAGCAAATAGATGATTAACGGGAAGATAGTGATAGTGATAGTGACCTCCAGCAAAATGTGACTGAAATTCCTGCCTTTAGAATATGGTATAGTAATGTTAGCTCTATGAAGCTATTTAGTATTTCTTTACCTTCTTTTTGGGGTCACACGGCGATGCTCAGGGGTTCCTCCTGCTCTGCACTCAGGAATTACTTCTGGCAGTGCTCAGGAGACCATATGGGATGCCAGGGTCAAAACCCAGGTTGGCAGCATGCAAGGCAAATGCCCTTCTCGCCATACTATCACTGTGACCAAATTACTTAGTATTTACATTGTCACCTTTATCTTAAAGCAGTGAATAGCCTGCAAAATAAGATGTTTTTATTTATTCAAGATTTTACTAATTCTCAGTGAAGAGCAAAAGCATAGACAAACTAACAGCTAAGGCGGGTAACTTTTCTCTTTTGGTGATAATAACAACAAGACTGAGCTAACGGCCTTAGCTGATGAGGTCTCAAGACAGGTGAAGGAATATACAAGAAGGATTTAAAATATTTTATTGAAATATTAATGCAAGCTAGAATTGAAGGCTAAAATAGAAGTTGAATTGAAGTAAAGATTTACCATGTCTGCGACTGATTTTCTCCTGAAACCAGAATATTATCCTGCTCATATTTTTTCATTGGGGGCAAGAGATACAAGACTCCTTGGGTCAGAAGCTCCTAGTTTGTTATTTACAGCCCAGCAGGCAGAATAAGCCTGTTTTCCTTCTGCTATTTCTTGTTCCCCAAGTTCTAAAGGGGTAAATTGGAGGAGCTAAACAAATAAGCCGAATAATTTGTTTGTTTGTTTGTTTTTATTATTATTATTCCAGGCAGTGCTCAGGGCTTACTCCTGGCTCTGTCCTCAGGGATCAGTCCTGGCTCGGTGCTCAGGGCTTACTCCTGGCTCGGTGCTCAAGGATCACTCTTGGCTCTATTCTCAGGGATCACTCCTGGCTCTGTGCTCAGGGATCAGTCCTGGCTCTATTCTCAGGGATCAGTCCTGGCTTGGTGCTCAGGACTTACTCCCAGATCTGTGCTCAGGGATCACTCCTGGCTCGGTGCTCGGGGATCACTCCTAACTTGGTGCTCAGGGATCACTCCTGGCTCTGTGCTCAGGGCTTACTCCTGGCTCTGTGCTTAGGGATCAGTCCTGGCTTGGTGCTCAGGGCTTACTCCTGGCTCTGTGCTCAGGGATCACTCCTGGCTCTATTCTCAGGGATCACTTCTGGTTCTGTGCTCAGGGATCACTCCTGGCTCTATTCTCAGGGATCACTCCTGGCTCTGTGCTCAGGGATCACTCCTGGCTCGGTGCTCAGGGATCAATCCTGGCTCTGTGCTCAGGGATCAATCCTGGCTCGGTGCTCAGGGATCACTCCTGGCTCGGTGCTCAGGACTTACTTCTGGCTCTGTGCTCAGGGATCACTCCTGGCTCTGTGCTCAACAATCAGTTATGGCGGGACCTAGAAGACAGTATGAGTCCCTGAGTGTAAACCCAGAATGACTTCATGCCAGGTACATCCCTTACCTTCCGGACTATCACTCCAACCCCAGCAAGCTTATTTTCTGTCCTAGAATGTGAAAGGATCTCATGCTTAAATATTGCTTTTATAAACACCAGATTGAGAAATGTCCTAAGCAAGGAGGGGTCAGGGTAAGGTATTCTTGCATCCTAATAAACACACGTGGAATTTTAGAGTAAGGAATCCCTGGGCCAGTGACTTCCAATAGAATTTAGAAACATATTTGTCCACAGAAAATAATCACGACATAGTTGCTTATTGAGTGGAATTTATTAATAGGTTCCTACTCATTAAATTCTTGAAAAATGATAAACTTTATGTGCATATATGTTGTAGTACACTGTTGCCCAGAGCCTCTGCACCTTGCCTGGAGTTACCTCCTGCAGGCCACTTACATTGTAGATGGGGCAGAAAACAGTTTGGATCTGACTTATATGGCAGTATATCTTACCATGTATTCTATGTCAGCTGGTATAAATATTTTCTCTCATGCTACCACAATCATCGTGGGACTAGATAGATCTTTCCCGTAGTTTTTACCTGGCTACATTGGATCTCTAAGTATAATTAGACCAGAAAGAAATGTTGTTTGCCTCCAAGCAAGCAAAAAATGGCTCTCGAATAAGTCTAAAGACTAATATACAAAACAACTATGAAATAAATACAAAATCTTGAGCAGGCTTGGAGAAATATATACCTGGCTGTAGAATATCCATTGGTACAGATACTTGCCCTTCCCACATCTGCATAGGGCCTGCTGGAAAACCAAGGGCCTGCAGCCTTGGTGGGGCGATATTAACATTTCAATGGGACTAGGTTTGGTCCTGGGAGAAGGTACAGGAGGGAATGTGACCCTAACTGCTATGCACTGATGTGCCCGATCAGGGCTGAAAAGATATAGACTGCTTTCTTCTGTGGTCTTCTCCCTCTTCTTCTTCTTCGCTCTCTGCCTCTGCTCTCCTCCTCTCCGTTCTCTGCCCTGTTGGGTTTAGCATGAGGTAGCAGCCATCTTGGCCTAGGATTCTAACACTGCACATGGCCGGGACCCAGCCAGGAACCTAAAGTCTGGGGTTTTCCTGTTACTGGATTGTACACCAGAACAAGTGTGAGTAAAGCCTTTTGAAACTCTGTTGGATTCGTGAGTCTTTCTCTGTCCATCGGCCGCTGATGCTCTGGGGCAGAAGGGGATTCCTGACCCTGCTCCCAGATTTTGTTAGGGGAACCCAGTGTTCTCCGACAAGTGGATTTCCCACCGAGATCTCCTGCTCTGCTCCCGGATTTTGTTGGGGAACCCAGCATTCTTTGACTCATATACATCATAACCATCACAGTTTGTGAAAACAATATTAAAAACGGTGATAAATCTTTCCCTGCAAACAGTCTACAAACTAAAGTTTCCTAAAAACTGTTTAGCAAGGATTTTTAATAACTGTTCTCTTTAGGTCTCTTTTTGAGCCAAAGAATATTTTCTTTGCAAACATTTGATAATATCTAAAGATGTTATCAGTTATAGCTCCACTAGTACATCTATAGCAATGAAGGAGCACATAAGGAGCACATATATATTTTCAGGTAACTTCTAGAAGCATAAAAAAAGCCTCAAAAGATATATTGACCTCTTTTTTGAATGCGACTTTTTATGACACATTGGGTTCCTATTATAAGAATATTTTTTCAGGGGGTAGAAAGATAGTGGCAAGGGTACCTGCCTTGCACGTGGCGGACCAGAATCAATCCTAGCCCCCTAGGAGTGATCTTGAAAGAGTCAGGAATAATCCCATACACTGCCAGCTATGGCCCAAAAATCCAAAAAAAGAAACGTATATTTTTCCCCAAATTCATATGTAACCTCAGATCTGCAGTGCTAGGAGAAGGTGTTACGTTTATTTTCCTTCTATAATTTAGGAATTGCTATTCCATGAGAGATAGAAAAAACTGATTTGAGTAAACTACATCTTAAAAAAAATCAGAACACAACTTCTCCAGACTCCCAAAAAGACATCTCGTTTCAATAATTTCTGTACTGTTTGTTTTGGGCCACACCTAGCAGTGCTCAGGGCTTATTACTGCCTCTTTATGCTCATAGATCACTTCTGGGGGCTGCAGACTGGGCTCAGGGGACTATATTGGGTTCCGGTGTTGAACCTGTGTTGGCCACATGCAAGGCAAATGTCCTACCAGCTGTACTATTTCTCTGGCCCAACTTTTCAACAATTTTTATGTTTCTTCATCATCTGGAGTAAACTCAAATTCCTAACATTAGTTTAGAGTCTCTGACTTTCAAGTATATACATCATCAAAGCACAAGCCCAATTTTTAACATACATCAACAAAACATTAATCTCTCACCCTTGCCAGAGGCTCATTCTTTCACAAGAGGAACTCTGAGACCTTATAATCAGAAAAAGGAAAACATGAGAGGCAAAATCAATTTAACGTAGACCCTGTGTTGGCCACTTGGCTCCGGCCACTTGATGAAGGTTTCCCTGGGGACAGCACAGGATGTATGTGAATATATGAATAACCCTGGGAAAGTGAAGGGACTATTATTGTTCCCAGATGGCAGAGGATTTAATTGCTTCTGTTCACCAGAATTTAAGGCTTTTCTTTAGTTAGTGATTGAAACTGAGAAAGACTGAAGGAGGCCATAGGAGGTAGGTTTGAGCAAACAACTCATTGGGAAGGGAAGGTCTGGACAGCTTAGGGGTCTGGGGAAGAAAATCTACATCATTTTTCTATATTTTCTAGTGAACCAGGGTGGTAATCTGGTTTACAATTTATGGGCCTATCTATTACTACAGCCATGTGTTTCTATACTCTATACAGGAAATAAGAACACTGGAGTGCATGCCATTTTATTAATGGCTTTGTGTGATCACTAAAGTATAGAAACCTATAATATCTGTAAGAAAAGCTACATTTTAGAATGTGATCACTAAAGTTTGGAAAGCTGTAATAGATACAAGACGTGAAACCATGTCAAAGGTCAACTGTGAATCCCTCTGAAGTATGGCCTTTATGACTGACACTTTACACTGAATCTGCAATGTGCTGAGGACCTCCCTTCTCCGTCATTCCTTGAACCCTTACATCAATCTGATGATAGTTTGAATAGGGAGAACTGTATGCATGAGTAAATAAGAGTAGGGTCCACAGAGGTGAAGCATTTACCAAAACCTCACAGCTAGTGTCAGAGTAGCCTGACTCGAAGGCACACAATGCCAGTCCCAGTTCTAGCTGTTAGTCTTAAGCAAAATATGTCTCCCTTTCTTAGGTACGGACAGGCTACTACTGCTTCTTCCATTACCTGAACACTTTTTCCCAGGATCCAGACAAATGCGAATTATGGCAGTGATAACGTAACTGCATTATTAAGAAAAGGAGAGAAAGCACATTCCTTTCTTCTTAGAAGCAGTCTAAAAATAAAGCATTAGTGGCTGTTATTTCATTACCGGGCACCTCTAGAGGCCGGCAGCTATAAACACTAATGACACAGTTTGGGAGTTAAACACACCAGAAGGTTCATCCCCAGCTGGGGTCAGTCACTTAACCCTTGTTCTCTCTATCTAGAGCCAGGAGAACACAGCAGTTGCCAAACATGGTCTCTGGGGTCAAAGCACTTAGCTCTGACCCTGGATCTGCCAATATACTTGCTGAGTGATCTTGGATAAGTTGCTTATTCTTCTTACACCTCTTGTATAAAACAGTTTTAAAATATTATCTCCTGTTAGTCTTATTATAAGAATCAAATAGATTAGTATTTGCAAGTCATTATAGAATACTTGGTGCATAGCAAGGATTATGTTTTTAAATAAAAATAATTAAGCATTCCTATATTTGAATTCAACAAATCATTTATATTTCAAAATCATTGAAATGAATGGACCAATTTTCTCCCCCACCTGCCCCCGGCCTCTCCTTTCCCTTCTGTGTATTTGGGTGATACTCTGCTGCTCTCAGGATTATTCCTGGCGCTGGGCCTTGGGGTCACAAACGTGCAATATGCAGCACAGAATATAAACACAGGCTGGCCCTATGTGAGGCAAGTGCCTTATCTCCCTACAGATGCTCTGGTCCTCCATAAGTCTGTTTTATTTGGGGGTCACATGAATTGGCGCTAGAGGGGCAATTTCTGGCTCTTTGATCAAGTGACTCCCTGGTGGTGCTGGGGAACCATATTCGTGCCAGCGATATGAACCGAGACTGTTGCAGATTCCTTGGCCTGCTCCTTTGGACATGAATTTATTTAGATGGATCTATTCATTTATAGATCCATCACCCGCAGAGCAGAAACCAGCTTTCCCGTTGAACCCCCCTGCACTCCATGGACCACGAGAGCAACTCGGACCTGAGTCCACCATCCCGATGGAGCCTCGGAGGCCAGGCCAGAAAAACTCCCACACCTTGCTGGCAGCGATCTGTGTCACAATCCACACTCTGCAGCTGGTAAGATCTCCCCCCAGCGTATTAATCCACTCTCCAGCCCACAGATTAATCCAGTCTCCAGCCCAGCTTGTCAGAAACCCAGCCTACAAGGACCCGCCCTGCAGAGACCCGCCCTTCAGAGGAGAGGTATTTCAAACCCAGGAATGCTTGAGCCTCAGACACAGGTACACCCGGCAGAGCAGAAACCAGCTTTCCCGTTGCGCCGCGGGCGCCGTGCGCCGCGATTTACCTCCAAACTACCACAAATATTCTACCCACCCCTCTGAGAGAGCCCCACAAAGCAATGAGAATATAGTGCCCGCATGGCAGAGCCTGGCAAGCTGTCCGATGCGTGTTCGATATGCCAAACCCAGTAACAAAAATGTTTATTTTCCTGACCCGAAAGAGCCCTTAATACGGCAGCAGTAAGAAAGGCAAACAAGCAGTGCCTGATAAAATTTCACGGCTGTCCTAGGCTGCCAAAGCGAAGAAGGACTAAAATGACTGTCTGTACTTTCAATGCATGTACACTGGCAGCGGAAGCATATATTGAGGGATCTGATGCTGCAAGCAAGAAAGATCAAGTGCGACATCATTGGTCTGACTGAGACGAGGAGGCGTCAGTCGCATCATGCTGTATTTGACACCGGAGAAGAATTGTTCCTTGGAACATGTGATGAAAGAGGCGTCGGTGGCGTTGGTGTCCTTGTCAACACGAACATGGCTGTCAACATTGATTCATTTGAATGCCTAACAAACCGAATAGGACGATTACACTTGAGGAGATGTGGCCCATGCCAGCAATTTCTATCTTCATTGTCTATGCACCAACATCCACATACAAAGAAGATGGAAATTGAGAAATTCTACATGGAATTGGAGGAGTTCTATAAAAAGATCACACCTTCTACAAGATCATAGTCGGTGATTTTAATGCCAAGATAGGACCGAGAAGATCGGCTGAAGAACTCCACATCGGGACCCATGGCCTAGAATGGAACGAACAGGGTGAGGAGACTATCTGAGTTCATCATGTCCACCAAGACTATTCATGGGAACTCACAGTTTCAGAAGGCTGAAGCGAAAGCGTTGGACATGGGAATCTCCTGGTGGACAGTTCCACAATGAAATCGACCACATCATCTTCAATCGACGGTTTTGTCTGACCCGATGTTGCTGTCGTCCCCAAATTCCAGACAGGATCGGACCACCGTCTCCTTCGTGCAAAAATTCTACTTCCCCATAGGGGAGAAAAGGCTGCAAAGTTTAAGAAGAGAACTCCCAGAGCGACCACCAACTGGGAACTCTTTGGCACCATTGCGGCAACATGGGAAGATACCATCATTGATGACATCGATGAAGAATACAACCGACTGGTTCAGCACCTCCATGATTGTGCGAAGAATGCCGAGAGAGAGAAAACACAAAAGGGCGGCTTGTCTTCAGAAACTCTCGAGCTCATTCGCCAGCGTGGCAAGGCGCGAGCCTCAGGAGACCAAATGCTAACGTCCAAGCTTGCTAAACAGTGCAGAGAAGCGATAAAAGCAGACCTCAAAGACAGAAGAGCAGAAATACTGGAAGATGCAGCAGAAGCCGGGAAAAGTATTCGCACTGCCCGCCTGTCCTTCGCCAACTATAAGACCAAGATGACTGCCCTCCGATGCCCTGATGGATCTATCACATCTTCCAGAAAGGCAATGGAGGAAGATTATCCAGGACTTCTACTCAAATCTTTTTGATAGCCACATCCACCTGCCCACATACCAAATTCCACAGGATGGATACGTCATTCCCAAGCGTTCTCCCTTCTGAAATCAGACATGCCATCTCATCGGTAAAGAAGGGAACAGCACCAGGCCCAGACAAAGTCAGACCCGAACATCTGAAGAATCTGCCATCGGTGCTCATCAATACACTAGCTCGGCTCTTCACCCGCTACCTGTCCGAATGCAAGGTGCCCTCCCAATGGAAAACCAGCAGGACAGTTCTACTGTTCAAGAAGGAGACATTCATGACATCGGCAACTATCGCCCCATCTGCCTGTTGTCTGTCATCTACAAGCTGTTTACGAGTCATCCTGAACAGGATTAGCAGAACACTAGATGAAGGTCAACCATGCGAGCAAGCAGGTTTCGGAAAGGATTCAGCACAATCGACCATATCCACACAGTAACCAAGCTCATTGAGGTTTGTAGGGAGTACAAGATGCCGCTCTGTCTCACGTTCATTGATTTACAGAAAGCCTTTGATTCTGTGGAGACTGAAGCAGTCATCGAAGCCCCTAGTCAAACAGGGTGTTCAAACCCAATACATCAAGATCCTTCGTGAGCTGTATTATGGATTCACCACCAGGATCTCACCATTCTACAAAGTGATCATTGATGTCAAAAGAGGGGTTCGACAGGGTGATACCATCTCACCAAAACTCTTCAGTGCCACCCTCGAGAACATCATGAGACAATTAGAATGGGAAGGAATGGGAGTGAAGATAGATGGTCGGCAACTACACCACCTCCGCTTCGCTGATGACATCGTTCTAATAACACCAAACATTAGCCAAGCGGCACAAATGCTGGCTGACTTTGACCGAGAATGTGGAAAGGTAGGTCTACAGCTGAATCTGAAGAAAACTATGTTCATGAGAAATGAACTAGTTCCAGAGGCCCCATTCACTCTCAATGGAACAAACATCTCTGAATGCAGCAGTTATGTGTACCTAGGTCGAGAAGTCAACATGATGAATGACCTAAAACCTGAGCTGCGCAGGAGGAAGAGAGGCGGCATGGAATGCCTTCAAAGGCATCGAAGAAATAGCTAAAAGGACAAAGAACCTCCGGCTCCGGGCACATCTCTTCGACTCCACCGTTCTCCCTGCATTAACATACGCCTCAGAGACCTGGGCCCTACGAAAGCAGGATGAGAATGCTATTCGGGTCTCCCAGAGAGGCATCGAAAGAGCTATGCTTGGAATATCCCGTCTCACTCAAGTGAGGAGAAGGAATCCGAGTTCTGACCTCCGTCGCTATTCCAGAATCAGGGGCGTGTCTCGTTTGCCAAGGCATCGAAAATCAGATGGGCTGGACATGTAATG
>JAJIBD010021992.1:0-130654 GCA_021461705.1 Cryptotis parvus | reverse complement strand
CCTAACAGATCTGCAGTCACACTAAGGAATGCTAACTTCTGCTTTGGCTTTTGTTTTAGGATACTGAAATTTCAGAATGTTTTATCTTGCATTTCTGCACATTGTTTTTTTCCTTTTTAGAATATTCTATTTATTATTCCGATTATTTTTTATTTATTCTATTTATTATTCACATTTCGCTCAAACAGCTCTAGTTTTCTCTATTTTATCACTACCATAATACATCAGGTTCATTTTCCTTTTACTTTCTTTGGGTTTATTTGTTTGTTCTAATAATTTCCATTTGGTAATCAGTGTCACCGTAAAAGACAGTTTTAGCATTAAAGCAATTTTTTCTCCCACCTAAGTAGACCATTAAAGACAATGGAAAGGAGAACAAATGTGCTTTCCAGGAACGCTTTTTCCTCTCCATTGTATCAGCTCATTGCAGACAGCATGTGTACAATTCACTTTGACTGAATCATAATAAATACGAGACAATCTGGTATAAACCACTTTTTTATAATACAATGCTTGCCAATAAATTCCACTTACAGCCTTAAATCAATTGGTGCAGATGCAAAAATTATGTAAAACTGGTGGTACCTGCTTGCTGACCTTGTGGGCCCTCCCAGATCTTGCCTCAATAAACTTTTTCTTTCCTAATGATCTGGCAGTTATTCCTATCAAGAGAATACAATGGGGGCCTGCAAAATGGGGAGTGAAGCAATGATTCAGAGACCACCAGGGTCCTTAGAAAGATTAATTTGTATGAGCCACCTGAAAAGTTGGAAAAATCTCAATGCATTTCTGAATACACATATTCATTTTGTGCTGATTTCTGTTCCTCTTGTGCCCTGTAAAATTTCAAGGAATGTAGCTGAGGTGAGGTCTGGAGATTTCCACAAAGAGATTAAGAGAGGCCATAAACTAAGAAAACCATGGTTTTGTGTAACTATTGGGCATGAAATACTCTCAATACCAAGACGTCCTGACTCAGTAGAGAAACTGAGTACATGTCTTACAGACATTCAGGGAACATTTCAGTTAATATCCTTAATTGAATTTAAGTCTAAAAAAGAGTCTATACTTGCTATCTTTATTTCCTAATATGTTATTCCATTACATATGAGTTTATTTTAAACATTTATTTTATCAACTAGATCTTGAAGCAATTACATTTTTTTTTGTAGAACTCTAGGTCTGATTGGGGTTTTTAAGAAGCCATTCCTATTTAACTGGACTCTCAATAAGACACTTACCGAATAGATATTAGATCTGACTCACCAAGTGCTTAAAGGGCGTTGTTTTCTTTTATATGAAATCCTGAAATGTTCTTTACATATCAGACCTGATGAAGTTGAGCTATAAAGAAGACTTGGATCATCCTTTCAACTTAGCTGATGCTCTGGTTTTGTAATTACTTAAAAGGGGTCAGTGGCTTATCTATCTCCTATGGGTGGTGTGTGTAGGTGATTTCCTGGAATCTTAGCCAAGATTTTGTGTTTTTCTGACCCAGAGAAGTTCCAGGTTGAACAAGAAGCAGAGTGTGATAGGAACCAGTATAATCGGCAAATCTAGGTGCAGCTAATAAAGTGGAATCAGGCAAATGACTTACCTCCTTTCAGCCTTTGATTTACCTTGTAAATAAGATAATAATACTCACTTTAGAATAGATGTAAGATTAAAGAGGAGGTCTGGCAAAAAATAGTATGTGACATGTAATGAATATTGTATACACTGTCTGGGTATACAATATTCCAGCATCCTGGCATCATTAGAATTATCTTCTTAAGCATGTTAAATTTTCCGTAAACTTTGAAAATTTTTGTTTCTGAATGAGAAATGCAGAAATTGTTATCCTCACGATTTTACAGTAACCCAACAGAATAATGAATGCAGTGGCTTGGAACTCCCTGTCTTGAAAGCCTATGGTCATGGGTTCAACCTCCCCAGTACCTCACATGTGCAAAGAGCAATTCTAGTAGTTTCACTTAAAGGGGTGTACTCCCCAGCAAGCATAGCTAAAAATATGTGCATGTACCATAACCAGGAGTGTGACCCTTATTGATGATGTGTTTGAAGACCATGACAACAGTCCCTTTGAGCATCACCACCATAATTTCTGATCCCCAGCTAAGGTGTGATTCTTAGCAAGCATGTGTGCAAACACTAACACGGAGTGCAAATTTCAGTGAGCACTGCAGCCAGTCAAGCACAAGAGCATCACAACCTGATGTACAAGTCCCTGTAGCACCTCAGTTATTAAAAATATATATGAGCACCACAGCTGGGTGGGTTGCAACCATCGTCGTTAGAACAACATCCACAACAAGGGATAAAGGAAGAGGGAGACAGGGGAAAGCTTAAAAATATAAAAAAAAACAAACCCTAATCTAAGAAAGGCTCTGAATTATTTAAATGAATGAAGGGCTGTTTGTATTTAGAATGGATCCAATGCTTCACATAATATATGGAAACTAATAAAAAAAAGTCCCCAGGTAAAAGTGCAGCTAGCACACTTATTCTTTTAGGATTTTCAGGATTAAGGAAAAGTATTTTGAAAATCTTTGCTAAGTTGAAAATCTTTGCTTAGTTTCTGATTGCAAAGTAATATGTGAGCATGGTAAAACTACCCAATATAAAAAGTACAAGTTTATACAACTACCATTTTCTAAGAAAATTGGAATTACTATTCATGAATTCAAATACTTTTTTTTTTTTTTTTTGCTTTTTGGGTTACACCTGGCAATGTTCAGGGGTTACTCCTAGCTCTGCACTCAGGAATTACTCCTGGCTCTGCACTCAGGAATTACTCCTGGCAGTGCTAGGGGGACCATATGGGATGCTGGGATCGAACAAGGGTCTGTCAGTGCAAGGCAAACGCCTTACCCTCTGTGCTAGCACTCCTGCCCTGAATTCAAATAATTCTATTGATAAATATGTTCTTTCATATACAAATAGTTAAGATCTACTTTTAATTTTATTATATTTATAACATTTAAAATGGTATAAGTATTTATTAAATTCACTAGTCTCTTGTCTCTCCATTTTTCATCAATTTGCTTGAGCAGGCGCCAGTAATGTCTGGCACAGTAATGTCCAGTAATTGTTACTGTTTTTGGCATATCGAATACACCACAGATAGCTTGCCAAACTAATCTTATTTATTTTGGGGTGTTGGTTTGTTTGGGGGGGTCACACTGGGGGTACTCAGGGGTTACTTAGCACTGAAGGGTTGGGGACCATGTGGGTACCAAGGACCCAATCAGTGGCTCCATCAGCAAAGCATGTGCTTCTGCCCTTGGAGCTATCTCCTCACTTCTCTAAACCCAGTTGGTGA
The DNA here is from genome assembly GCA_021461705.1 of Cryptotis parvus. NCBI lineage: Eukaryota > Metazoa > Chordata > Mammalia > Eulipotyphla > Soricidae > Cryptotis > Cryptotis parvus. Next base: position 127,332 of record JAJIBD010021992.1, on the reverse strand, counting down.
ATATGGTCTTAGACAAAAGTCATTGGAGATTCTTAAAACTCCATTGTGCTACTGGAGCCCCCTGTATAGGAAATATGTAACCAAAGACCACACACTGTGTCCACACATTTGGGTTTTTATGAGATGTAATGGGATACGTGTTTGATAGGTATACCAGGTTTTGAGATATTGTGCGGGGTGCTTTGCGCCCCCGCCGCCATGGGGGGTAGGCCTGTGTCCAGGTGTGGAGTCCGGACCTTGAGAATGGCTGTGGTTGTGCTACACAATGTTTTTCCAGCCTCTGAGAGCCTATGAGGTGTGGGGAAGGCAAGGGCCAGAACCTGCCCCATTCCAGGATGCCCCATCAGCATAACACAGGGCCGGCAGGCAGAAGCTACACCCTGCACCTGAGTACCTGGTTTCTGGTCAACAGCATTAGCAGCAGTTCTGGGGGGCCTCCATGCCTTTGTAGAGGGGACCGTATCTGTTCTTAATATTTTATTTATGATATTTGGTTCTGATTGTCTATGAAAAATTTTCTTTTGTATTAGTACAAACAGGTGACTATTTTTAATATATGTTGACATATAGCCAATAGGAAATTGGGTTTTCTGAGAATGACTTTATTTTACAACCTTTGAGAGTTCTTTCTTGATACAGTTCTTCAATTTGTTTTTTATAAAAATAATTCATTGTTTCCTTCTCTTTTACTTGGAGAGATTCCTGATATAGATATAAGATCTCTATGCTTAGACCAAAATTTATTTTGATGCATGATACAAAAAACACTCCTATTTAAGATTGGGAAAGTTCAATTTGGCTTATTTACATTGATTTCCACCGATGTAAAGTTTTCTTTCTCAACTTGGTTTATTTATTTAGTTTTTGGTCTACACTCAGTGTAGCTCAGGCCTTACTCCTGATTTGAAATGCAAGAATCACTCCTGGTGGGACTTATGGGGTGTTGGATTTCCACCCTACGTCTCAGGTAGCAACACAAGTGTCCTACCAGCTGTACTGTCTCTCCAGCCCTACGTGGTTTATTAAAAATCCTCATTTTCTCATCAGTCTGGGTGACCCTGAAGGTGTTTGTATACCTTTCTCTCAAATTGACTACATTAAGTCTAAAAAAGGAAGGAAACTTTTCTGTGCCATGCATGGCTGTCATCACTGGATTTTACCAAAGTGAAAATGGGAAGCCAGGTTTTCGGACAAGTTAAGGTAGAAGCTGAATTATATTTCATGATTATCAGTGGGCTTATTGTGATCATCAGTTGTCTTTGTGCTACACTTTTTTTTTGTTTTTTGGGTCACACCCAGTGATGCTCAGGGGTTACTCCTGGCTCTGCACTCAAGAATTACTCCTGGCGGTGCTCGGGGACCATATGGGATGCCGGGGATTGAACCCAGGCCGGCACAGGCCAGCCCGCGTGCAAGGGAAACGCCCCCCGGCTGGGCTATCGCTCCGGTCCCTATGCTACACTTTTATGTAGCACAAAGTTGAGAAGACTAAGTATGACGAATCCCTGTTCCCCATGATGCACCAGCATATTGTTGCCCCATCCCATTCAGTCTAGACATATTTGAACTTCTTTCCACCTGCAACCCTTCACCAAACAAACAAACCCCCCAAAAAAAAAAATTAGAAAGTGTCGTTACAAGTAATTTTTCTCATGGAGAAAACAATGCCAAAGAATCTCAATATTATGAGCATGTGGCTTCAAACCTGGTGGGTTTCTTGGGTAAATGCCAAGAAGGTTGTCTCTGGAGGAGAAAAATCAGCATTTTTCTTGTGGAACTTTAATTGGAAATCAAGTGGTGATTTTTCCTAGACAAGAGATCAAATGAAATGGACTGGTGTTTTCATCTTTGTCCCTAAATGGGCCATAATCCTGGTCATAAAAACCTACCACTTAAACTTTGGCAGTCTTGCTTTCCCAGGAAACTTTATTACTAAGTATTAGTTTAACTCAAGACATAGCTTCTATAAGCCAGGTCTGAGACAAAGTCATGGATAAAGTGATTGTATTTGTGGGTAAGTCAGGATTCTCCTACTGTCCTGGACTAAGATAGACAGTGCCCCTTTGAGTCTTGATGACATTTTTCTGGGCAGAGAAAGTATTCTGCCCACTCCATATAAATGATACCTCTGGCCAAGAACACAAAATAAGAAGGTGTAGAGAATTTTGAGTCTCAGGTTTTCCCAAGAGTGGCAAGTTGATCGTTTCTTCCCCTTCAAGTTTCTTTTAGAATCGTTTCTTCCCCTTCAAGTGAATCCAGAATGCTCTGGATAATCTCATGAAAAAGGGTCAGGTCCTGAAGGCCTACTGGGGATGGGATGGGGTTCCCATCAATAGTTTCTCTCTTTTTCCTTCTGCTTAGACTGTTTATCTTTTGTGCCAATCAAGTCAACTCCAGCTGCTTTTGATCTTGGAGCTTGGCCCTGATTGGTTTTCCTGGCTAGATTGATCTGTTCTATCCATCGTACAGGTATTCTATGCAGGCAGTTACATTCTGTGCCACTCATATCTCCCCATAATAATAAGCAACAGGATTCTAGCAAAGACAACATTTCATGACTGCTTTGTATATATTTTCAATGTCAAAAGTGAATCCAAGGCCTGTCTTGCTTGGAGTGGCAGTTGGGGGAGCGGTGGGAGTGGGTAATAAACAATCTTAATAAAAATTATTCATGTCACTTTTCACTTGTCTTCCTGTTGTTCATCGATTTGCTCGAGCGGGCTCCAGTAATGTCTCCATTCGTTGGGAATGAGATCCATTATTGTTACTGTTTTTGGCATATCGAATACACCACGGGTAGCTTGCTAGGCTCTGCCGTGGCTCTGGGTTCATTCTAGGGGGCCCAGTCTGGCCCAATCTGGGCCTCCTGGTAGGAAGACAACTTACACAAAATAGTAACAGGCTTCTCCCAAGTAAACAAACAGGAAATGAACATGGGCAGTAAGCGGGTGGGGCATTGCTGGAGGGGTCATGGCTTCTGGGAAAAATTATTTATATTCAAATTAAAAGTTTATTTTAAGGTACAATACACTTCTGATCACTCTTGTAGCTTACAGATTTTGTTTTTCTTTTTTGGGTCACACCTAGCAATACTCAGGGGTTACTCCTGGCCTTGTACTCAGGAATCACTCCTGGCAGTGCTCAGAAAACCATATGGGATGCTGGGGATTGAACCCAGGTCGGCCTCATGCAAGGCAAATGCCCTACCTGCTGTACTATTGCTCTGGCCCTGTAGCTTGTTGCAGTAGAACATAAGGGTTTTTAATCTAAGAACATAAAGCTTTTTAATCTTATTTTTTCATATATACTATGAAAACACTTAAATTTATATTGGCCCCTCTCTTTCTCTAGATACTTTTTATTTTTTTTATTTTTTTCTAAGAAGCGTGATATAAATTTTTATTTAGAAATGGAGGCAAGAAATCAGTTTAAAATTCATCTCACAGAGCAGGTGCTGCCTCTATCTCTTTGTAGACTCTTATTTGTGCTTTAATGTTTTTTTTAAATTTTTTATTTTTACAATTACAAAGATATACAATTAAAAAGTTCATATTTGGGTTTTGGTCATACAGTGTTCCAGCACCCATCCTGCCACCGGTGCCCATCTCCCACCACCAACGTCCCCGGTTCCCTCCCCCTCCCCCCAGCCCTCCTCCATGGCAGGTTATTTATTTCTTTCCGTTTCTCTCTCTTTCTCTTTTCCTTCCCCTCCAGACTATGGATTACAGAACATACATTAAAGGGTTGTCATGTGTATCTTTTTGCCTCTATTTAATGCTCAGTTTCTCTAGATACTTTTTAGATCCCTCAGAAGAATTTTGTTGCACTACATGACATCCATACCATAGTGAAAAACCAGCTCAGCTCCATCTAGCTAGTTTTCAGAGGATGAAGTGAAAATCATTTCTGTGTCTGAAATGAGAAGGGGATATTGTGTAGGCAGGAGGCAATTATCCAGGTTGGCTTTAAGCCAGGCCAGTAGGGTTCAGTTGCTTCTCCTGCAAAAATTACCATCTGGTCTTTAATGACCAAGAGTGGTCAGGCTGGCATTCATTTACACCTCATTCCAGGAAGGCACCTCTGAGAATGAGAGTGCCTGGTAATGTAATACCGCTCCAGGGCTCCCAGAGTAGGGTGTTGGTGCTCAGAGGACATGGGGATTGTTTGTTCACAAGAGAATCTATTCGAGAAAAAAAAAGCAAGAATTCAGGAAAAAAAAGACCACATTTTGATCATTGTGAGATACACAGTTACAAAGTTGTTCATGCTTTGGTCTAAATCATAAACTGTTCCAACACTGATCCCTTCCCCAGTGTACATTTCCCACCACCAGAGGCCCATGTCCTAGTTTCCTTCCTGCTACCCACCACCCCAATGGAATGCCTTTATGGCAGGTACCTCTCTTTTTCTCTCTTTCTCTCTCTTTCTCTCCTCTCATAGCTGAAAGTTGCTGAGAGAAAAATTTTAAAAATTATTATCAAAAAGAAATGAATTTTGTAACTATTATAATAGATTTTTTCAGAATACCAGGGGTTGAATACAAGCAAAGAATATACCACTGAGATACATCCTAGTCCAATGATGTATGTCAATTAGACTTACTGAGGTGATCATAGCAATATAAACACAAATCATTATGTAATACACCTAAAACTAATGTTACATTTGGATTATATACTAAGAGGAGACCAAAACTAAGTCAACAAATGAACCTACCTAGTGTCCCATAGTGAGTAATAAATGGTGTCAAATAAAAGAACCGTACAGATTTGCTAGACATCCTGCTCACGGAGGCAATAGGTAGGCTATGAGAGCTGCTTCGGCTCCTTCCCATCTCATCCTTGTGACGGCTCTGGATTTTGGGGGATTCTATGGGAGTTATTGTTTGTGACTTAGTCATGCTCTCTACAAGCACTGCTAGGTAAAAGACTTTCCTGAAGTGTTTCCATAATATCTTTCCATCTTAACATTTCCATATCTACCCACTGTCACATTTTTTAAAGAAAAAATTTTAAAATATAGTCTCTCAGCTTTCCACAATATTATTCCAATGTGCCCAAGTTGTAGCACTGTGACATTAATTTGCACTGTGTTGGCACAAATTTGGCAGTACTTGGCACAGACTGAATATGTCTGGTTTCTAAATATAATATGGAGAATGAGTTAAGGAATAAGACAAATCCTCATACTTATTGTCCTGTTAAGCATGGCCTGATGGTAATAAATTAGAAGTACTAGTATCTTCCCAATTAGCACTTCTTGCAAGACAACAGCTTCCTCCCAAGAAAGTTGTAATATAAAGGCTATCTTGGGTATTTCTGTCTGTCATGTCTATTTTGTGTGCCATTTTGTGGAATTCTCCTTTTCTTCACCATAATACTTTAATAAAAGTCAAAGTTCTTAAAAACAAAGGGTATTTTCTCCAAACTCGTCTTTGGTGGCCATCTAATGAATTTTTTTGTGTGCATAAAAGTAGGCCATTAATATTAGAGCAATTCTTTAAACAGGACTACCTCTCACCAGGGACCCTGGAGGATTTTCTAAAATGGCAAGACTATAAGAAAAGAAGCTTTTGTGGCTGTAAGAGCTGTTCTGCTTTATATTTGTGAATTTTTGCTTTTGAAATAGGTCTTTATGGGCTTACAATACTCTGGCAGCTTGGCACCAAGCTGCCAGAGTATTGTACTATATAGTTTGATGAGATTTTGCTCACTCTTCTCCCTCCATGTTTGGTCACAATAGCTTTAGGGGGCTGACTCTCATTGAAGTTGAAAAATATGCTACACATTAAACTTCCTTGTTTGTATACAATGATTTACATTTTATTTCCTGATGCTTTTCAGGTCAGCAAAGGATGCTTATGGAGGTCAGGACTGGTAACGTCTGTGTGCATTCCTGACTGTGCAGAGTTGGAATCTCCAGATCCTAAGGTGCCATCAAGTTGTACTGAGTTTTACTTGATCATAACACATGGGAACTAATCCTTGCTTGGAAGCTGTGGTCTTCAGTCTAAAGGCATGCTATGCTACTTGAAAGAAAATGAAACAATTTCAATCTCCTCAGGGCCCAGAATTTTTTCTTCATTGCAGAGAAGAATTTAAAGAGACGATATATAGTAAAACAAAAGAAAGCTTTACTGAAGATTTAGTACAAGTTCTAAGGGAGGCAGAGTACAGGCAAATTCAAAGAAGAACCACCCAAGGGAATGGGGTCTGGGTAATTTAAAGAGCTTCTCTAAATGATGGAATGGATATTCACGAGAAAGAAGAGCTTTTCCAAGAAAAGTCAGCCCCTTTGTCGAAGACTTCTAGGTATTAGGGCCACCCACCATTTTATATGTGTGGTCTATCTGGAATGGTCAGAGTGTCAGGTGAATTGTGGGAGGAGGGTGATGGTAATTTCTCTAAAGTCCCATTACAATGAAGAAGAAAAATGGTCAGGTTGTGGGTATGTTTTCTGCCATCATCAGTCCCTTTCCAATTTCAACCAGTTCATCCACAAGACTTCTGTGGAGTCAGAGTAAGTGATCAAAGGAGGTGTCAGTGGATCCAGATGGAGGTCTTCTAACCTTACTAGCTGGCTTCACTTTTAGTTTCAAGATGAGAGAACTGACCCTAACCACATGTATTTACATCTCATGCATATTCATGAATAAGTATATTAACCAAGAACTAAACCATAAAACATGTTCCAACCACAAATTTGGTAATACTGAAACAAGTGCAGCTGCTCATAGGTTTGTCTTCATCTGTAATAGCTTAGTGGATAAAGCTCTATTTTTACATTAAATACTTAGTTTTTATTTTTAATAGTCTTGGTCTTTTGATAATACTTATAAAACTGAAATGTTTAATAATGCTATATATAGAAACATTAAAAAATTCAACTATTAAAATTATCTTGTGCCTTAAGTTTAAAGTTAGTAGTAATATTACCTACTCTTATCCATCATAAAAACATTTGACTTACTTGTTTGGTGCATATTTGTTACTGGATGACAGAAATGGGTTGTGCACGGTATGGTATCTTTTAGAGTGAGACCTTTGTATGAGTCATCTGGAAAATAATAAGAGGTTGGTTTGACTTGCAAATTAATATGTAAATGAATATACAGCCTCTGAAGGAATAATACTGGACTTGAGGAAAGCACTCCTATTGATAGTCTGGGTGAAAAGGGAGAACAATAGAGTAACCTTTCAAAACAAGGCGAGTCTCAGGACAAAGTGTTAGTAATTTCATCTAAGTAATTCATACAATGATAGACACATAACTGATGAATTGTTAAGTAAAAGGAAATAAACCAAGAATAGAAGCATATTTTAAGTCACTAGATCACTAATCACTAAACGTCCCGTTGTTCATTGATTTCCTCAAGCGGGCGCCAGTAACATTTCCATGTGACCCTATTTTAAAAGTCATGGTTGTATTTATGAATAAATTGAGAATAAGAGATACTCTTGCATTTAGTAATAATACAAAGTATGGCTGCTTTTCAAGAGCCATCTGTGAGCATGCTATAATCTTCTTCTAAACAGTTTAATAAAGGGGGGCAGAGCGATAGCACAGTGGGTAGGGCACTTGCCTTGTTGCCCAGTTCAATCCCTGGCATCCCATATGGTTCCCTTAGCACCGCCAGGAGTAATTCCTGAGTGCAGAGCCAGGGGTAACCCCTGAGCACTGCCGGGTGTGACCAAAAAAGCCAAAAAAAAAAGTTTAATGAGAAAAGAAAGGAAGAATTCCTGCCTCTTATGAATGAGAAAGGTTGTAGAAAGAAGGGCACAGCATTATGTCAAATAATATCTTTAGGCAAAGCAATAAATTCCTACACTCTTAAGCTTTCTTAAAGGAGTGCTCATTTTTCAAATCAGAAATTATTTTTTTATTTAAAAATAGGGTTTCTGAGTCCCCATTTTGCTTTTCCTTACTGACCTGGATATGTTCTTCATGCATATCTTTTTTTAAATGCACATTACTTTTTTCAATGCTAGAAGAGGGAGGAATGTGTAAGAGAAGAAAGAGAGAGAGAGAGTGAAAGTGAAAGAGAGAAAAGAGATAAAGAACCTGCCATAGAGGCAGGCTCGGGGGGGGAGGGAAATCAGGAACAATGGTGGTGGGAAATGTGCACTGGTGGAGGGATGGGTGCTGGAACACTGTATTGCCGAAACCCAAACATGAACATCTTTGTAATTGTAAATCTCCTGGTGATATAATAAAATATTAAGAAAAAATAGAAAGAAAAAAACAGAACTTTTTAGGTTTTTAATTTATTTTATTATTATTATTATTATTATTATTATTATTATTATTATTATTATTATTATTTTGCTTTTTGGGTCACACCCAGCGATGCTCAGGGGTTTCTTCTGGCTCTGCACTCAGGAATTACTCCTGGTGGTGCTCGGGGACCATATGGGATGCCGAGGATCGAACCCGGGCCAGCACAGGTCGGCCGCGTGCAAGGCAAGCGCCCTGCTGCTGGGCTATAGCTCCGGCCACTTTTAGTTTTTTTTAAATGAAAAATGTTGAAAAGAAACAATTTCAAACCAAGGCAAAAGGGAAGAACATACTATATGTACCCCTATATATCTATTAGCTTTATATATTATTAATAAATTGATGATTTTATGATAGTCTTTATAAGGTACAAGTAAAACTACATTTTATCATTAAATGAGTTTCCATAAAGATGCTTATAAATGGAACAACTACAAAGTTATTGGGGGGAATCTTGCTCTAAGAAATCATCTTAAGGGAAGCCCCATCAGAAATGGAGATAAGGAGGTCAGACTGACAGTACAGCAGGTAGGCACTTGCCTTGCATGCTGCTGACCCGTTCAATCCCTGGCACCACATATGGTCTTCCTAGCACCTCCAGGAGTGATCCCTAAGCACAAGCTAGGAGTAAGCCCTGAACATAGCTGAGTGTGGTCTCCCAAACCAAACCAACAATCAAAAAATAGGGACATAACTATACAGACACTTCTGCAAAAAGGCCAATAGATAAAGAAAATAAAACCCCCATCATTATCACTTACCAGGGTACCACAAACCAAACTGACAGTGAGATATTATGTTACATCTGGGTCAAATGCTTACACTAAAAAGTCTAGAAACAACAAATGCTGTCAAGAATAGAGCAAAAGAACTCTCTTCACTTTTGGTAGGAATGTGAACTGATCTAGTCATTATAGAAAGCAGTACAGAGATTCCGCCTCCAAAATAAACAAATAAACAAACAGATAAATAAATAGAACCACAATTTGATCTAGCAATTCCACTCCTAGGTATCTAACTAAAGAACAACAACAAAACCCACATATTAAAAAAAGAAGTCCTGCACACTTAACACCTATGCTCACTGAAGTGCTAGTTATAATAGTCAAGTTCTAGACAAAAACCTGTGTTCAATAACGTATGAGCAGATGAGGGAGATTTGGTCGGTATGCACAATGGAATATTTCTCAGCCACAAGAAAAGTTGAATCTTGTCTTTTCCACCCTCCTGATGGAAACTGGAAGGGTTATGCTAAGTGAAATACATTAAACACCAGATGATATTACTCATATGTGTTATATAAAGAAACAAAAACAAGGGAAGAGACAACATTCAATGGAAAACAAAAGATCTAACCACAGAATCAAAGTAATCAAGGGTGGGGGTTGTTTGGGGGGTCAGTGGCCTGAAAGGGTCTATTGAACTTTGGCAGAAAGATATAAACACTGTGGTGGTGGGTCTGGCATGGTAACACTGGACTCTTAAAGCATAAACATTATACTCTTATAAACCATGTGTTACCTTAATAAAAATAAAATATCTAAAGGGAGGTTCAGTTGTTAAGTTAGTAAGTTATCCCCTTATTTTATATTATATCAAAGAACATTTTCTGTCTTCTTTTCCTCCTGTTTTTCCTTTAATAGGGATTTTTTCCCCAAAATATTTGGCCAGGAAGTTGTCTGTTTCATAGATTTATACAACCCAATTTTGCCTTCTCCTCATTGTTGTTACTGCTTTAATAAACGGTGTGTAATACTTATACTTGGTTGTGGGACTTACACATTCAGTTTTGATGCTCCCAGGTGTTGCTATGCTCACATTACATGGTTACTGGGGGTTGCACATTTGCCCTTGATGCTTGAACACTTCAGCTGGATATCCTGGCTCTGGAAATGGCACACTCAGGCTGTTGAGGATTCCAAACAGTAGATTACAAGTGGGTGGCACACCAGGGACAAAATCTGTAGCCTTGCACTTGAAAAACAGGAGGGTGTTTTTTGGTTTTTGGCACAGGTCGCCCTGTGCTCTGCGACCTGACCATTGGTCATGGTGGTGGTGGCATGCTGGAGGGAGTGGGGGAAATTCCTGTGTATTTGCTCAAGAATGTCCCCTGTGCCCTCATGGTGCTCAGGGATTTGGTGTGTGATTAAATGAGGGTTGACAGGATGCAAGGCTAAATGACAATCTCTGTGGCCAGTGAGATTGGCCCCCTTTAATCTGATCATTTGTAAAGAGCACTATAGGATTGTTTTATTTTAATAATTGTGCATTTGGTTCACACTTGTGTTAAAATCTTGTATGAAAAAATCCTGATATTACTTCCAGAATTAGTGAGTGCATGTTAAATCCCATGATTTTTCACTTGGCCTAAGATATGACAGTTAACTCAGGATTCTGCCTCTTAAGAATTCAAGGCAAATTGTTACACTTTAGGGAGTGAGTACTCTATAACTTATCAGACTCTTGGAAAACAAGATTACCAGAAGACAGCCTGTTCACTGAAGTCTGCACATAGCTCTTTTTGTCTTGGAAGGGATACAGGTTTCCTCCATTATGTGAAAGTGGACAATTTTTATTCAAGCTTTTCTTCAGCTAAATGGTTAGAAAGCTTTTTTTTTTTCCTTTTTGGGTCACACTGGGCAATGCTCAGGGGTTACTCCCGGCTCTGCACTCAGGACTTACTCCTGGTGGTGCTCAGGGGACCATATGAGATGCCGGGATCGAACCCGGGTCGGCTGCGTGCAAGGCAAATGCCCTATTCACTCTGCTATTGCTCCGACCCCATAAATGGTTAGAAAGCTTTGAAGTATTTCTAGAGTTTTAGAAATACTGCTTTCAAATCCACCAAATAACACATAAAATATAAAATAACTCTAACATATAGTAAAAACTGGTATGAGACACAGTTTGCAGAAATTAGTTGAAGGTCCTTCTCTAGAGCAGCCCATAGAACGGTATCTTTTTTTTTAATTAATATTTTATTATACCACCGTGAGATATACACTTACAAAGTTGTTCATGTTTAGGGTTTATGGTCACACAGTGTTTCAGCATCCATCCCTCCACCAGTGCCCACTTCCCACCACCAATGTCCCTCCCCCATTCCCTCCCCCTCTCATAGCTTGCCTCTATGGCAGGTTCCCTATCTCCTTCCTTCCTTCCTTCCTTCCTTCCTTCCTTCCTTCCTTCCTTCCTTCCTTCCTTCCTTCCTTCCTTCCTTCCTTCCTTCCTTCCTTCCTTCCTTCCTTCCTTCCTTCCTTCCTTCCCTTCCTCCCTTCCTTCCTTCCTTCCTTTCTTTCTTTCTTTCTCTTTCTTTCTTTCTTTCTTTCTCTCTCCCTCCTTTCTTTCTTCCTTCCTTCCCTTCCTTCCTTCCTTCCTTCCTTCCTCTCCTCCCTTCCTTCCTCCCTTCCTTCCTCTCCTTCCTTCCTTCCTTCCTTCCTTCCTTCCTTCCTTCCTTCCTTCCTTCCTTCCTTCCTCTCTTTCTTTATCCTTCTCTTACATATTGTGGATTATAATACATACACTTAGAGGTTATCATATGTATCTTTTCCCCTGTATTTAATGCTCAGAGGTTCTAGGTTGGTATTAGCCCTTTTGACAATTATTAGCCTATTGTTCCCTTCTCTGTCTTACCTAACCTCTGACTCCCACATGTTTGTGGTAATTTCCACTTTTGACGAGACCTTCTGTTTCTTAAGGCTGCAAAAAGGCTGAAAATAGTCAAAGATAATTTTTGCTTTTGTTGTTTTTCCAGGTTTGACTAGAAGAGGAAAAACCCGTTTTATTATTACTCCCCCCCCCGCCCCTTTGGTTTTTTGGACCACAGCTGGTAGTACTCGGGGCTTACTCCTAGCTCTTCACGGGATCTCTCCTGAGGATGGGGGTGGGGGCTCAGGGGACTCTACGGGAAGCTGGGGTTTAAACCTGGGTCTAAGGCAGCCCCCTTGCCACTGAATATCAATCGCTGTGGCTCAAACCCATGTTTGATTCCTTCCCGTAAGGGGAATCAGGAAGTGGTAAGGTGTGCAGCGGGACTTAGAGAACCAGGAGGATGCCACTGTGGACACTGCTGCAGACCTTGTGCAATATATATTCTCCCTCAGGCCGTCACACAGACTCTAGGTAGCACTGGGGTGGGCAGGCGGCAAAGGGCTGCTGCCTAGTTCCCGGCGGCCTCAGAGTCTCGCGAGAAGTGATGGGAAAGCGCTCTGTCTTCCGGGTGGTTGCAGGCATCGCCTTCTCTCCTCTCCTGTCAGGCGGGTCGGCGCCGTCTTGTGACTGCGAGTAAAAGCGCACGAGGAACCCAGGGAGGGAATCACTCTGCGCCTGCTTCCGTTCTTGCTGGAATACCGCTCAGCAGCCATGTCAGGCCTTCTGAGGAAGTCGGTGAAGGAAATTCTCTCAGACAAGGTGCCTACGCGGATTTATGTTGCACCGCATACAAATGCAGTTTCTATGGGAAATTCTGTGCGAAATGCAAAACACCCGAGGGACGCTGGAGTCACCTTTGGAAACGTTGCTCTTCTTTCCTCAGCCCTGGGAGAGACTTCTGTTTGGGGAACCTTTTCCCGGAGAATCCTGAGACCAACCCCCAGTACGTGGGGAAAACAGCCACTCTGGAAAACTCCCACATCCCCATCCTGAAGCCCCGCCCTTAATCCCACACATTGGAAATCCCACACATAGGAGGCCTGAGAATATTACAGGGGTGAAAGCACTTAGCTTGTGTACTGCTGACGCCTGTTCGGGCCCTGCCAGAGCGTATGTTGTCCTGAGCCCGGCCTGGATTGATTCCTGAGCTTAGAGCCCGGAGTAAGATTCGAGGGTGGCTGGGTGTGGCCCAGCATTTAAAAAAAAAAGGAAAAGGGAAAAAAGTGAAATATAAGAGTCTCATTCTCAGTGTTGGCGCTGAAGGACAGAAACTGAAGGCGCTGGGCGACACGCTTCTCAAGTCTTCACAGGAGCGTTTCCTGTGAAGTCCCAGAGGGTTTTTAGGCTTGATGTGGCATCGCCTTCCTAACTGGAGGACATCTGCTTTTCGTGTGTTCATGCATGATTGTGCCAAGAAATTTCGATTTGTGGGTCAGTGTATTTAAAAAATGCTTTTGTGGTTTCGCTGGAAGGCCACATTCTAACTACAGGAGGTGCACAGACTCTGAAGTGAATCAACTGAGCGAGGGATGGGAATCACCAAGGTGCCTTCAAACATTCCGCAGCGTGCATAGGAAGGATTTAAAGATTGGGTTTTTGGAGAAGTGACAGATTACCTAACTCAATAATCCACCCTATTGTGTAAATTGGTTTGAAAAGGAAGACATCTGGCTCTGTCCCAACACCAATAGTACCATTAACAGCAGCGACAGAACGATGCTAGCAGGCTAGGAAAGGGGGATGGGGCGATCCCTGCTTTGCAGACATGGCCTTGAGCCAGTGGAGCAGGTCAGCGCAAAAACTTTGTGGTGGGAGGTGGATGGGGTGGGAATCATATATGAGAAGGTGTGTGGTCTAACGCCTAGCTACATCCTGGACCCTCAAAGAACCCTTTTTCCTGTTTTCAGTTTTTAATGAAAAAAAAAATTTTTTTTTCTGTTTATTCTTGGCATCTGTCAGCTACCTAAGGGCTGTTTAACATTAGATGTTTTGTGGATCTAAACTGGTAGAAAACAGGACTGATTTCTTAAGCCGGAGGAATTTTCCAACAGTTCATTCATCTTGAACACAGAACTCTAAGCATTCCTCCTCCTCTGTGAGGCCTCTAGTTTCACTAGTAATTTATGGCTCTCCACTCCCCCTTTTCCCCTATCTTGGCATTTTGTTTGAAACCAAAAGCAATCTGACAAACAATATTTTAAAAGAAGTTTTTCCATGAGTTGGTGTCTTGCAGGAGGAATTTATGATGAGTTGACTTAATCCTCGATTTTTGAGATGTGGAAAAAAAAAGCTCTTTCTATATAAACAACAGGATTGCTTGTAGGGGATGGGAGACAAGCAATGGGAAAGATATCAGGGCTGCCTTGTGAGGGAAACCTCACCTTGTGACTTCTAAAAGCCTCTGTGTGCAGCAGCCCCTGTGTGTCTGCTCTTAGAGCCTGTGGCACTGTCTGAGGATTGGCAGCCGTCCAGCTCTACCTGGCTCAGTTCCGCTCCCCAGCCCAAGTTGCCTGTGTATTCACTTACTACAACTAACCACTGTGAAATCACTCACAGACCTTGGAAATAACATATGTAAAGTGATTTATTTATATATTTTGACTAATAATCTTAACTTGTCATTTCATTTTAAAATTTGATAAACGGACTGGGAATTTGAAGAGGGAGCTGTTTGTGTTAAATTTATAACCCTACTTCCTGGCATTTTGGGATTGGTTATTGCTTTTGGATTCTTTTTTTCCCTACAGTGAGCATGCAGGCACACACACACACACACACACACACACACACACACACATGCATGCACACACACATGTGCGCATACAAAGGGTCTCTTGATCATTCCTATATGACTTTTCTCCCTATATATCAGTGTTATGTAGATAAATGGTGAGACTGTTGAGCTTTGCAGGACACATAGTTTCAAAATTTTTATGCACTAAGAAAAGATGGGGCTTGAGTGTCTTAGTGTATTTTTCTGTCTTCTTTTGATATACACACACACACACATATATATATATATAAATATATATATATATATATATATATATATATATATACCCATTATAAATACTCACATGGCTTTCAATAGTGGTTTATTTTGACAGGCAAAATCAACAAGTCAACCCTAATTCCTTTTTTTCCACCAGTGATTGCCATCCTCCTGGAATCCTGTGATATTTAAACTTTAACTTCACTTTGAGCTGAATAGACACACCTTTGTAAGCCTTTCTTGGGTATTTACATGACAAGGAAGAAAGATCTGAGCTGTGAGTGTGTAGATATTTAATGTCACAGTTGCAATTGCTGAGGGAACATATGTGTAATGTGGTTGGCTACTTATTTTAACCTAATGCAGTTGGCTGGTAACTTTAAGTCTTTTCAGATTTAGGTTTGTGCAGCTGAAATGAACTAGAATAGATCTAGCAAAGAAAATGAGAGATATGGTGGCTATCTGGATAGATAAAAATATTGAAAGTGTTTTAAGGGGAAATTATGTGAAGACTGAGATTTTGGAGATGCATTAAGATCACAGGAATACTCTTGTTAAAGGACCACATCAAACCTACTCAGATTTTTGCAAACCATACAACTGCTACTGCAACCACTTGACATATATAGAAAAATACTAAAAAGGGTAGGCAGGATTGTGTTCTAATGAAGCTTCATTTGTAAATATAGGCAATGGCTTGAATTTGGCCTGTTATAGTTCATTGATCCCTGACTTATGCTAGTTGAGCAAAATGGACCTGGTAGGATTAAGCATGTCACTCAATATCATCCAGCCAGTTATTTTTCACTCCTGCCTCCCAGAAACCACACTGTCTCATGTAGACAGTGTTTATAGTTCTCCTGTGGATCTTCCTTCTCCAGGTTGTGTAAACCAAAGTAACCATGATACTTTTGCCTAGTGGCTAGAACAGGTGTCAGTATATATGCATATAGATCTGAACAATGCAATTTATGGAGGTAAAATTAATCAAAGTGTAAGCTATTTATTTTGGAAATTCAAAACATTTAGGTTGATCTTTTCTCCTGTCTTTTTTGTTTTTTCCAGGCATACCTGTGTGTGCAGATAGAGATTAGGATGGGACTTGGCGGAGGATGCTGACAGACTCATGAAGGTTTCTGAGACAAAGAATGGAAAATGAACTTTAGCACATAAGAATCAAAGATGACATGGCCTGGGATGTCTTGAGAAGTGATTAAGGGGGAGTGGTAAAGATAAACTAGACCATGATACCTTTTTTGAGGCTCAGAACTCACCTCTTGCTCTTGTCTGCCCCAGGGATGATCTGTAAGCCGTAATGACTGGGACAGAATGGTCACAGGGAACACAGCCAGGAGAATCAAAGGCCTTCTTGAGGGTGTTGGAGGAAGGTTCTCTTAGTAAGGGTGCCTTTCCTCTAGCTCTATAACGGAAAGGGCAAGTCAGAACACTTCAACCACACTTTGAACCATGAAGCGTTTCTTTTTCCATGAGAGAATAGTACTAGTAGCATACAGTTGCTGAGAGATGAGATAAAGAGGAAGAATGATGGTTCCCAGCTTCCTTTTGCAATATTGTTCACATCAGCTCTGATTGCTGAAGCCTCTGGCTCTAAGTACCTCTGAAGTTCTTCCTTTATTTTGCTTGAGCTATTTTTGGTTGAGTTTTTGGCACCCACAATAAAACAGTACTGACCTTTTCTCCTAACCATCTCATTGGTAAAAGTATCTGTTTCCAAATGTTGAGTTATATATACATTCTGTGCTTGCATAAGGAATCAATTTCTTTCTTCTTAAAAATTGTTTCTCTTTCTTAACAAAATTGATGTTATATTCCTGTTATATTCATTATATTTTTAAGAGAAATGAAATTTACCATTTCAATGTCCTGTGTGTGTATTGCAGTGGGGAAAGATCCTTCAGTGGTACTTAGAGGGTGTGGGGGCCCTTCACAGTGATAACAGACTGGTATGTGGACCTCATATTTCACCCTGGGCCTGGAAATTTCACATTCTTTTTTAGTACCAAATTCAGAATTTTATGAAATTATGTCCAAACATTCACAGAACACACACAATCATTCCTACCTCTCCCAATCTTTAAGAAAGTTATAGTTTGGGAGCTGGAAAATAGAACAGTAGTAGAGCACTTGCTAACTTGTGTTTGGTTTTGCACCTAGCGTCTGCTGAGCACCACCAGGATTGATCCCTCAGCCCAGAGTCAGAAGTAAGTCTGAGAACTTCTTGGTGTGATTCCAAAACAGACAAAACAATATAAATTGCTATTTTGAGATACGGCTATTTTTAAAGAACAAATAATAAGAAAAGACCAAACAATATAACTTCCACTGAGAAATATTACAGTTATTTTAAGAGTATTTTATTGCTTAAGGGAATTCCTTGAGTTTTGGATCCATAAAACCATATGACTGGTCTCTGATAAAGTGAAACAGAAGCTTCACAATAGAAACTCAAGAAGAGAACTAGAGCTGAATATAATCAGTGTTCACAAACTGTATGTTTCAAGTGAAAAGATCCCACTTGATAAATTAATCTTAATATGAGGTAATCCACAATAATCTTGACAAATATAATTTTATTGACAATCTACCCCCCCCCCCCCCCAGCTTAAGAACTGCTTCTATTAGCTCTGTTAGTCCTAATTTTCTTAGAGTTGTTTTTTTAAAAAAGAATCATGGGTGCCAGAGAGATTGTACAGGGGTTAAGGAGCTTGCATGGCATGTGACCAATCCACTTACATTTCTGGCACCTTTAATTTTTGGTCCTAGCAACAGATACACTCTGGGTACTTTTAGTTGAGACACTGCCAGGTATGGCCCCTAAATCCTTTGAAAAGTATATCTCATGAGCATATTTGAGATGAAGATATATTTTCTTTATTCTATTAATGTGACAATAACTTTTTGAATATTCAATTTTGCCTTCCTGTAAGCTCATTTAGGCTCCTCATTTAGGTGCCCAGGAAAGTAGCAAAAGAGGTTTATAGCACTACTGTGGAATTATATCGCCATGAGTTAAAGCTGTTGTATCCTACATGTACCAAGTGATCCTACCAGCTCAGCTGTTTGAGCCTGGCAGTTCTGCTATTTGCTTACCAAAAGAGAAGAGTATTTTCCTGGGCACTGCAGCTGTAATAATTGGGGTGGGGTTGAGACTACATCTGGCAGTGCTTGAGGTGCAATTTTCTTATATCAGGTTCTGACATCAATGTTATCGTCTTTATAAAACTGTTGAGAGAAGTGTTTCTTCTTTTCAGATTTTCTGAAGGTTTGTGTAAGTATTTATAATTGAGGTTGCAGAGATGACCATCCAGCTGTAGTGCATGCTTTGTATACAAGAGGCTTGAGTTCAATTTTTGGCACCTCATGGTCCTCTGAGCACTGCCAGGAACTACCCTGAGCACCAAGTTGGGAGTAGTCAATGAGCATTACAGGGTGTTGTCAAAAAAACAAAACAATTCACAATTAAAGTCATTTGCGTATGTGATTTTTTTTTCTCTGAATAGGCTTATAGATTCGTTTTACTAAAAAAAGATAAGTATTCAGATTTTCTTTTTATGGGTCATATCCAGCGATGCTCAGGGATACTCCTGGCTCTGCACTCAGGAATTACACCTGGCGGTGTTCCGGGGACCATACGGGATACTGGTGATAGAACCTGGGTTGACTGCATGCAAGCAAAGGCCCTACCTGCTATACTATTACACCAGCCCCAGATTTTCTATTACTTTTTCTTTCTTTCTTCTTCTTTTGGTTTGGACCATACCCAAAATACTTAGGTGATGCTCAGGGTTATTGAATCAGGTTGACTGCATGCAAGGCAAATGCTCTACTTGCTATACTGCTGTTCCAACCCCTAGATTTTCTATTATTTTTTCAAGTTCATTGTCTTAAATTTATAACATCCTCTTATCATCTCTTTAGATTTTTTCTTGGGAGTGGGGGTGAACCATACAGGATTGAACCCTGGTCAGTTGCATAAAAAGGCAAATGTCCTACTCACTGAATTATCACTCTGACTCCATTTTCTCTTTCTTTAGATTTTGTAAGATCTGTAGTGTTTTATTTTTAATTATGGAATTGATTACTTTGTCTTTTCTCTTTTTCAAAATAAGTCTTATTAGGTATTTGTGAATTATATTACTTAAAAATTTATTTTGAATGACCAGCTTTTGGATTTGTTAGCTTTTCCCCATGTGTGTTTATTTGCCTGTCATTATGTCTATAGTTTATCATAGCTTTTCTCCTATTTTTCTGTGGCTTAATTTGGTGGTACCCCATGTCAGACTTCTTGAGGTGAAAACATATCTTCTATTATTGTTATTTATTTCTTTCTAAAATATGTTCAATTCAGTTTATTAAATTAAATATTATGTTATTAATTTGTTATATGTTATTAATTTAAAATTTTTATTTTAGTATATGCGTTTATAGTTATAAATATAATCTTAAATAAATTATGTTTTATCTGCATTCCACAACTTTTGGTATGTTATGTTTTCCACTGACTCTAGAAATATAGAGACAAGAGTGATAGTACAGCGGGTAGGGAGTTTACCTTTCTTGTGGTTAATCCAGGTTTGATCTCTCGCATTCCAAATGGTCCCCTTAGTACTACCAAGAATAATTCCCAAGTACAGAGCCAGGAGTAACCCCTGAGAACTGCCAGGTGTGGCCCTAAACTCCCCTCCTCCCTGGAGAAATATAATTAACATATTTCTTTTTCACTTCTTCTGTGACTCTAAATTATCTTTAAAAAGTGTTATTCATAGGGTTGGAGAGATAATACAGTGAATAAGGCATTTGCTTTGCATGTGGAAAACCCTAGTTTGATCCTTGGCACCAGATATGATCCCCTTGAGTACCTCCATGAGTGACCCCCTGAAGTTTGGCTAAAACCAAATCACACCAAATCAGAATTCTGAAAAGTGTTACTCAGGGCCAGGGATTGGTGGCCTAGGTGCATATTTTGAATGCCAAAACTCTGGGTTTAGTTACTGGCACTGCGTGGTCCTCTACGCACTAAGCACTGTTGGGTGTGGCACACACAAAAACATGTAACTTCCTTTAAAAATGTTTGATTGCTTTCTGCATTTGATTTCTTGTTCAGTTCTGTTGATAACAAGGGCGATAGGATGATTTCAATTTTTTGAAATTTGTGGAGACTCATTTTATATTCTAGCTGTTGCTTTATTTTGACACATTTTATATGCATTTAGAAAGAAATATGTATTCTTCAGATGTTAGGTAGAGTATTCTAAATATATCAGTGATGTCAGATAACTTAGTCATGTTGTCTCAAATTGTCTATGTTTTAAAGGATCTTTTATCTACGTGTTAGACTTGTCATTGCTGGTGTTGTTTGGCTGTGGTGAGATCATGTCGGCTTCCTACGAGGCAGGTTATTGGAATTGTGGTTTTAGAACTTCAGCTGAAAATGATTATTAACTTTAGGAAAGATCTCAATACATTAGTTAATCTCAAGATGAACCAGACTATAGTGAGAATTTTGTGCCAAATTTGAGCAAAAATAACACACTGCCAATTTCATAATTTGCTTTTGATTGGATTTTTTTTTTCTTTTTTGGTTCACACTCAGCAATGCTTAGGAGTTACTCCTGGCTCTGCACTCAAGAATTACGGCTGGCGGTGCTCGGGGGACCATATGGGATGCCGGGGATCAAACCCGGGTTGGCCTTGTGCAAAGCAAATGCCCTACCCATTGTACTATCGCTCTGGTCCCGATTGGATTTAAAAAAAAAAACTTATTTGGCCTGATTTTTCTTCCTTAAATTAGGCCATGAAAATGACTGTTTTCCCAGGCTATGCGTACACACTAAGTACTTGCCAAGATCTGTGTGAAGACTGATGAAAAGGACTGTGAATCGGTATAATAAATGTTGGGAGGTACATAGTGAGTACCTGTTACCTGTGAAATTTGCTTCTTTAGCAATTTCTGACTTTGGAACTAGGATCTGATGATCTGATGCTATCATTAAGTGTATTGTAGTATATATCTAATATACTTCCAAACCCTTTTTATAAGGGTGTGTGTGTGTATGTTGTGTGTGTGTGTGTGTGTGTGTGTGTGTGTGTGTGTGTGTGTGTGTGTGTACTTTGCCTGTTGTTCTGAGTCTGGTACTGAAAAGAGGTTAATGATCTTAGACTTTGGATTAGGGCCATTGAGATTGGAAAGAATAAAAGTTGTGATTCAGGAAGACTTAGAATTGAGTCTTATGTTTTATAGCTGTGTGACTAGAGATAAATCTTTATGTTCCTCTCTGTTTTCACCTGTAAAACCTGATTCATTGCACTTATAATTAGGTAAAAATGAAAAGAAAACTCTTTGGCACATGCTATTTTCTCCTTCTCAATTTTCAGGTGTAGGAGTTGAAGAATGAGCCTCCTTTTGGGCTGAGTGTTAGAGACTGAGTATGGGGCTTCCTGAGTTGCCTAGCATTGGACTAAGAACGAAGACAGGGAGAATTGGAGCCTGCAGGTGCAGGGTCTGCCTATTGAATTAGAGCAGTTTTTTCACGAAAGGAGTGAGAACTAGTTTATTGCTTTATTATGCTCTGCACATTACCTTGTTTATGTTGATGCAGTTATATATCCCTGGAGAACTGTATGTCAGCCAGGAAAGACATGATTGGCACTTCAACTTCTGTCTAAATGTAGAAAAGCCCCTCACACATAGAAATGGGCCCAAATATAATTCTAATGTTTTCTTTTTGCACAGGCCTGGGATCTGTTAGCACTCATCACTTCCTGAGATTTGCAGTAAAACACATCGTAGGGAAATATTATTGCCAGTGACTGAGGGTTGGTAGTTTTGGCTCAGTAGGGACACCAAGGGAAATGGAAGCATTGACTCAGGCTGGTGCAGGGGCAAGTCAGGAGTGTGATCTCACTCTGAGTGCCACAAGTGAGGTCCTTGGGACCTCATGTTTTCTGGTAGTTTATTCAGGTTGGCTTGGAACAGCGAAAGACAAATACTGAGGGAATATATAAGATGGTGTAAACTGAGAACAGGTTACAAGCAAGGCAAGAGGCAGCATCTACTCTGGCTTCTTGGGAGATCAGGCCAAGACTCCTTAATGATGTCTGCCATGGAGTGAGGAGGGACAGTCTAACCTAGGGATTCTCTCCTCGAAGATTTATTTTAAAATTTGTTAAAAAATTATTTCTGATTTTTCTTAAATGGATGGATTTACATAATGGAAAAAGGCAAGGTTATTACTGGATTTTAATGAAGCAGTCCTTGCTCTCACCTCTCCCATAATTGGGGTCCCATGCCCATCCCCCCTGCAATAGGCTAACTCAGGTTTTTAAAGCTATCATTTCTTTTTTTTTTAATTTATTTTTATTCTAACACCGTGAGATAGCCATTTACAAAGCTGTTCATGATTGGGTTTCAGTCGTACAATGTTGCAGCATCCATCCCTCCACCAGTGCACATTTCCCACCACCAGTGTCTCCAGATTCTCTTCTCCTCTCCCCAGCCTGCCTCTATAGCAGGTACTTTTGCTTCTTCACTTTTTTCTCTCTCTCTCTCCTCCTACTTCTCCTCCTCTTCCTCCTCCTCCTCCTCCTCTCCTCTTCCTTCTCCTCCTCACTTGCCATACATTAAAGCTATCATTTTTTACATTGGTATTTATTTATCACGCCTTTGTTTTTTATTAAGGAGAGTTTTGAACATATACAAAAGTTGAGAGTATAGTATATGAGAAACCCATATTTTATCACCCAGATTCAAACACTATGGTTATATGGCTACTGCCAGAATATTTCTTTTTTTTTTGAAGACCCTCAAACATCTTTTATTAAAGAAATATAGATTTGAAAATTTTATGGTAAAATCCATTAATACTGAACAAGAATGTAAATAAACAGTAATTCTATAGGTGAGAAGACATCTCAGTCTTAATAATTTTGGTAATGTTTTCCCAACCACGTCTAATCTTCAAAATCTTCCTAAAGTATGGTAGGAATAGTATTGCTTTACACATCAGGATGATGGCCAGAAGGAAAACAACTATCATAAAAGTTGGAGGCGTGTACCAAATAAATTGACTTAAATATACCCATTTATTCCAGGCAAAAATCAATGTATGTATTGTACTGTAGATAAGGGTAACAATTCTTAGATTGCTCTGAATATAGTCAAACGGTCACTCACAAATGGGATAGATGTCACAGCTAAAAGAGCCAGTAACACAACTGCAATAATCCCCACAGATACGTAAATTTCCATTCTCCAAAATAATCCTTAATCCAGGCATTTCCTTTATTTTGTTGAACGTGTTTATATACCAAGTTTAGCAGCATGTATCTGTATGACTGCCTCATTGGCTAGGTCAAATATAAATTGCATGCAGTACAGAAGACGCCGAAGCCCAAATGGCTTTCTTGTTAACATCCACTTATCCAGTCAATTTGGAAATCTCTTATACTTGGTTCCATTACGAAGTTGTACAATACCAGCTATTACACCTGGCAAATAAACCAGTGCCAAGAGGGTGATGGAAACCATTGGCAAAACTTTGTTGATTACCAAGATTGGAATTCTATAAAAATATTGTTTATGTAATGTCACAAGAGGATAAATGACTTCTCTCATTACTGTGTAAGTGAATATCACAGAGACCACAACACAGCAATTTTAGCAGTAAGCACCACATTGGAAAGAGTTCTGTTCTTGCTGAAGTTCTGGGGGCAATCATATTCATCAAAAAGGGTTGTCTGCTGCAATCCAAACTACAGCATGCTTAAATCTCTTGAATCTTTATTCAAAGACACATCATCTTCTACACTTCTCCTAGGCTTAATTTCCCGCTTGGTTTTTAATGTTTTGTTTGCTCTCCATGTTTCTATAAAGTAGAATGGATTCAGTCACTGCTCCCTGGTATGATTCGACTCAATGCTGTGTCCTCAATGGCTGCCCAGTACTGAGAATCTTTTTTTTAACACACATTATTATCTTCTTAATATCTTCAACTATCCAGTGTTATTATTCTCTTGATGATATTAAAATATTTTTTAAAAGTATTGTACTTTGGATCACAGATATAATACAGAGGTTCAGTCACTGGCCTTGTATGAGGTTGACCCTGTTTTGATCTTGGAACCACATGGTCCCCCAATACCATCAGGATTTATTCCTGAGCAAAGAGCCAGAAATAGCCCTTAAGCACTGCTGGCTGTGGCAAACACCCTCAAAAATTAATCTAGTTATTTTGAGTTGCTTATTTTCTAATTAAGTAGCATTGTTGTTCTATCTTGGTATCTTTAGCTTTTTAGAGGAAGTCTGCCTGGAGCAAAGAAAGGTTTCACTCTGTGCATGTGAACAATGTTGGAGGTGCTTATTTCTCACAAGTATACTTTAAGGTACACTTAGGCAACTGCACTCTGATCTGTTCCTGCTACCCATAAGACAGAGGTGACAATGCTCTTTGTTCCTGAGGTTGCCAGCATGATATGATAGACATTATAATTACTGTTACTGGAAATAGAAGAGCTTACATTTAAATAAAGGCCCAGTCACCTAATACCTCTGTATCCTTGGGTAAATAACTTAGACTCTTAAGTTTGTCTTCTCTTGTATATGATGCAGGGGTACCAGTGCTTATCTCCAAGAGAAGTTTGTTTAAAGATTCAATGAAATAACAGCATACTGGAATACTACCTGGTACATAGTACAGACTTAATAGGTTAATGGAATCTATCAGTATATACATGTATATATGACTGCACCTATTTATCTATGTTTTTATCTACCTCTCTCTGTATATCTAAATATACATACTGTTTTTATTTTTATACAAAATGGACAATTCGTGCTACTTTTATTTTGCACTACTATATTTTTTTAAAATTATCTTTGTCATTTTAAACTACCTAGAACTGCTTAAAATAAAGATATTAAACTATTTAATCAGAGCTTTCTTGATACAAATTAGTAATTCAAGTTATGGATTGAAAATTAACTTTTGTTTGTTTCTTGCATTACTAACTAACTGAAGGTTAACATTTCTCTTTCAGTTGAGTCTGTTTTAATGAACACATGATTCACAGTTAAGTTTTTCAGTCAGGACTCCTCTGAGTATAGATGATAGATAACAAAAAATTAGCTTCAGCAAAGAGGAATTTTATTGGTTCACAAATGTGATAAGTCTAGAGGTTGAGTTGTCTCCACTTATATTGTTGTCCTGACCTCATAAAGCGTTTTAAGATTTTTTCTATTTTTCTCCTCATTCTGAGCTCTGGAAACAATTTTTTAAAATTTTCTTCTCATTTTCAAAGGTGTCCAAGGTAACCACCTAATATATAGCTTGTGTTGTCCTTGTACTTCTCAGTACTGGGGGGCAGGAACTTTTCTTTCATGGCATTCATAAACCATATCTCAGGTAAGACTCTGATGACCTTTTTTGATTATATGCTTCTAGCTATGATGGATGATCAACATGAGGAAAGTGTGGGAAAAGAGAAGTTTGCTAAGTTCATGTAGAGAATAATGGTGTTACTCCAGAGGAAAAGCAGAGAGTTGATATCATATAAAAATACTATTTAGGGGTGCCGGAGTGATACCACAGCAGGAAGGGTGTTTGCCTTGCTCACAGCCCACCAGGGTTCAATCCGTGGCATCCCATATGGTCCCAGAGCACTGCCAAGAGAGAACCAGGAGTAGCCCCAGAACATCTCCGGTGCGACCCCAAAAGCGCCCCCTCAAAAAAAAAGAATACCATTTAGGGAAAACGCTTGCATCATTTACATGACTTAATTGGTGAATGGTTATGATCATACTAAGAAAATCTGTGCATTATATTTTTTTTTCATTTTTTTGCATTATAATTTTTATCAAATTGTTTTGTTCCTTTGGTTATAGCAAAACCTCATTTGAAAAGCTCAGTGTGTTTATCTTATTTCTTTTCGAATAATGTATTTTCAAACAGTAGTACATCACAACATTTTTTGAGCACTGATTATGTGTCAAGAACCAGCCTAACAATTTAACATTATTTAACCCATTTAATCTCCATCTAAGCCACATAATTCACATTTTCTTTCCACATTGTAACTTCTCCCATCACACAGCTCATAAGTAGAAGAGTTCAGATTATTTCTAGATAGTCTAACTGTAGCGTTGTGCTCTAAGTACTCTAAACAAAAGGAAAT
Organism: Cryptotis parvus; assembly: GCA_021461705.1. Taxonomy (NCBI): domain Eukaryota; kingdom Metazoa; phylum Chordata; class Mammalia; order Eulipotyphla; family Soricidae; genus Cryptotis; species Cryptotis parvus. The sequence continues at coordinate 101,225 of JAJIBD010021992.1, read as the reverse complement.
TCCAGGGCTAGAGAGATAGTATAGAGGTTAAGGCGTTTGCCTTGTTCACAGATGATCCCAGTCCGATCCCTAGCATTACCTGTGGTCCCCTGAGCACCATCAGGAGTGATATCTCAGCACAGAGCCAGGTTTAAGCACTGAAAACTATAGATAGAAGATTGGGGGTAGGGATTCTCCCCATCCCTAACCCCAAAAAGGATATTTAATCTTAGCCTGTATAAGTGTATCACAGATGATAAATGAACAAAGTCCATGTGAATCATAATGCCATTAGGTTATTATGAAACAAAATGAATTCATCAAAAATTAGAATGCTTCTAAATATGTATCATTATGTAGTAGGGTCATCTGCAGAATAAGAGTTGGCACACTTTTTTAGGGAATTTATAATTCTGTTTGAGGAAACAAAATATGCAAAGATGAAATTAAATCAATGGCATTTAACTCACCCAGGAGAATTTTCACAGGTTCTGGGGAATATGTATAAAAGTCATTCACATGACTAAAAAAGACATGCTAAAAAGCCTTAGTGAGAAGCTGAATTTTAAGTTGGACTTAAGGAAGAACATGGGTGGATTAACAAAACTCAAGAGAAATCTTTTAATAATAAAGCCACAATGGAAACGATAGCTGACATTTGTGTCCCCATATACTAGATGCAGATCCACTGGGTAGAACTGCTACCAGCTCTCCCTGTTGCACTCCCTGCATTCCACTGACCACGAGGGGTCAGGGATGGAGAGCGACTTCCGACCCGAGTCCACCATACCAATAGAACTTCAGAAGAACCCAGAGGAACCCCCACACCATGCTGGCAGTGATTTTCATCATCCTCAAGTGTTAGAACTTGCGGCCATGCAATTCATCTCCAAATTACTGAGAATCTTCTTCCCACCCCTCTCAGAGAACCTGGCAAGCTACTGAGAGTATACCGCCTGCATGGCAGAGCCTGGCAAGCTGTCCTATGTGTATTCGATATGCCAAAACCAGTAATAACAATGTTTATTTCTCTGACCCTGAAAGAGCCCTTAATATGGCAGCACTAAGAAGGACAAACAAGCAGTGGTTGATAAAATCTCAGGGTCAAACTAGGCTGCCAAAATGAAGAAGAACTAAAATGACTATCTGTACTTTCAATGCACGTACGCTGGCATCAGAAGCATATATTGAGAACCTGATGGTGCAAGCACGAAAGATCAAGTACAACATCATTGGTCTGACCGAGACCAGAAGGTGTCAATCACATCACACCATTTTTGACACCAGAGAAGAACTGTTCCTTGGAACATGCGACTAAAGACATGACACTGACATGGTGGTGTCAGTGTCTTTGTCAACACAAACCTGGCCATTAGCATTGATTCATTTGAATGCCTAACAAACCGGATGGCCTAGAATGGAATGAACAGTGTGAGAGACTATCTGAGTTCATCATGTCCACCAAGACCATTCATGGGAACTCACAGTTCCAGAAGGCTGAAGCGAAACGTTGGACATGGGAATCTCCTGGTGGACAGTTCCACAATGAAATTGACCACATCATCTTCAATCGAAGATATTGCCTGACCGATGTCGCTGTCCTCCCAAAATTCCAAACAGGATCGGACCACTCTCTCCTTTGTGCAAAATTCTACTTCACGCAACGGGAGAAAAGGCTGCAAAGTTTAAGAAGAGAACTCCCAGAATGACCACCATTTGGGAACTCTTTGGCACCATTGCGGCAACATGGGAAGATACCATCATTGACAACATCGATGAAGAATACAACCGACTGGTTCAGCACCTCCATGATAGTGCAAAGAATGCCGAGAAAAAGAAAGACACAAAAGGATGCCTGTCTTCAAAAACTCTCGAGGTCATTCACCAACGTGGCAAAGCGCGAGCCTCAGGCGACCAAATGCTAACGTCCAAGCTTGCAAAGCAGTGCAGAGAAGCAATAAAGGAAGACCTGAAAGAGAGAAAAGCAGAAATACTGGAAGATGCAGCAGAAGCTGGGAAAAGCATTAGCACTGCCCGCCTGTCCTTCGCCAACTATAAGACCAAGATGACTGCCCTCCAATGTCCTGATGGATCTACCACATCTTCCAGAAAGGCAATGGGGAAGATTATCCATGACTTCTACTCAGATCTCTTTGATAGCCACGTCCACCTGCCCACATACCAAATTCTATAGGATGGATATGTTGTTTCCAACGTTCTCCCTTCTGAAATTGGACATGCCATTTCGTCGGTAAAGAAAGGAACAGCACCAGGCCCAGACAAAGTCAGACCTGAACACCTGAAGAATCTGCCATCAGTACTCATCAATACACTGGCTCGGCTCTTCACACGCTACCTGTCTGAATGCAAGGTGCCCTCCCAATGGAAAACCAGCAGGACAGTTCTACTGTTCAAGATGGGAGACATTCACAACATTGGCAACTATTGCCCCATCTGCCTATTGTCCGTCATCTACAAGCTGTTCATTCGAGTTATCCTGAACAGGATTGACAGAACATTAGGTGAAGGACAACCATGTGAGCAAGCTGGCTTCCGGAAAGAATTCAGCACAATCGACCATATCCACATGGTAATCAAGCTCATTGAGGTTTGTAGGGAGTTCAAGATACCACTCTGTCTCACGTTCATTGATTTAAAGAAAGCCTTTGATTCTGTTGAGACCGAAGTGGTTATTGAAGCCCTAGCCAAACAGGGTGTTCAAACCCAATACATCAAGATCCTTCGTGAGCTGTATTATGGGATTCATCACCAGGATCTTACCATTCTACAAGGAAGTGATCATTAATGTCAAAAGAGGGGTTCAGCAGGGTGATGCCATTTCACCAAAAACTCTTCAGCGCTACCCTTGAGAACATCATGCGACAATTAGAATGGGAAGGTATGGGAGTGAAGATAGGTGGTCGGCATCTACACCACCTTCGTTTCACTGATGACATTGTTCTGATAACACCAAGCAGGATGTGAGGGCGATCTGGCTGCGACATCTGTCATCCCATTGACATTGGGTTGATTTGGCTGATCTGGCTGGCTAGGTGGGTGTCCCCTTCCTCCCTCACTGCTCCATGTGCATCTCTCCTGAAGCTGCACGCTCGGTCAAAGAGGACGGCCTTCCCTTGAATAGAGATGGACCGGTCCTTGGTCAAGGGTATACGAGTAGCTGCGCCCCCCTGCTAGAACCTCCAAACAAGCTCTCAAGGTCTTAATAACGCAAACATTAGCCAAGCGGCACAAATGCTGGCTGACTTTGACCGAGAATGTGGAAAGATAGGTCTACAGCAGAATCTCAACAAAACTATGTTCAAGAAAAATGAACTAGTCCCAGAGGCCTCATTCACTCTCAATGGAACAAACATCTCTGAATGCAGCAGTTATGTGTACCTAGGTCGAGAAGACAACATGATGAATGACCTAAAACGTGAGCTGCACAGGAGAAAGAGAGCAGCATGGATTGCCTTCAAAAGCATCAAAGAAATAGCGAAAAAGACAAAGAACCTCCGGCTCTGGGCACAACTCTTCAAGTCTACTGTTCTCCCTGCATTAACATACGCCTCAGAGACCTGGGCCCTGTGAAAGCAGGATGAGAAAACTATTTGGGTCTCCCAAAGAGGAATCGAAAGAGCTATGCTTGGAATACCACGCCTCACTCAAGTGAGAGAAGGAATCCGGAGTTCTAACCTCCGTCACTGTTCCAGAGTCAGGGACACTGTCTCATTTGCCAAGGCATCGAAAATCAGATGGGCTGGACATGTAATGCGATTTGGAGATGACCTCTGGACTAGAGCCATTACTGATTGGATCCCACGGGATGTCAAAAGATCACGTGGCCGCCCACCTACAAGATGGTCAGACTAAAAAAAAAAAGATCATGAATGAACGGTTTGAGGCTCTTCGTTTTCCTGAAACAACCAGATGCCATTGGGCTACACTGGCACGTGATAGGGTCAAATGGAAATGTTACTGGCGCCTGCTCGAGGAAATCGATGAACGACGGGATGTCTAGTGATCTAGTGATCTAGTGAACAAACTGGATAGGATGATTACACTTGAGGAAATGTGGCCCACTGTCAGCAATTTCTATCTTCGTTGTCTGTGCACTAACATTCACATACAAGGAAGAAGAAATTGAGAAATTCTACGTGGAACTGAAGGAGTCCTATAAAGAGGATCACACCTTCTACAAGATCATAGTCGGTGATTTTAATGCCAAGATAGGACTGAGAAGATGGGCCGAAGAACTCCACACTGGGACCCATGGCCTAGAATGGAACGAACAGGGTAAGAGACTATCTGAGTTTATCATGTCCACCAAGAACATTTATGGGAATTCACAGTTCCAGAAGGCTGAATCGAAACGTTGGACATGAGACAGTTCCACAATGAAATTGACCACATCTTAATCAATCGACAGTTTTGCCTGACTGATGTCGCTGTCATCCCAAAATTCCAAACAGGATCAGACCGCCGTCTCCTTCATGCAGAGTTCTACTTCATGCAACAGGGAGAAAAGGCTGCAAAGTTTAAGAAGAGAACTCCCAGAACGAACACCAACTGGGAACTCTGGCACCATTGCGGAACATGGGAAGATGCCATCATTGACGACATGGATGAAGAATACAACCGACTGGTTCAGCACCTCCATGATTCTGCGAAGAATGCCGAGAGAAAGACACAAAAGGACGCCTGTCTTCAAAAACTCTCAATTCATTCGCCAACATGGCAAGGCGTGAGCATCAGGCAACCAAGTGCTAACGTCCAAGCTTGCAAAGCAGTGCAGAGAAGCAATAAAGGAAGACCTCAAAGAGAGAAGAGTAGAAATACTGGAAGATGCAGCAGAAGCTGAGAAAAGCATTTGCAATGCCTGCCTGTCCTTTGCCAGTCTGCCAAGATGGTCAGACTTTTTCGTCAAGACCCTGAACGAACGGTTTGAGGCTCTTTGTATTTCTGAATCAAGCAGATGCTATTGGGGTACACTGGCACGTGATAGGGTCAAATGGAAATATTACTGGTGCCTGCTCGAGGAAATTGACGAATAACAGATGTCAAGTGATCAAGTGATGTACTAGACAATCTTTTAATACCTTCATGTGCACTCTCATATCTGGATGATGCTAGTATTTTCCCCAGTTTTTTAAAAGTATGAGAGAAGTTCATAGCAGAGACATTTTGATTTAAGGTTCGCATTTAAGGCACATAACTACGTACTTACTAGAACTGGGATTCATCTTTAACTTGGCTGAGCTCAGAATCCAAATCCCCAGCCACAATGTTCTTAGATTCTGGAATGTTCTAAGTTATGAAAGTGTTCTAAGTACACAATGTTCTTAGAAGAACAATGTTCAGTGTTCTAAGAACACATTGTTCTTACTTCTGGAACTAAGAATGTTGCACTCTACAGAGAATCAAATAAATAGACACATTCCTTGGAGTCTTAGGGGATTCTATTCTTGTGTATCTGGGTGCACAAATGGGTTCTATCATCTTTATCAAGACCAGTTGACCTGGAGAAGGGCACTTAAAGACAGGAGTATAACCCCAGGAAATGACCAGGGTTCATTTTGTGTAATTTCTAAGGTTGTCTTTGTGGAGCCATGAATTATCAATACTATTAAGAAAAAGAAGGTTGGACTATACAGTATCATACTTAGCTTAAAGCTGTGAAATATCAAGGCAGAATTATTCATAGAATTTTCTTTTACTAGTATAATCTGAGTGAGCCATCCCTAAGGACATGCAAAAATGAGCAAGAAAACGTGATGAAATATAGTCAACAGAGGTCTAAGGAAGAGACACAAGAAGCTGACAGAACCAATCTAATGACATTTTCTAACCAACTGTCCATCCTTTTGACTGTAGTGTCTATAGGGAGATCCAAGACCCAAAGTCCTTGATACCAACAAGGAAGGAATAGGATGTGAGTTTATTTTGTGTGCATTCAAGAATGAGTATTCATGTGTTTAAAATTCATGCTCAGTAACTTTGTTGCATGTGCTAAATGGCAGAAAAAATTAGGTGAATTCCAGACTACTTAAATTAGATTTTCAAAAACATTAATAAAAGGGAGAGGGAGATCCATTATTCGGTGAATGCCATTCTTCATAGTCTGTGCAGCTGTCCAGAGTGTCTCTCCTGGCTAATTAAGAGACTTTTAATTTTTTTCTAATCTGTTCATGCTTGGGGCTGCTGCCTGGGTGTTGACTCAGAAGCTGACATCAGACTTACATGGCAGAAATGTCTTTAGAGATAGATAATGCCAGAAGACTGGGTCTCAAAAGTAGTAAGATAACTATATAGAACAAGGATGACCCAACAGAATGCAGAGAGATATGATGGCTAGCTCTGGCCTGGAGATAAAGTCTTCAGAAAAATGATCTCAATTGAGACTTGGAAATATGCACAAGGGATAACCTTTATGAGGCTAAATGAAGATAAAACCTTAGGAACTTTTTGTGGTGGCACACCCAGCAGTACTCAGGGCTTACTCCTGGCACTGCACTCAGGTATTGCGCCATTTGGGTTCCAGGGGACTACATGGGGTGCCAGAGATCAAACCTGGATCAGTCAAGGCAAATGGCCTACCTGCTGCACTTTTGCTCTGACCCCCAAACTCTAGTCGTTTTTTAAGATAAGGCTTTGCTATGGTAGCAGGGTAGCAGCAACATTTTACGAACTGGAAGGTACCAGATTGGGTAGTCTTGCACTTTGATGTTTGTTTTGGTCACCATTTACTCACTAGAGTATAGAGAGACAATTAGGCACTTAGTTTAGGTGCAGGATTTGAGTAGATTGATACAGTTACTTATCCTTGTATACTTGTGATGCTGTTGCCAGATGGCTTGTCCAAATGTGAATATATAAATGTCCTAAAGATGAAGTCCAAATACCTTAATAAGACTAATGGCAGAACATCTGTCACTTTTATTGCTGCAAATCACTGGTGTGGGGACTCTTGAAAATAAATTGGAAGCTTCTTGGTTAGTTGCTTAGATTCTGTGTTTCTAGCTAGGTCCCAGGTGATGTTGAGGCTACTGGCCTGGGATCATACATGTTTAGAACATGTTGCAAAGATTCAGGCACATTAGAATATGGTCAGGAGCCCTCCAAAGGTGCAGGGGCAATAACATGAGAGACTGGAATGCCTGACTGACATGCACAGGGTCCTGTGGGAGTTGATCCCTGGCATCCATGACCTCTTGAGCACTGCTGGTGTAGCCCTAGTGGTCCTGGCAGCATTTGAAGAAGCCCTTCTCCCAGTCATACCACCACCTCTTTTTACAAATAAAGTTTTAATGGAACACATTTCATATACTGCTTATGAATGTGTCTTGGTAGAGTGGCAGAGTTCAATTGTCTGACGAAGTTTTCTGATTCAGATTACAAAATCTTTTTATTTTTTTATCACTCATATTTCAACCAAATGCCACTTAAATTTTTCTGGTGCTTTGCAAAAATGATGCTGCCACCTTCTTAATATGCTGCTTCATTTCTTTATTAACATATTGTTCTGATCTCAGTTTAGATGTCTTTGTTTTCATGATACCTTTCTTGACCTCCCAAAACTGAGTTAGGTGACTCATATATGCTTTCAGAGGGACTTGAACTTTCCACCAGGACACAAAAACTTTTCTGTAATTGCCTATTTCATCATCTGGATCTCTCATTGGAATACAGACTTCTTAATGGCAAGGAACTATTAAAATCCTAAGCCCCAGGCACATAGTATTTGGTTTTGCATTTAATAGCTTTATGATAAATATAGACAACTTTTTACTTTTAAGTATGGTCATTGGAGAGCAACTTTGACATTCCAGGGCAATTCAAACCAATTGCTCCTCAGTACTGGTCTCCTTGGAGAGATGAAGTCCTCAGTTCTGTCTACTGTAGGGCCTCCCTCACCTTCCCAGCACCACCCACAGAGAATCACACTTTTGAACACACAAACACATATATGACACATACATATAGCAGTTATTAACACTTATTCTGGGTTGGACTTAAGACTTACAATTTTTTGAGAGTCAAATTCTTGAGAATTTGAAAATAGATCTGTTAATTTTCCTGCCACTCTTCTGCCCTGGCATGCTTAAGAACTGTGGTAAAATTTTTAACAGGGGTAGGGGAGATTGAAATTCTTGCTTACACTGATTCTTGGGTTGTATTTATCATGTTCTCCTTTAAGGCAGAATAGAAACCCTGTTCAATGGACTGTTTCAAGACAGCAATCATCCATTAGGTCAATTGCCTCTTTCAAGAGGCCAAGCAGTGGTTTTCAAAGCTCATTTCCACTCAGCAGGGCCAATGGAATCTTGGATGAAGAGCCAGCGTCTGCCCAGCAAGTCTCTGTGGGTGAGCCAGGGTCTGGTTGCTGCAGACAGGCCCCTGTGGTTCCCTTGAATTTTCTTGAACAGCAGAGTCTGGACTTTCAAGGTGGCCCTTCTGTCGTCAGAAGGAGGCATCTCCAGGCAAGGTTTAAAGACAGAGCCAGCCATTGACTGAAGATTAGAAAACCAGTTATAGCTAACCAGGTATACCTCATACCACTGATTCTTTAATACTTCCCTGAGATGTTGAAATCTTCCCACAAAACTTGCACATCATGAGACGTCTGTCTCATTTTCTCACTCTGTTTCTGTTCACTTATGGACTGTTCTACTGGGCTCTGCTCTCTCAGCTTCATAGTTGAAACTTTTGATTCTATTGATACTCAGTACCACTGTTTTTTTGTTATCACAGAGGAGTACTTAGGACTTTTTAATATCACAGGCATTTCCCCTGCAATTTCTCTCTATTTCTTTTTGAAGAGAGGGGGAAACAAGCTCCTTAGGAGAAATTATGTAACTCTAGAAACAACAGCCAGCATTTGAAATGCCCTGTGACAGTGAAAAGCCAAATTCCAGATGTTGGGTTTTGATTCTCCACAGCAATATATATAAGGAGAGGAGAGGAGAGTGAGATCAGGATTTCATTAGAGATTTGCTGACTTCCCTCCCCACAGAGCTATGAGTTCATGGCAGGGCTCTGGAAAAGGCGGGGTGCTGGTGGGGGCAGGTTAAGGAGGGCAGCACATTTATCTCTATCGAAAGCCATAGTCCTCCAATTCCTGATGCCTTGCTCTATTTCCTTTTGTGAACTCTCCATAATTGTTTACCAGTTATAGTCTGAGTCAGAAAAAAATAGAATAGGATCTTTGGAGAATGTTGCATATATATATTTAGTTCTCAATGTGCAGCCTGAATATGTTGATGAGTAATTCTGAACTGTTGTAAAGTTTGATTCCCACCGCTTCCCCCTTCATTTTCCCCCGATGAAAGTAGTTGCTCATTTCTCTGCATCAGTGTGTTCATAGTTATTTTTTTTTAGACCACCCACAAACATACTTTTTTAATTTTGGCATGAAGTAAATTGTCAAGACTCATAAATTACATTCACAAATATTTAGTGTACTTAGATGTGTGGAGGAGGTTTAAGGGAAAGGAAAGAAGACCGTGGTTGGATATATAAAGCTTTATTCGGAGAAAATGAACTCTCTTGTTTGACTGTTTGAAGATTTGAAAGCAGTCACCAAGAAACAAAAGTGAATTTTTGAAGTTTTCAAAGGAATCATATTCTGCTCCTAATGTAATAGCAAGGAAAATAAAATTTGTAATAAGTATCCCACAGTGACAGGGTGAAGAAATAGTCGAATTTAAGAGTCCATGAATCATGAGGCCAAAGAAACCAGAATGCTGGAACCAATCAGTGATGGAGGAGGGAGTTGCTCTAGGGTCAGACAGTGGACGGAAGTCAGGGAATCTGGCTTCTTGTTCTTCACTTCTGTGGGGGAATCTGCATTGCTCGCCTGTGAAGGAAAAAGGTGTGCCCCACTTTAGGTGGTTCATAAGCACTACTATTTGCCTGTTTCAGAATTAAAATTAGTGCCAAATAGGCCACTTCTGGCAATACCCAATCAGTTGGGTGGGCAGTTCAATGCTTGGACTCGAGGATACAGTGCAACTGGGGACCACCAGGGTTACCTCAGTTGTGCTCAAGTGACCATATATTGTGGGGGTTAAACTAGGATCCTGTTCTAACTGCCCCTCCCACCCCAAATATGTTTTTAAGTATGGTTTGTAATTAGGGGGCATGACTAGTCTCACTCAGTGGGTCTTTTTTTAAACATTGCTTGCCTAAACAGTTTAGGCAAGAAGCAGATCAGTGATGGACGAGCAGTGATGGAATCCCGGAGTTGGGGAATTATGGGCCTGGTAGTTGTGTGGCTTTGCAACTTTGCATTACCACTCTGGGCTTAGCCTCTTGCATTAGAGGGAAGGAATGTGACCAGCAGTGTGCCTGGCATGAAGAAAGATTTTGTAGGTGCCAGCAGGTGTTAGAGACCAAAGGCCGGCCAGTGGTCACTCCTTTGGCAACAGTTCCTGCAAGCTTTGGAAGCAAGGGTGGTACTGAAATAAATAGAATCTCTTGATTAAAAACAGGTGGAGTAGGAATATTGCTTTCACTGGGAATTGATTTCTTCCCTTTATTGTAGTGTTCTAGAGTATTCCCTGTACATTTCTCTAGTAACTGCTCCAGCACAATTTAAATAAGACAATATATCTAAAACTTGGATTTCCCCAATTTTTTTTAACTCGGTATTGCAGAAAGCAAGATATTCATATCCTGGTTTACTGCCAATAAGGTTGAGGCTATCAGCAGGAATATGATTTTGCCACCACTGGGCTCAAAGACTTTCAGGAGGAAGGTTCTATTATATTGCAAGTTTTTTCAAGTTTTTTATTGTTTGACATTGGGGCATGATCTCTCTTTATTGTGGAGATTGTCCTATTAAACATTGCCAGATAATCCAGTAATCCCTGAATTACTCACTAGATTCCAGTAGCATTCCTAATCTCAGTCATGTTTATCTAAAGTGTATCCATACATCAGTGCATGTTCTGTGGGAGAGGTTGGGGTAGTGTGCAAAACTTACCTGAGATCCATTTGGCCTACAAAAACTGTATAGATAGGTGTTTCCTTTTCCACTGCCATCTATTTTACCATCTATTTTACCACCTATTTTACCATCTTCTTTGGGATCATCTATCTTCCAGTCCCTAAATTGCATACTTTACTTATGATTGGCCATTGTTCATTCATTTTTCTTCCTTGAAGTACCTTTTTCTAGGTTGCTCCCATCTAAATTCTTCCCCACTGTCAAATGCATCTCCAGTTCCACCTCCTTCAAAGTTCCCACCCTACATTGCATTTCTTCTTCACGTGGGTTGTGCTTCTCTTGCTCTTTGGGAGTTTCAGAGGTGACTAGGGCTGTCTGAGAATGGGGAGCTTCATTTCTTGGGGCGTGCTCTAGAGAAGAATCAAGAGCCCAGTGAAGAAATGAATGACAGGGACGCCCCCCAATAGTTCCTCTGCTCTAAGACCACCAGAAATTGTTGCCAAAGGACTTGCAGTAGATTGGGAGTGATGCTTAGTGGACAGCTGAGCAGAACAATGCCAGAATCAGATTGGGGGGCAAAGAACATGGATATTGAGGATGGATGATAAAAGTAAGGCTAACTTAATTACATGCTGACACTCAGCATCACAAATCACTTACTGATAAGGTTTACAGATGAAAACATCCCATAATTCCATTATATTTCTCTCTAGACATTTCCAATATTCTTAATAATAGTGGTATTGATGTATAAATAAACAGTATGATAATTCTGTATTGCTTAGAGAATTCATTGGGGGAAAAATTCTCTGGATCAAGTTACAGTTGGACCCAAACCAGACCTGCTGAAAGATGGGAAGCCGGACTTCAAGTTGATGCTTATTACTACTCAGGAGCTTGTCTGCAACAAAAGCAGGTAAACTTTACTCAGAACTGGGAATGGAATATCTTCTTCTGACTTCCCATCAACTAACCCTTTAAAGGCTTTATCTGCTCACAGTCCACACTGCCACAGGATCCCTGCCACAGGATCCACCCAATCCTTAAAGATCCAACTTGCATGATTCCTGTATGGAGTGACACAGCTGGATGTGCTCTATTCTCCCACACCTTTGGAGCCCTGATCAGTGGTCAAAAGGGCTAACACAACTAAAAAACAAGTTGGGGGTCTGGAAATGATAGATTGATAAAATCAGACTGGCAACTCCGAGCCTATTTAAAAATGCACAAACAGACCCATTTTCTTTTAATTTTATGAAAGTTCATATGCTCATTTCATAGTAGGGAGAACATGATTTCAGACTAAACAATGGTTTTTAAAAATAGAACCAATTTAATTTTACAAATAAATCTGTCTACATTGTTCTTTTCTGCCTCATTTCACCTTAGATTTCTGGGCTGAGATCCTTCTGCAGACCTCAGTGATATTTAACCCTACAATGATTTATTGGGACTTTTTTTGCCCTTTTCAATGTCCCCATTTATACTGACATTTATTGGGTTCATGCCTTTTGTATCCTTAACTCCCTAAGGGTGAGACCCAATTCCTTCTCATTTATTTATCCTCTAAAGCTCTTAGCCTAGAGTCAATTTCCATAAAAGTTAGAATGGATGGATGGATATTCTATGCTTGGTAAAATAAAGGTAGACTTTTGGGTGAATCAAAACAAATGATAGAAGCTTTCTCAGGGGTCCTTTGCTGCCCCAGTTTTTGAGAGTTCCAAATAAGAACTTGAGCAATGTTGCAGGACTCCTAAGGGCCGCTGCATCTGCTCTGGATTGCCTCCCGCAAATCACTCCGTAGATAAGGGGGTAGTCTAAATGTGGCAGTTTATCTGACCATGTATGCTGTACTAGCTGGTATAAATATTCTCCCATGCTATCACAATCATCGTGGGACTAGCTAGATCTTACCAGCATATTAGCCTGGCCACGTAAGGACACCTAAGTAATTAGACCAGAGAGAAATGCTGTTTGCTTCCAAACAAACAAGCATGGCTCCCTGATAAAATATAAAACTACAATGAAGTAGAGGAGACTTGTGAAGGCTTGGAGAAATATTTAACTGGCATTGGTGTTGATCTTTGGTAAAGTGACCTGCCATCTCAGAAACCCCCTTCTCTACATTTCAAAGGCATTCCGGCTCAAAACATTAGCACAGTAAAGGCCCTAGGTGAGATGCAGGGAGGGGGCTACCAGAGGGCATTGGACCCTCCCTGCTTCCCATAACAATGGGAGGAAGGTCTGAGTTGGGGGGGGGTTAAACTAGCCGGTTCCGCTCTCCCAGGCTTTTTCTTCCCGGTGGAATCTCGCCTTGTAAGCGTTTTTCCCCTTGGAGGAGATACACGTGGTGGTCGCCATCTTGGCCTACACGTGGCTGGGGTTCTAGCCTGGAATCCTAAGCATCGGGTTTTTCCTTTTTGCTGATTTGTATGCCTGAACCTGTGATAAGTAAAGTCTTTTAAAACCTCATCGGATCCCTGAGTGTTCATCCATTCCTCGCCGGCTTCGGAGGTAGAAGGGAACTCGCTTCCCGGCACTGTCGGGGACCCGCGGAGCGCCCGACAGAGCAATAATAGATCGATTGCACTACCTGCTCTTGTTCTGAGTCCTGTAAGGGGCCCAGTGGCATGACTTATTTGGGATGTTTAGATATTAGCAGACATGATTCAAACACTGTTTTTGGCATATCGAATACACCACGGGTAGCTTGCCAGGCTCTGCTGTGCAATAATAATGCTCATTCTCAACGAATGGAGACGTTACTGGCGCCCGCTTAAGCAAATTGGTGAACAGCGGGAAAACAAGTGATACAAGTGATGATTCAAACACAGGCTAGAAAAGGCACTTAGCTTTTCCCACTTGTGCTGTTGTTCTTTGGCATTGCGTTGAGAAGAACGCATTTGAATTGTCTGCTGGGAAATGAGATGAGTGATGAGGAACAAGAGATCCCAATGGAGGCCAGCCAAGATTAGCTAACAGATAACCACTACTCAGTCACATTAGCAAGAAAGGTAGTTATTGTTAGAGGCACTTGGTCAACTTACAGTTTAATAGAAACCTCTTTTATTGAGTAGTCCATTCACGATCAGCTTTGTGTAAGTTCAAGTGAACAGGAAGAAGATTGAAGTAGGAGAAGGAATGGGAAGAGGAGAAAGAGATAGGGAGATCAGAAAGGAATGAGAAAAAACCACCTTTGCATACTCAATAGTTACCTCTGAGTGCTCTGAACTAGGTGTTAGCAGTTATATTTTGGAAAACACGTGGGAGAAATGTGACCCTTTATACACAGGCTTAGGTTCCCAGGAGGTGTACCTGTACTTCTCATGATCTGGCTGATGAAGTCTCATCTCCCAGCAAATGGTTTAATTGGTCTTAAAATCACATGTATGCAGTCACCTGATTTTGAATCTGAAAATGATAAATGTACAGAATACATCTAAATCTTTTCAAAAGATCACACTAGGATACCAACATTTTACTGCTTACAACTAAACCAGACGTTTTATTGCCTTTTACTGTTTTGTATAATGCTTTGTATTTTCAAGCCTTCTTAGCTAACAAGCAAAGGGGAATTTAAATTTTTCAGATACGTTACCAAACTGTACAATCAACTTTTCTGAATTCACTATGATAGGAAATGTTTTCCCCAGCTTTGGCTGCAAATTTTCCTGCCGTCTTGGTGAGATTTATTGTCTCTCAGCTCAGGCCCCAAGTGTCTCTTGTCATGCCATAGGCCAGCAACAAGTGAACCATTTCAAACTGACTTTCCCCAAGTTTTAAAAATTAAACTTTCCCTCTGAGATAGGAAATTATTATTTTGAGAGGCTTCAGAGGAGTATAAATGAAATTAACATTGACCATTCACCACAAATTATTTGGAACCTGCAGCCAAATGTGTGATGTAATTGCTGTACCAATTTCCTTTCCTATCCATACCTGGGAATGCTTTTGGCTGAACTGACATCTTTTTTTTTAAAGTATTTTATTATACCACCGTGAGATAAACAATTACAAAGATGTTCATATTTGGGTTTTGGTCATTCAGTGTTCCAGCACCCATCCCTCCACCAGTGCCCATCTCCCACCAACAATGTCCCCGATTCCCCCCCCCTCCCCCAGCCCACCTCCATGGCAGGTTCTTTATTTCTTTCCATTTCTCTCTCTTTCTCTTTTCCTTCCCTTCCAGATTGTGGGTTACAGTACGTACATTAAAGGGTTGTCATGTGTATCTTTTTTTGCCTGTATTTAATGCTCAGTTCTAGGTTGGTATTAGTACTTTCGACAATTGTTAGCACCCTGTTCCATTTTCTGTCTTACCTAGGCTCTGACTTCCACACGTTTGTGATAATTTCCACCTTTGACAAGACCTCCTGATACATGTTTCACTTGACCTTGGATATTGGTATCATAATATGTACATATATATTTATGTCATGCAAATAAATGCAGTCATTCTGTCTCTGTCTCTCTCCTTCTGGCTAATTTCACTCAACATAATCTTCTCCATGTTCATCCATTTATAGGCAAATTTCATAGCTTCTTTATCCAGTCATTGATTCTCGGGCACTCTGGTTGTTTCCAGATTCTGGCTATTGTGAATAATGCTGCTATGAACATAAAAGTAGGCATGGTGTTTCTCTTACGTGTTTTTTGGCTTCTCAGAGTATATTCCCAGGAGTGGTATGGCTGGGTCAAATGGGAGCTCAATTTCTAGTCTTTGGAGGTATTGAACTGACATCTGTACATACAGAAGCCACTCTTGTACTTTACCTCAAAGTAGGTTAGACAAGTACCTCCTCTCTCCCCTAATATGCACAATTTATTATGGAAAACATTTGTGGGGAATTAAAGAAGTATTAAGTATATAAAATGGGAGCTAAGTGGTTTTCTACTCTAACATCTCCACATAGATTCGTAGTAGCTAATTTTCTGTGTCATCTCGACTGCACTGTGGTATCCAGATACCTGGTCAAGAAATATTGTGAGTCTGTGAAGTTGTTTCTGCATGAGTCTGACATTTAAATGTGAAGATTTCTAATACAGATTTCCCTTCATGGTGTGTGTGTGGTACTCATCAAACTACTTGAGAGCCCCACTAAAACAAATAACTTAACTTCCCCTCTCCAGAAGGGATTTTACCAGGAGTCAGCCTTTAGGAATTCAAATGCAGTGTTGGTTCTTCCTGGGTCTCCAGGCTGATGACTGACCCTAAAGATGATGGCATTGCCAGCCTCATTAATTTTGTGAACTAATTACTTAAAACAAATCTGTCTTTCTCAATCAGTATCCTATTGGTCTGGTTTTCCCAGAGAATCCTGAGTAACACAACATCTGCATTGGAGACTCCTTTCCCAGCAATTCTGATGAAGTTGACCTAAGAGTGTTATTTTTCAAACATCTATGGGTGATTCTGAGGTCACCAGTGTGGAAGACTACTTATTGCGAAAGCTGTTTTCTCACACATTTCCGTCCGGTCATATCACTGTTGTGTGAGTGTTGACATTGTTTTTCATTGGCTAACTAACCTCGCTTTCTGAAACGTAGAGTTCTCTGTAAAGTAGAGAAGACACAAGAGCCAGCAAGGTTGTTGTGAAGATGGCAAGATGACAAGTGGAATGAGGGATGGAAAGATAATATTTTATCTTTATTAGGTGGGAGTGAATGTGTGTATATTGTAGCCTGTTATTTTTGTAATCACTCTGTGGATACTTTTTATGTGCTTATTAACCATCTATATGTCTTCTTTGGGAAGGTCTTTGTTAATCTCCATGCACCATTTGTAGATGGAGTTGTTGGATTTTCTTTCTGTCCAGTTTTGTGAGTGCTTTATGGAACTTGGATATCAGCCCTTCACCTGATGTATTGTGTGCAAATACTTCCTCCCATACAGAAGGTTGTCCTTTTATTATAGCTTGAGTTTCTTTTTTCTGTACAGAAGCTTTTTAATTTGATGTAGTTCAATTTGTTTATTTTTGGTTTTATTGTTTTTGCCGCTGTGGTCATCTTGTTAAAGACCCTTCTGTGGTCAGTTTCTTGGAGAGTTCTGCTGATATTTTCTTCAGTGTATTATGGATTCTGGTTTGATTTTGGGATCTCCAATCCACTTTGAATTTACTTTTGCGAATGGTATGAGATACGGTTCTAATTTCATTATTTTTACATGTGGTATTTACTTTTCCCAGCACCATTTTTTTTTGTGCTCCACCCCCACCATTTGTTGAAGAGATTTACTTTGCTCCACTTTCTTAGTCCACGAGAAACCAGCATTAACAGTATTGTAAACCACAGAACTTTAATGACAAAAAAGTAATAGTACACTTTCAAAAAAAATCAACCTGTGAATAAAACTCCAGGTACTGTAAGTAGGGTAGGATTTTTTTTCGGGTTTGGGTGCTGCTCTTTGACCATATCTCGCAGTCTCAGTGTTTTGCCTAGTATGACTGAGTCCAGGTATGAATTGGTTTCATGCAGTGAAGGGACAAAGCCAGGATGGGAAGGATCCTGGATTCAAAATTCATCAGTTGACTGTGTCATTGTATAGATACTCTCCCCAATCAGACCCTCTAGGATACTGGATGAAGTCATAGGTCACTTTGTGAATGTTGATGAAACCAATTGAAATATCGTGTTCAAATCAAGCCATATAAGAGACAGGAAGACAGATGTGAACAATTTTCATGGTTAGCTGCAAGATGCACCATTAGCTGGGGTGAGAGGCTTTGGCTCATGCCAGGGTGAAAGCGATCCCCTCCTGCTCTGGCCTAGTGGGCAACTTGAGGGTGAGGGTGCATTCCTTTCAGGCGGCCCTGATACTATTCAGGTCTCAAAGGGTCTGTCTGGGAAGTATGATCCTCAATGCAATTTTATACTAGGTCATTTGAGAGGGTTATGGGACACCACTTTCCCCTTATTTTATCATCCTGAGTGAAATGGAGTCAGGACATGTAATAAGCGTGACCTTTAATGTATGGCAACATAAGCAAACCTGAGCAGCGTGGACCAAAACTATAAAGATGAGGGTGATTGAAAAGAAGTGTGGGCATAGATAATGGTGTTAACATCATCTCACCTCAGGTTGTGTAAGTCTGGTCAGGATGCTTTGGCATTTAGGCATCAGCCACATGCTTTGTTCATATTAAAACTTTGAAGATGGTTGACTATGTCCAGCATTGTAAAAGGATATTTTGGTTAAAGGACATAGGAAAGGCTATTATAGTTCAATGAAAGTGCTTCATTGTAAAGGATGGAAAATCAACCTACATTCATAAAAGCTATACTGGATGTGCAGTTTTGGCCTTACAAGTATATGACTTACATCATATACTTCCCTTTTTTTAACATATATTGGATACATTTGAGTAGGGCTCAGAACTAAATTCTGAGCAAGTTCAATGATGTGTTCATATAATGTCAGCCTAAAGGTATTGAAATGCTGTATAGAGCAGTAGGTGATACTGTATTACAAGTCACGCACTACTTTGGAACTCAAATTTCATCAGTTGTAAAATAGATATGATAAGGATGAGAATAATGATGACAGTGGTGAAGCTAAATACTTCTTAAGTATTTCTCTTATGCCACATTTACAATAAGCTCACTTGTAGGATTTACCGTTAATTCCTTGTTCAGTCCTTATAGTAACCTATGCAGGTAGATTTACTGTATCTTAATTTTCACTTTCTTCACAGGGTATATTGAGTATTTGATAAATTAATATATAACATATACTCACCTAAATACCTAATATTAGGAGAGCTAGCATTAGGAGACCTTCATGAGTGCCAGTAATAGTAATAATGAGCATTAATATTAGTCAGGGATAGAAACCAATCTCTAAATAATATGTAGCTCCTTTAACAGTGGTATAGTCAGAATACTAGGTGGTTTTAAACTAGGGAGGGAGAGAATATGCTTAGGAGGAGCAAACACTTAATGGGAAGGTTGTCTAGGAGCTGTGCATCTCTGAATGGATGTGATGATAATAGACAGTATGGCTGCCAAGGTGAACAGAGACACACATGTGACCAGGAAACAGTGCAGCAGCATGTTTGGGGTAACCATGGCCAGGTCAGTTGGCCAAGATGAAGAAAACATAAAAGTTAAGTCTGAAAATATGGATCCTATTGGAAGCACCTTGTGTTTATTCCAAGAGTTTATACCAAAGCTTGGAGGAGTCAGCAATGGCTCACTAGATGGTGAGTACCATGTCAAAGTTGTTTACTTCTTGAACTTAGTGGTGCTCCAAGAGTTACCGAGGGAACACTTAAACTGTTGGCCAAGCTATCAGTCCCAGGATTTGAAATGAACTCAGAACCAGGCCACCATCCAAATGTGGATGTGAGTTTGGCTTTTTGGATGAAGATTAGTCGACCTGAACACTCACAGGGGCCAGATGTAGCAGGTTCTGGCATGAACTGCAATGCCAGTATTTTATCTGTGTTAAATGCTTCTACTCATACTGCTTCTGCTTTGTTGCTTCTCTGAGATGGACAGTTTTCAGGAACATATGGAATGCTGGCACATATTTTGTACCCAAGACAGTCCTGTGCTGGGTAGAACTTGTATGAAACTTATTTCTAAATATTGCAACATTTTCTCTTTGCTTCCTGTTACTTTTACATGGGACAAGAGTCATTCAAGAGCAATACATTCCTAATATATTTCTTGGGTGTCTTCAGTGTGAAAAACCCAGAGGGGTAAAGCTGTGTTTCATGGTTTTTCTTCTTAGGACCTTGGAGTACCACCAGGAGTAATTCCTGAGTACAAAGCCAGGAGTAACTCCTGAGCATCACCAGGTGTGGCCCAAAAAAGCAAAGCAAAAAAACAAAACAAAACAAAACAAACAAACAAACAAAAAGACCCTGTAGTGTGGTGGAGAAACCTAAGTCACATGAGCTTGAGAAAGTCTAAAATAAAGGGAAAAGGGATAAGAGTATTTCATGGTGTGCAGGCATAGTGCTTGGTGGGGAGGAGTGTTTTTCTTTGGAGAAAGACTTCTACTGGGTTGTCTGTCACATGGCTATGTCTTTGCATATGTCCTATCCGTGGGTTACTTGTTGTCTCCAAGTCAGAGAGACCTAGTTTAAATCTTGATTCCTACTCTTACTTCTCTATAAATGGTATGAGCTTCATTTTCTGCAAAGTGGACTAATTTACTTCACAGAATCATTATTGGGATAAAACTAGGAAATGTATCATTCAGATACTTTTGTCTGCAAGTAGCAGAAAATTTTACCAAAATTGGTCAAACCCGCCAGGGAATTTGCCAGCATGTCAAAAGAGGCAATTGAGAATGAAGTAGTTCCAGAATGAAACCCCCTCTTCAAGGAGAACTTTCTTATCCCACTCTCTCATTCATTCAGTCGCAAGTCTGTCATGTCTGTTGTAGTTTTCCCCAGACTGACTTCACTAATATTTGTAGTAGTAATAATTTGTGTGAGTCTGGCTGTACATGTCCTCCTCTATAATCAGTTCAGTTGTGTTCACTTCTAAGCCTGCTTCTGAACCAGAACAATCATTATAACTTCTTATGGAATTTCCAGGAAGTTGTGTGACCTTACTATTATTAATTTAATATGTTTCATTAACTGTCAGTGGACTTCATGCTAAACACCTGACCCATAGAGCAGAGGGGCCACACTTGGTGGTACGCAAATCAGTGTTTTAGGCTATTTCAGGAAGTTTATGGGGGCCAAGGGTTGAACTTAAGCCCTTAGGCAAGACATGGGTTGCTTAAGTCAGGGAATATTCTGTCTTGAGACCATTTGCAAAAAATTATTAATTATTAATAAAATATTATTATTATCTGACCAGAAACCATGGTCAGATAATTAAAATTATTATCACGAAATAATGTCCTGCCCCTTGAGGTGTTGCAGGTGTGGCTGTGGTGCCCGGTTGCATTGGCAGGTGGCAGACAGGAGACAGACTTGTCTATACCCAGAGCTCTGCCCCATGGGCCCTGAATGGTTGATGGTCTGACATAGAAAGAGACTGGACCCCCTGGGATGAACCCAGAGCCACAGCAGAGCCTGGCAAGCTACCTGTGGTGTATTTGATATGCCAAAAACAGTAACAATAATGGACCTCATTCCCAACAAATGGAGATGTTACTGGCGCCTGCTTGAGCAAATTTATGAACAATGGGAAGACAAGTGAAAGTGAAATAAAAATTGTAGTAGTTTGCAATTCTCCTGAAAATCATAAAGTAAAAATGTAACATAAAAAGAAGTGAATAGAGAATCTCAGAATCTATTGCAGATAACAATGGTTGTCGGGGATGCCGCTGGGGTCCCTGACAGTGCTGGGAAGCGAGTTCCCTTCTACCTCCGAAGCCAGCGGGGAATGGATGAAGACTCAGGAATCCGATAAAGTTTTTAAAATGCTTTACTTATCACAGGTTCAGGCATACAAATCAGCAATAGAAAAACCCCGTGCTTAGGATTCCGGACTAGAACCCCCAGACACGTGTAGACCAAGATGGTGGCCATGGCATGTTAAGGTCCTGTAAAGAGGAGACAAAGACAAGACTCCCAAGAAAAGTGCGAGCCCTAAAAGAGAGCCCCAAAAAGAGAGAGCACAAGAGAGAGGAAGCAGGCTAGTTTTATACCCTGCAACTCAGACCTTTCTTTCACTTTTATGGGAAGCAGGCAGGGTCAAATGCTCTCAGGTAATTTCTCCCAGCACCTCACCTAGGCCCTTTTATATGCTAATGTTTTGAGCCAAGATCTGCCTAGAAAAGCCTTTATAGGGTAGAGAAGGGGGTTTCTGATATGTCATGTTTCTGTACCAAAGACTATACTAATGCCAGTTAAATATTTCTCCAAGCCTTCACAAGAGTCTCGTCTACTTCACGGTAGTTTTGTATTTTAGTTGCCTTTGAGTTATCAGGGGAGCCATGCTTGCTTGCTTGGAGGCAAACAGCATTTCTCTCTGATTTAATTACTTAGAGATTCAACGTGGCCAGGCAAATATGCTGGTAAGATCTAGCTAGTCCCACGATGATTGTGGTAGCATGAGAGAATATTTATACCAGCTAGTACAGAATACATGGTCAGATAAACTGCCACATTTAGACTACCCCCCTATCTACCTCCCCCATCTGCAGGAGGCAATCCAGGGCAGATGCAGAGGCTTTTAAGCTTTTAGGTGTCCTGCAACAAATGGTAAATATTATTTTGTGAAACTCTCAAGTTTAAAACTTTTTGTTGACTCCAGATTCTGGCTATTGTGAATAGTGCTATGATGAATATAGAAGTCAGATAGTGTTTCTGCTGTGTGTTTTTCGGTCTCCAGGGTATATTGCTGGGTATTTGACCCAGCAATCCCAGGAGTGGTATTGCTGGGTCAAATGAGAACTCAGTATCAAGTTTTTGGAGGAATTATTTTCCAAAAGGGCTGGACCAGTCGGCACTCCCACCAACAGTGGTGGAGGGACGGATGCTGGGACACTATATGACAGAACCAATCATGAACATCTCTGTAACTGTGTGTCTCATGGTGGTATAATAAAAAATAAAAACAAATTTTTTATGGGTGTACTTGGTGGTGAGAGAGTAATCTTTAATTTGGTTTTAGAGAAAAAAACTGAGGGACATTGGCTTGGGCTAAAATGGTTAAATGGTGGAAACTGCTCATTCCTTTTACTCCTCATTGGAAAAGAGACGAAATAAAGATGAAGGAGAAATATAACTGATAAAATCCTTCTATAGTTTTCCTAGTGCCAGGTATTATTGAAGAACTTTGCATATGTAAACACATTCATCTTTTCCAGCATCTGTCTGAGTTAGCCCCTGTATGTCTTAGAAACCATGGTAGAGAAGTAAAGTAACCTAGTGCCACATCTAACAATAGTGGAACTAGGTGGAAACAATGGTTCTAGAGTCCAGAGTTTACTGCCCAATAATGAAAATCCCCACTCATGGTTCATTCCTGGGATCACAACACTCAGTACAGCACCTGGCCCAAAGAACCTAATGCACAGTGAAACAGCAGCTATCATTGGAAATGATATTTTGGAAAAAACATAGTTATGAAAATCCCTCCTTAATTTTCTTTCCAGCCTAAGGGATGTGTGATGAGCCCATGGAAGGCAGAGAAGCTTTGACTTTCTTTCTTTTTTAAATTTATTATTTATTTATTGAATCACAGAGAGATACACAGTTACATAGTTATTTATGATTGGGTTTCAGTCACATAATGTTCCAATACTCAGTCTTTTACCGGTGTACATTTCCCACCAACAATTTCCCACCACTAGTTCCACCCCTGTCTGCCTCTATGGCAGATACTTTTCTCTCTCTCTCTCTTTTTCTTTCTTCTCCTTCCCTCTCTCTCCCTCTCTTCCTCTCCCACCCCTGCTTCTTCTTGGGCATTATGGTTTGAAATAAAGATACTGAAAAGTTATCATGTATATCCCTTTAACATACTTTCAACACTCAGGTCTTGTCCAGAGTGATCATTTCTCATTTCTATTATTGTCATACTGGCTTTATCCTAACTGCTCTTTGCCCCTTACACTCTTTTGGCAGAAGCTTTGATTTCTAGTCCAAATTCAAGCTTAGTAAATGGAATATCATATTGTATGTATGTATTCTTGGAGCACAACTGAGTTTTTCAAAGGCTATGTATTAATGGGTGGGCACTGGTCAGGCACAAAAGCAGTCAGATTCCTTAAAAGCACAGGTACACTCTGTCTGAGATGTGTGAGGTGGTGGTTTTATTGGCACATCTGGAAGCAGTATGGAAAACGTATGAATAGAAAGGGCCAGTGGGGTTTAGAAGATACTCTGATCCCTTCTTGGGTTTTTGAGAAGGGAACTGCAAGACTGAACAGTGTCACCTCCATATGCCCTAGGATAGGGAGACACAACAACAACAGCAACCAAAAAACACCCTCCAAAAAGCCTGACCTTATTTTATACAAGGTCATTTTGGGTGAGGTAATCTAATACTGCAGAGGGAGAATTTTCAAAAAGAGTCCCAAGAGAACTAATAAAGTGGCTTTAAATTTCATTATGTTTGAGAGGGAGGCTCTAATTCAATTACCCACAAAATGAGAATTTCCTTCCCCCTTATGTGTGAAGCAGTTGTGAAGATAGACAGCCCCAGAAAATACCTGGGTTGCATTGAAGTATGTTTCTTCTGAAGAAAGAAGATACATGTTCAACTGTAAAGCTAGTTTCTGAACTTTTTGGTGTTCTTCTCTATAAAATGCAAATAATTTTAGTGCTCCTGCACTGGGTTGTACATGTAGCTCTTCACAGGGTGCACAGTAATTACTCAATAAGTGGTCTTGTTCGTATTACTTCTGTGGGGATTTTGTAACCAATAGCCAGAGAAGTCTATTGTTAGTTGCAGACGTATTTTTTCATTGTTTTCCCTTTTTGGTTTTATCAAACCAGGACTAGTCACATACAAAGTCAACACCTTAATTCCTGTACTATTTCTCCAGCTCTCAAAGCTTTAATTTTTTTTAGGTATAAAGATTTTCAGTCAGTGATTATAGTAAGGTATACTTGAGAGATGACTACAAGAGTATGCTACCCGCACGGCAGAGCCTGGCAAGCTACCCGTGTTGTATTTGATATGCCAAATACCAGTAACAATTATAGACCTCATTCCCATGACCTGATGGAATGGTTCGAGGCTCTTTATGTTCCTGGAGCAAGCAGGTGCCCTTGGGCTCTACTTGCATGAGACAGGACATATGGAGATGTTACTGGTGCCCGCTTGAGCAAATCGATGATGAACGGGAAGACAGTGATACAGTGATACAGTGATACACTTGAGAGAATAAAACAGAAGAATAAATGACATTGCATTTAAAATGCACCAAAAAAAGTTTAAAATGAATAAAAGAACAGAAGGAAGTGAAGTTTTCTTAGCTTGAGCCTTTATAGAATTGTATAGATGCCAGTAGAATAAACTGATAAAAGGAGGAATGTGTTCATTTTTGGGTTATTTAATCATATTTACATCTTGAAGTCTGATGTATCAGTCTACTAACACTTTTATTCTGGCAATAACAAATGTCAAATTTTCTTGGGTTCAGAGCTTATTTGCTTTTATTACCTATATTATACTTAGATCATAGTTTATTGTAGAATTCAGGATAAAGGAATAGTTCCTTTCCCTGGGAAACAATTGATCTTGAGCTAGAGGGAAAAGGAAATTATCCAATGACTCTTCAAGCTTTTGCTCTGAAGTCACACATGTCACTTCTATTCTCATTTTTTTGACAAAAACCAATTATGTGTTCCAGCCCACAACCAACGGAGTGAGGAAAGATAACAATCTCACAAGGGAGAGCAGTGAACACTTGGGGTAGAAAACATTTGATAGAACCTAGAAAGTCTAATTATCAGTAGGTATATCTTTAATGAATTAGTAAAATCAATTATCTGATGCTTTGTACCATCAATTACGAGTCAAAAAACAATGCATACTTACTATCACACAACTCCTATGCAAGAGGAGTTCAAGAACGATTAGCCAGGTCTTTTGTTCAGTGTCCCAGGCCAGACTTATAGTGTTGGTCAGCCGTTATAGTTTTATCTGAGGAGGAGGGTTCTATTATCCAGATTGTTAGCAGGGTTCAGGTCAGAGGGATGAGACCATCCTATGACGTTACCCACAATTTAAAAAATTTTTTGTCATGCAACATTTCTGTGAGTTTTTATCATCCTTCGGTATTCACATCTTACATCATTTTAAGGCCATCAGGTCAAGATTCCTCTTCCTTCATGCTCTCGTTTTTTAAAATTTATTTTTTATTTTTTCAGTGCATAGTTACTAAAGATTGAAATTATGTACGGTGTAGGAATATACACTTGGTCTGATGTCCTGCATTCAAATTCCAGCTTGGCAATTTATTATAGATGTGTGACCTTGAGTTAGTGACTTAACTTTTCTGAACTTTAGTTTCCTTGCCTGTCAACTGGGATTTCTGAAAGTAACTTTTAGTTTTATTTCAGTTAATATATGAGTATTTGAAAAGTGACTGGGACATGCTACTTAAGTGTTTGCCATCCTTATTGAGAGACTGCTAGGTGCTAGGCACCATGCAAGGTATTGGAAATATAAGGGAAAATTTCTGCTCTCATATTTTTATAAAGAGGTGAACAGGAGTGAATTAATACATGAGCTGTCAGTACTCTGAGGTGGTGAAAGGCCCAAGGTGGAAGCAGTTGTCTCAGGAAGAGGTGGGGAAGTTTCCAAAGAAGTTGAACTTGGATCTTGAAAGATAAATTAGAGGCTACTTGAACAGGGATTGATGGGACCATATGATCCCCAAACTCTGTCAGTCACCCTTGAGCACAGAGTCAGAGTACAGAGTACAGAGCACAAAGCACAGAGCTCAGAGTAATCTCTGAGCAATTCCAGATGTGACCCACCCTCCACCTAAAGAAATGGTAATGTATAAGGTCCCTTATCTAATCCAGTTGGGGCTAGGACTCTGTTTAATACAAAATAAGGTAAAAACCAGAGCACAATAATACTTTTATTAAATATCAAATATCACAACATGTATTCCATAATGAATCAACTTAGTAAAAACAAGTCAATGCCTCTGAAGGAGCTAGAGAAAGCTATTTTTATAGTAGAATAAATATATATTATCATTTCCAGAAGGCACAGATAAAAGTGATAAAATGCCTGACAGAGGTGATACGACAATGAAACAGTTACCTGCTACTATTGTGTACCTTCCTTGGGTTCTGATGGAAAATTTTATGGGATTTAATATACTACAATTTTTAATTTACACAATATACCAGGGACCCTGGTTTGTACTCTGTGGAACTAAATAGATACTTAGTGGATAAGGTTCGGTAAATGTCTGATGGATGAATGAGAATTAATTTAACACAACAGCAATTATTTTAGTAGAATAGTGTCTTAATCTTAGGCCCAAAGATCAGTCTGCCATTCTACATGTTAAGTTGTCTTATGACAAACAGCCTTAGGCTTCGGGTATGGGAGGATCTACTTCAGCTGAATTTCCAAATGACATGATCAGTTTTCTTAAAAATATGTTCCTATTCCATTTCATTCCTGCTTCGTTATGCTCTTTGGCTGTCTTTCTGCACCTCATGACAAATCCTCATGGAGCAAGTCCCTTCTGCAGGCAGACATGTGCCAAAAAGAGAAAATTCCATCTCCCACTCTTCCTGGAAGGAATTTTGAGAATTCTAAAAGGGATTGTAGAGTACTTTCATCCTATCTCTGGATATTTCCTGAAATTAATTTTTCCTTTTGCTCTATTGTTCCCAGTGTATTTATTTGTAAAATGGATTTAATTCTGTTCCTGTGAAACCTTTGGAAAAGGGCACACAGGGACACACAATGCTTAAGAATGATGTTAAAGTTTTAAAAGAGATTTATTTGACCCCGAGGCCAAATGGCACAGCCTGCAAAGGTGATAAATCTAGCAAATAAATAAACAAATAAATAAATAAACATAAATGCCTTTGAGGCGGCAACTGGCCAATCGGCAGTGCTGCAGTTGGCATTGACTTTTACAACAGCACTTGTTAATCCCACTTGCTCAGGACAGTTATAAAGGTTTCATTTCCTCCCCAGACCTTAGTTCCCCCTGGGTGTGTGGAATGGAACACTTTATTTGAGTCTGGAGTCGTGAATGTACTCCCTGCAAGGTGATGACTTCATGTATATTGATATTGCCAGTAGGGGTTTATTTTCTTTCTTGCAAGGCTGTGATCCTTTGAAGTCAGGAACCACGACTTACACGGTGCCTTGCACAGAGCTTTATACATAGAATTTGTTCAACAAACATTTATTAAAGGAATGAATGAAGAATGTCTGTGCACTTTTGTATCTCTAGCCCTGAAGTGCCACAGTACACATGGGGAACACTCAATAAATATTTGTGGAATGAATGAATAAATAAGTGAATTGTGCCAATTGTGGTTTCAGCAGTTATTTTATCTTTAGAAGTTCTGCGTATAAAAAAACAAGGAGATATTGGAGCCTTTCTGGTTATGAGAATGGCACCTGTCATTATTTGAAAAGAGTATTGTCAGAATTTATTCCAATGGAATACAGTACTAGGCTATAGAAGAGGATGAATGGCTAGATGTGTATAGAGTATGCAGAAATGCCAAACATATCTGTTCACTGACTACCACATCCATCCACAGATATCTATGAAGGGGTAGCTGAGATTTGTTAATCATTGTGGAAGACTTTTTAAATATCTACGTCTATTTATTTCAGTCTTTTTTGGGGAAGAGGTTTGTTTTGGGGGCCACACTGGTGGTGTTCATGACTTATTTCTGACTTTGTGCTCAGGAATCACTCCTGGTGGGGATCAGAGGACCATATGGATGCCTGGGATTGCAGCCACACGCAAGGCAAGCACTTTGACCATTGTATGTCTCTTTGGCCCCTTTTATTTCTGTCTTTCTGTATGTATCTAGTTAAATACTACTTTGCTCTTTTTCCTGAGTATTCAGTATCCTGCATATTGTGTAACTCCTGTTGAACAATTCTGCTTTGTATGTCCACTTTGTATATATAAACTTGGTCATTGGTTGAGCAGTTGGTCAACTGTCCCCCATATCAGGATCTACAATAGATAAGGTGTACTCCACCCCAGTGATCCTGCTCCCACTGTTTATATGGAAATTTTCTATTGGCTCATTGACAGATTGAAGATTCTCTAAAATTTCTTGCCACCAGTTCTCCTGCTTAGAAACTTTCAGTGGGGGCAGAGATAGCACAGCAGGTAGGGTGTTTGCCTTGCATGTGGCCGACCTGGGTTTGATCCCTGGTATCCCATAAGTACTCCCTGAGCACCGCCAGGAGTAATTCCTGAGCAAAGAGCCAGGAGTAACCCCTGAGCATCGCCGGGTGTGACCCAAAAAAAAAAAAAAACTTTCAGTGGTTCCTTATTACATTTAGATTAAAACCCAAGGCCCTAGTTTTACTTCTAAGGAACTTTATAACCTAATATTGAAATTTTCTATTGATATGTTTATAAGCTCTCTTTCAGGTAGACTTGTACTATCTTATGCTATAGAAATTGCTTTACATTGTCATTTCTTCTAAATGATCTTATTGAGCACCTTGCTATATACAAGCTCAGTATAAACTTTTTTGTTTGTTTCTTCCTTGTTTACTAGTCACAAGAATGCTGCCCCCAGCCAGGCAAACTCTCAGTCTTCCTTTAAGGCCCATCCAAAATGCTTTCTTCTCTAGGTAGTTTCTCTTGAAACTTCCAGCCATAGTTCTTTCCTCATTGGAACTCATCACTTGAAATTTGACTTTGATGTAGTTTTGGAGGATGTCAAACCTGCATTTCTCCAACACTTTGAGCCATCTCCCCAGTTCCTGATATATTATCAATGTTTATATTTTCCCCATAATTACATTTTTATTTTGTTTGCTCCCATGAGGGAAGAATTTTTTTTATAGACTTTTTGGTTTGTATGTATGTATTGATTGCCTGCTGAAAGCACTCATTAACGTAGGCTAATTGTATAAGTATTTTTAAAAATATCTTAAATTTCTTATTATCTACATTTATACCACTATAAAACTTAGAAAAATGCTTCCTTTTTCATACTTCTATTTTAAGGATCAATTTCTCTATCATTTCGATATTACTGTGGAAACATGCATTTGGCTTCCGTTTTTGTTTTTGGGGGCACACCCTGCGGTGCTCAGGGTTTACTCCTGGCTCTGAGCTCAGGGATCACTCCTGGTGGAGCTCAGGGGACCACATAGTGTGCTGGAGATCACATCTCCATATGGTCTGCTTACAAGGCAAGAACCCTACTCTCTGTAATATTTCTGTAACCCCTGTATTTGCCGTTTTAACTGTTTACTAATATGTTCTTTTTCTGTAATTGTGGTTAAATAGAAAACAGACTAATCGGGATCATTTCTCTGCTTTTTGAACTTGGAAGGATCAAAGAAAGGTCTACTTAAAGCCAGTTATTTCCTTTGTCTTTTGTGGATTAGTGAAGGTCATAGACTCCTTTCTCAGGTATCTCCTTTACCATTGACTGCCACCTTGAATAAGAAAGCCAACTGCTTGAGTTTCAATATCCTTTGTTATAAGAAGGGGGCAATGGTACCAGGTTGGCCTAAGATCATGTGACACTCAGGAAAATGTTTGAAAACTATTAGATTTTTTATCCATGTTAGTTCCAGTCATTGCTTGTATCATATTACCATTTCCGTTGCTTTATCACTTTTGCCACCGACTGCTGTCATCAGGAAGAGAAATGCCTGCTAGAGTTAGTGACTTCTTTAGGAGGCAGTAATACACCATTTTCTCCACAGACTGTTTCCCATGGTCTTTTTTACTATGTTGCAATGTCTGAAGAAATAGTGGGGTGAAACTTTTTTCTCTCTTAATCTCTTGGGATTTCTTCATGGAATTTTTTATTTTCTCCCACTGCTGCAGTGGTTATTTTCAATTCATAAAATTGAATTTGAATTTGGGGATGGGCAGGAGCTTTACTTCAACATCGTGAGCTTCAATCACATGATCCCCACATACTGTATTTTGTTGAGTCTAAGTTACCATCAATTGTAAACCATGCCATTATTTCTCAAATCACCAAGAAGAAAAACGCACTACAACCTTTCAACTATGACACACCATTGATTGCCATCTGCACACCTGTAAGAGCTGTTCAAAGGTGAAAATTTAGTGTCAGGAGTAGTCAGATATTTACTAAGGAAATGAGTTATCTTTAAGTATTCTGAACCTCAGTCGTGATGAAGGCTCTGGGGTCTCTCCCCTCATCCTATCCATCCATTATAGGTGTCTGTTGCTAATCACGCTTATGTTGAACTGCAACCGCTGACCTTGTGCATGTCCCCGGGCTTTTCATTTTTCATGAACCAGGGGAAGAGGAGTGGGCACTGGCAGAGGGTAAGTAAAAGTGTGCACAGATGTTAAGAAGCTTTCTGATTGGGTTTGGCAGCACCATCTTCCATCCCATCAGTGCAATCTTAAATCAGCATTATAGCAAGTAACCCTAGAGGCAGATTTCTACCAGGTCACGGGAGGCTTGTCTTTGGCTTTATAGATTCTGTTATTCAGAGATACTAAAAGATCAAGTGCTCACTTGAAGCTTTTCCATACCCTGACTGACCCCTTTTGGTAAGTTTCATCCTGTGACCTGTCACAGTGATAGGTAACCTGACTCTCTATGCCTGGGCCTCATAGCAAGCAGTGGTTTTCTCTTTTCTCCAGGATAGAAGTTAGGGCTGGTGATGAGTGGAAAGTTCAAAGATACTTGCAGTAAAAGGAATGATTGGTGCCCTTGTGTGCCAGGTGGGTGGTGATCACTTGAATTCTCAGATATCACTGGCAACTGCAGCTATTTCAGCACCTCTTTTCTGTCAGATGTCTTGGGTTTCAGATATGGAGGTAACCAGACCCTTTGCATTTGCTACAGTAATGCCGTTTCAGGCCCTTTTGCTTGACCTTACAAGTAGTGTGCTCCTCCTAACGTATTCTAGCCCTGTGGGGTGAGGCATCTACTGTACAGATTTTGCTAGCAAAATTGAGAATAATCAGTTCAAATTCATGGCATGGTTTAGCCTGGCTTTGGGGTTAGTTTTGTAGAAATGTGTCATTCTGTTATGGCTATGTTATTGGTTTAACTTTTTTTTCACTTTCATAGGAATCAGAAATTCCTATGCATTATTGCTCTGACACTTGAAAATTTAATTACTTCATAGTTATTGTTACTTTTAATATTCTTTGGTGTAAGTCTTTGTTCTCTAAAGTATTTAAGAGTAAAGATATTTTAGCAGATTTTCATCTCTACATTTATAAGTTCAAATTTCTTTTTAACACTCATAATTTCACTAATCAGGACTCTGAGCTCAAAGTGCCTCAAGAAGAGGGAAGTTAGCCACTCATGGAACCAAGAAGCCCTGGGATAGATAAAGAGACTGGCATATGTGGCCCCAGGGGATAGAATAATATTTTCAGTGTTCTGTATCTCTTGTCATCTCCTAGCTTCAGGCCACTCATTTCAAGGCTACATTGTCTGACATCTTGCTCCAGTTAAGGGGAAGATTAGTATGTTACCAGGAACAATCTGGAAATAAAACTGTTAGCTTAGTTATAAGCACACTGTCATTTCTGATGATGTTTCTGCCTCTGCATTAAGGAAGGAGATGAGTTGGGAATAGGGCCATTGAAATGAAAATACTGGGTGGCTTTAGGTTCATATTGTATCATCCTGGGAAAAGAACAAACACTGAAGGCTGTTGAGCATTATGAATAAGAATGCTATCTCCAGGTTTGAAGTCAGGTTGCACTGCTTACTAATGATTGGGGCAAAAATAAGTTGTATCTGAGCATCAGTTTTTTATAAAATAGAGATAATAAATTATTTCATGTGATTGGGCTGTTTGAGAAACAAAATAAAATAACGCATGTTGAACACCTACTTGGCTCCCATTGTGTGTGTTCTTCCCCTAATACAACCCCACTCACACATAACCATCATAGAAATCCATGCTGATTTCTCTTTAGGATGGCCACATGAGGTGGGTTAATACTGGGAATGCCCGGTGGTTTCTCTCAGTTCTGATTCTAATTTTTCAGCTAAGATCACCATTATTTCATGGCCAGGTGGATAATCCTGATAGAATAGAATGCATGGGTGGTAGAAACCAGTCATATCTGCTAAGAGTAGCAACAATGTGGTAGCAGCAGGTATCAGTGGCATGTGTTCATTCATTCATTCATTCATTCATTCATTCATTCATTCATTTTTGCATTTTGGGTCACACCCAGCAATGCTCAGGGGTTACTCCTGGATCTACATTCAGGAATTACTCCAGGTGGTGCTTAGGGGACCGTATGAGATGCTGGGGATAGAACCTGGGTCGGCTGTGTGTAAGACAAATGCCCTACCTGCTGGACTATTGCTCCAGCTCCTCAATGGCATGTTTTTATTTCCACCATATATGAAATGTATACAGGAGGGGACAAAGAAGCCCCCTTTAATCTGAGTCACCTGCTTTGTGGAGGACTCCTTTTTCCTGCCTCAGACAGAAAGATCTGCATGTTGAAAGGAGGCAAAACCATTTTCTGGAAACCTCTGTGCCTATTTGTATTAATATATTTGTTAGCTCTTTAAGAAGAATCCAAGAATGTGTTCTATAGCTTGAATGACAACTTGGGGAATTTTCTTTGATTCTTATTTTCCCTCCCATCTTACCATCACCCCATATATTCACACACTTTCTGTATTTACATAGGCTGGCTCTGATGCTTCACCTAGACCAGTGCATATCATACTTGAGAGGAAGAAACACATGTGATTCATTTGTTGAACTCTAAAGAGTAAGGATTTACCTAAGGACCCAAGAATGTTATGAAGTAAGTTTTTGGAAACTCCACAGGTGGTGTGTTGATAATTGGTTGGCAGACTTGCCTCTTCTGTGATTGACTCTGGGTTTGCATTTCCAACCTGTGACCCACCAACTTAATAATCTGACGGAACCTTCAAGGAAGCCAAGAAGGGCATCGTGCTATACTAGTTATGAGCATGTGCATGCCCTGCTATGCTGAACTTGAGGAAAGAGGCCCCCCACAAACCAGGGCTTTCCTGAACCAAAGAATGTTGGGATGGGCCCTGGTGGGGAAATTTAAAGTTGTCTAGGTAGAACCAGTCATTGTACTAAGAAAGATATTCCCCACTCCAAAATCAATACATTTTGTCCAGAGCTCTCCAAATCACTCGGTTTTTTCTTTACTTTAACATGTATCATACTGCATTGTGATTATTTGCATGTCTGTATATTTAAATGCAGCTTCTGAAGTGATAAAAATGCAGCTCAGTCTACTTTAAATGATAAGTTATTTTATTGGCCTAGTTACCAGAGAGATTTCCATTTTATCCACAGTGTTGAGGCTATGTTCTTGAGATCTGACATCTTTCTGTTTTTCAGTCTTCCCTTCCTTAATGCTTGTTTTTTCTTTTTGTTTTGTTTTGTTTGTTTTTTGGATCACACACAGCAATGATCCATGGTTACTCCTGGCAGTACTCAGGGGACCATATAGGATGCCAGGGATTGAACCTGAGTTGACTGCATGCAAGGTAACTGCCCTCTCCACTGTACTATCTCTCCAGCCCTATTTCTTCTGGTTTTCTTATTCAAGAGCAATTTGCCTGGTGAGGATAATGGCTGTTGGCAACCCTTGGAGTAGATTGTCCTCTCTCCAACTCCATAGGATAAATGAAGGTGTGTTCTGAGACAATAGCTCACATTGACTCTGATCCACTTCCCAAAAATCTTAGCACCCTTCTGGCCAGACTGGGTATAGGTCAACCCTACTTAAACTTTTGGGGTGGAGACTAGGAAAGATGAGTGCGCAAGTGATTTTTGGAAGACCAGTATTAGAAGAAGGAAGAATAGAGGTTGGACATGGATAAATAAATGGCATCAGCACTTCCTAATTAGAAAAGAGCTTTCAGTATAAGGTAGTGCCCATGAATTTTGTGACTGTCAAGCTTCTTAATACCATGATTGACAAAGTAAGGGATCATCTTTACTGACTGGCATGAACTGCTGGTTCTCAGAAGAGCAGGGTCTAATTCCTAAAATAATGAGCTCTCCCTCTGGCTGAATTTTTCCTTAGTGACACAAAATAGCTTCTAGTAAAGGTTGGCACCATCCAGACTTCAGCCTTTTCCATCTATTTAAGCAATTTATTTATAGAACTATTGTAACATTTCTGTTCAAAGTCAGAGATGTCAATCATCTTGATTTTGCCATATTAGCTTGGCAAATCCGTTCACATTTTAGTATCTTATTTCTACTTCTAGGGAATGTAGGGATCCGGTTTGGTTAAATATATATTCATTGGGCATATCTCTTATGCATGCTCTGATTCTCTTAGCTTGGTGTACCATTACTCATCTGTCAATATCTGGTCAACTCATCTGGTCAGTATCTCTTTTGTCAGTATCTGTGTGATTTTCTTCTGTGAAGGTCCACACTTTCCTTCAGACTATGTGTCTATGTATATGAGTTTTCTCAACATGTCCTTAATCTGATGAAATACCATCTAACAAGGGGTGGGATCTGTCATAATGGCCAGTTGGTACAACCCTGGATATGTCAGGGTGTTAACTCTCAGTTATGGACTCTTATACAGTGATAAATAAGAGATAAGTAGGAATTGGTTAGGTAACTTTCCTCTTCTTCCTCCCTCTATGAGTTATTTTAGGTCACTGAAGCAATGATGAACATACTTAAGTATCATTTTCCCTTAATTTTTTCCCTTTACTTCCTTGACTCTCTTTTCCTTCCTCTTCATTGCTTTGTGATCACTTTCCATGAGAAAACATTAAGAAAATTTCCACTTTAGTTTTCTTTTCTAGGTAAACTAGTCTTAAGAATATTTTATTTAACCCCATGGATAGCTAAAGCAATCCTTGGGAAGAAGAAGATGGGAGGCATCACCTTTCCCAACCTCAAACTGTACTACAAAGCAGCAGTAATTAAAACAGCGTGGTACTGGAATAAAAACAGACTTGTGGACCTATAGAATAGAGTTGAGTATCCTGACACCCACCTTCAAAGACATGATCAGTTAATCTTTGATAAAGGTGCAAAGAGTCCAAACTGGAGTAAGGAAAGCCTCTTCAACAAGTGGTGCTGGGAAAACTAGACAGCTACATGTAAAAAAATGAATTTGGACCTGTGTCTAACACCTTGCACAAAAATCAGATCAAAATGGATTAAATATCTCAATATCAGACCTGATTCCATAAAGTACGTTGAAGAAAATATAGGAAAAACCCTCCACGACATTGAAGCTAACACATCTTCAAAGGTGAAACACCATTAACAAAGCAACTAGAAGAAAATATAAACATATGGGACTACATGAAACTGAAGAGCTTCTGCACCTCGAAAGAAACAGTGACCAAGATAGAAAGACAGTCCACAGAATGGGAAAGAATATTCAGCCAATATCCATCTGATAAGGGGTTAATATCCAGGATATATCAGGCACTGGTACAACTATATAAGAAAAAAACAGCCAACCCCATTAAAAAAATGGGGAGAAGAGATGAACAGAAACTTTGACAAGGAAGAAATCCGAATGGCCAAAAAGGCATATGAAAAAATGCTCATCATCACTAATCATCATAGAGATGCAAATCAAAACAACAATGAGATATCACCTCACACCACAGAGAATGACCCATATCCAAAAGGGTAAAAGCAACAAGTGCTGGCGTGGATGCGGGAAAAGGGGACTCTCATACATTGTTGGTGGGAATGTCGACTTCTACAACCTTTCTGGAAAACAATATGGACATTCCTCCAAAGACTAAAAATTGAGCTCACCTTTTACCCAGCCATACCACTCCTGGGAATATACCCTGTGAAGCCAAAAACACACAGCAGAAACACAATCGCACTTTTATTTTCATAGCAGCACTGTTCACAATAGCCAGAACCTGGAAACAACCAGTATGCCCGAGAACTCATGACTGGATAAAGAAAGTTTGGTACATCTACACAATGGAATACTATGCAGCTGTCAGGAAAAATGAAGTTATGAAATTTTCCTATAAATGGATGGACATGGAAAGAATCATGTTGAGTGAAATTAGTCAGAAGGAAAGAGAGAGACATAGAATGACTGCATTTATTTGCATGACATAAATATACCAGGTGATCTTACCAAAAGTGGAAATTACCACAAGCGCGTGGGAGTCAGAGGTTAGGTAAGATAGAGAAGGGAACATGTGTGAATAAATGTCAAAAGGTCTGATACCAACATAGAACTGAGCATTAAATACAGACAAAAAATGCAAATGATGGCTTCTAAGTGTGCGTAGTGTAACCCACAATGTGTAGGAGAAGGAGGAGAGAGAGAGAGGGAGAGAGAGAAGAGATAAAGAACCTGCCATTTAGGCAGGATGTGGGAGGGGGGAGGGAATTAGGGACATGGGTGGTGGGTGATGGGCACTGGTGGAGGGCGGGTGCTGGAACACTGTGTGACCGAAACCTCCAAGCATGAACAACATTGTAATTGTATACCTCACGGTGGTATAATAAAATGTTAAAAAAAGAATATTTTATTTATATATGTGATATTTTCTTTCAAAGCTGCATATATATAAATATATATATTTTTTAAATATACATATATATATTTTTTTTTAATTGGCTGCTAGCTTGATTTTTATTTTCTCTGTGGCTTATGTTAGGGAGGAAATGGAAGATCTATACCAGGATGATAAAAACCACAAATATATTCTTTCATGGCAAGATGGATGTGAGATAATACTCATATTATAGTTGGGCATTAGAAAGTTATTTAGCCTTTATTTTTTAGTGTGAGGCAATTGTAAGAAAGGAATGCGATTTTCTTAGCATCATGA
The DNA here is from genome assembly GCA_021461705.1 of Cryptotis parvus. NCBI lineage: Eukaryota > Metazoa > Chordata > Mammalia > Eulipotyphla > Soricidae > Cryptotis > Cryptotis parvus. The sequence continues at coordinate 63,887 of JAJIBD010021992.1, read as the reverse complement.
ATTCATATATGAATTATATGATTCTCAGTTATCAACATTTTGGTTGAATTTCATGTTCATATATTCATATGATGAAATGACTAGCACATATGTTTTGTGATAATTTTTTTTATTTGTGATAATTGTTAAGAAATTTTTTAAATTAATGAATTCTCCCCCTTTTCTTTCCCATTATTGTTGTAGTAATACTGTGAGACACACACTTGGTTTATTTGTGTGGGAGATAGTGCATGTGTTTTTTTGTAACCTAGGGTATCTCAAAGTCAGTGCCACAGGAATAACAGGAGGGGATTGATCTGGTGGCTTAGCTCATGTCTGTGATGTTGGCATTTTGTTCTACCACTGACTTCTCCCTGGCCCTTTTTACCATTCTTGTGAAAAATTTGGCATGACCCCCACTCCATGAGGGCCTCCATTTTCCACATCCGGACTTCTCTCTCGTCAGAACTCTACCCAGCAGACCAGCCTATCACAGCCCGGTGCGGCCGTGCGGTTTATCAATAAATGCTGGACTTAGAGATGACTATAAGAGTATGCTACCTGCACGGCAGAGCCTGGCAAGCTACCCGTGTTGTATTTGATATGCCGAATACCAGTAAAAATTATAGACCTCATTCCGAATGGATTGAGGCTCTTTATGTTCCTGGAGCAAGCAGATGCCCTTGGGCTCTACTAGCATGAGACAGGACATATGGAGATGTTACTGGGGCCTGCTCGAGCAAATCGATGATGAATGGGAAGACAGTGATACAGTGAATAATCAGGCATATGAAACAGATGAAAACCAAGGTGAACCAGATGCTTTCATCTCCAGAATTTTATAAGAAATTTGGATATTTTGGGGCCGGAGCGATAATCCAGTGGGTAGGGCATTTGCCTTGCACACTGCTGACCTGGGTTCAATCCCCGGCATCCCATATGGTCCCCTGAGCACCGCCAGGGGTAATTCCTGAGTGCAGAGCCAGGAGTAACCCCTGAGCATCGCCAGGTATGACTCAAAAAAGCAAAAAAAAAAAAAAGAAAGAAAGAAATTTGGATATTTCAAATGTTCCAATTCTCAGGAAAGATAAGACTCAAGAAAGAAATATGAATTGGTCATTTAGCATTGTAAACTTGTCAACACTGAAGAAACAAATGGGAAAAGTCCAAAATCCTGAGCATTAGACCTTGGGAAAATTTAAAACAAAGATCCACCAAAGATGCTTTAATATTCATTCTCTTTCAAATTATTAAAACATTCCATGAAATTCTATGAAGTACATTTATTTAAAACACATGAACAATGTTGAGTCCAGGCTCAGTTGCAGAAGGCGTTGTGTCTTGTGATGATTTGCTTTTTACGAAAGGTTAAACAACATTTTCATATAAACTATTTAAGTTTGTAAATGCTTGAAAGGTAATTAAAGTTAAAAGTTGGAATAAATAAAAGATTGGGGCAAATTTTGTTTCAGACTGTGGAGGATCTTTATTATTCAACTTCATTCCAGATTAAGAGCAAGTTTTCCTTATTGCTCAGTTTAAGCACTAATTGGATGTCAACCTCTTGAGAAAAGTTATTTGTGTGGTGGTTGGTATTTGTGCTGCTCTGATTCATCCTTGGACTCTGTGGCCCAGTTGACAGATGGGCATTTTAGGAACGAAGCATTACCAACCTTAGAAACAACAAGCTTAGACATCTTCTTACCACTCACTTAATGCTTGCCATTATTTCTTTCTATTCCTTCTCATTCTATTTAAGACCAAAACAAGTGTTTGAAAATTAAAGGGTGTGAAACCTAAAAGACAAAAAAGTTCAGGAATGTAAGAGAAATCAAATAAATCCTAATTATTTAGACTACATTTATACTCCATTGCAGTTGGGGCATCAAGTGCTTGATACTCTTATTTTTTTAAATCTTTAGATTGACTTTTTAACTAATCCCTTTTGAAAAAGTTTAGTATTCTCCAACATAAAAATTATTCTTAGAAAAAGACCAACAAAAAGAGCCCAAGCCAGGCAGAAAGAAGGAAATAATAAAACTTATGGAGGAAATCAACGAGCTGGAAATAAAAAAAAAAACGATTCAAAAGATTAATGAAACCAAGAGCTGGTTCTTTGAAAAAATAAACAAGATCAAGAAGACACTGGCAAGACTTGTAAGGACAGGGAAAGAGAGAACCCAAATAAACAGAATCAGAAATGAAAATGGTGACATCACAACAGAAAAGACAGAAATTCAAAAGATCATCAGAGATTACTTTGAGAACCTGTATGCCACGAAACATGAGAACCTAGAAGAAATGGATAAATTCCTGAAGTCCTATAACCTCCCACGATTGAAACAAGAAGATCTCCAATACCTGAATAATCCTATCACCATCAAGAAAATTGAAACAGTAATTAAAAGTCTGCCCAAACACAAAAGCCCAGGTCCAGTTGGGTTCGACTAGTGAATTCTACCAAACCTTTAAGGAGGACCTATTGCCTGTCCTGTTCAAACTCTTCCAGGAAATAGAAGAAACAGAAACACTCCCAAACAGCTTCTACAAGGCACATATCACCCTGATACCCAAAGCAGGGAGAGATAACACAAAGAATGAAAATTACAGACCAATCTCCTTGATGAACACAGATGCTAATATTTTCAACAAAATACTAGCAAACAGAATGCAAAGACTCATCAAAAAAGACATGACCAAGTAGGATTCATCCAGGGAATGCAAGGATGGTTCAACATTCGCAAATCAATCAACATAATACATCATATCAATAAGAGAAAAAATAAAAACCATATGATCCTATCAATAGATGCAGAAAAGGCATTTGACAAGATCCAGCACCCATTCATGATTAAAACCCTCCAGAAAATGGGAATTGAAGGAAGCTTTCTCAAGATAGTCAAAGCCATCTACCAAAAGCCCACAGTGAGTATCATTCTCAATGGGGAAAAATTGAAAGCCTTCCCCTTAAGATCAGGAACACGACAAGGTTTCCCTCTCTCACCTCTTTTATTCAATATAGTACTGGAAGTACTCCGCCATAGCAATCAGAGAAGAAAAGGACATTAAGGGCATCCAGATAGGCAAGGAAGAAATCAAGCTATCATTTGCAGATGACATGTTATTATACCTAGAAAACCCTAAACTCTCGACCCAAAAAACTCTTAAAAACAATAGATACTTATAGTAGAGTGACAGAGTACAAAATCAGTATCCAAATGTTGGCGGCTTTCCTATATACAAATAACAAAAGAGAAGAAAGGGATATTAAGAAATCGATTCCATTCACAATTGTACCACAGAAAATCAAATACCTAGGAATCAGCTTAACCAAGTGTGTAAAGGACCTATACAAAGAGAACTACAAGACACTGCTTCAAGAAATAAAAGAGAACACGAGGAAATGGAGACACATTCCCTCATGGATGGGGAGAATTAACATTGTCAAGATAGTAATACTCCCTAGAGCTCTGTACAGATTCATTGTGGTCCCTATAAGGATACTCATGACATTCTTCAAAGAAATTGACCAAACACTCCTGAAATTTGTATGGAACAATAAGCCCCCACGGATAGCTAAAGCAATCCTTCGGAAAAAGAAGATGGGAGGCATCACCTTTCCCAACCTCAAACTGTACTACAAAGCAGTAGTGATTAAAACAGCATGGTATTGGAATAAAAACAGACCTGTGGACCTATGGAATAGAGTTGAGTATCCTGACACCCACCTTCAAAGACATGATCAGTTAATCTTTGATAAAGGTGCAAAGAGTCCAAACTGGAGTAAGGAAAGCCTCTTCAACTAGTGGTGCTGGGAAAACTGGACAGTTGCATGTAAAAAAATGAATTTGGACCTGTGTCTAACACCTTGCACAAAAATCAGATCAAAATGGATTAAAGATCTCAATATCAGACCTGAATTCATAAAGTACATGTTGAAGAAAATATAGGAAAAAACCCTCCACGACATTGAAGCTAAAGACATCTTCAAAGGTGAAACACCATCAACAAAGCAACTAGAAGAAAAGATAAACATATGGGACTACATGAAACTAAAGAGCTTCTGCACCTCGAAAGAAACAGTGACCAAGATAGAAAGACAGTCCACAGAATGGGAAAGAATATTCACCCAATACCCATCTGATAAGGGGTTAATATCCAGGATATATCAGGCACTGGTACAACTATATAAGAAGAAAACAGCCAACCCCATTAAAAATGGGGAGAAGAGATGAACAGAAACTTTGACAAGGAAGAAATCCGAATGGCCAAAAGGCATATGAAAAAATGCTCATCATCACTAATCATCATAGAGATGCAAATCAAAACAACAATGAGATATCACCTCACACCACAGAGACTGGCCCATATCCAAAAGGGTAAAAGCAACAAGTGCTGGCGTGGATGCGGGGAAAAGGGGACTCTCATACATTGTTGGTGGGAATGTCGACTTCTACAACCTTTCTGGAAAACAATATGGACATTCCTTCAAAGACTAGAAATTGAGCTCCCTTTTTGACCGAGCCATACCACCCCTGGGAATATGCCCTGGGAAGCCAAAAACACACAGCAGAAACACCATCTTCACTTTTATTTTCATAGCAGCACTACTCACAATAGTCAGAACCTGGAAACAACCAGTATGCCTGAGAACTCATGACTGGATAAAGAAAGTTTGGTACATCTACACAATGGAATACTATGCAGCTGTTAGGAAAAATGAAGTTATGAAATTTGCCTATAAATGGATGGGCATGGAAAGGATCATGTTGTGTGAAATTAGTCAGAAGGAAAGAGAGAGATATAGAATTGACTGCATTTATTTGCATGACATAAATACATATATGCATACTATGATACCAAAATCCAATGTCAGGTGAAACGTGGATCAGGATGTCTTACCAAAACTGGAAATTACCACAAACATGTGGGAGTCAGAGGTTAGGTAAGACAGAGAAGGGATCATGTGCGAATAAATGTTGAAAGGGCTAATGCCAACCTAGAACTGAGCATTAAATACAGGCAAAAAATGCACATGATGGTTTCTAAGTGTATGTGTTGCAACCCACAGTATGTAAGAGAAGGAAAAGAGAGAGAGGGAGAGAGAAAAAGAAATAAAGAACCTGCCACGGAGGCAGGCTATGGGAGGTGGGAAGGAATGGGGGACATAGGTGGTGGGAAATGGGCACTGGTGGAGGGTGGGGTGCTGGAACACTATGTGACCAAAACCTCCAAGCATGAACAACGTTGTAATTGTATATCTCATGGTGGTATAATAAAATATTAATTTAAGTAAAAATTATTCTTGTCAAATCATCATGGATATTTTAATCCAAGTAGTCTAGGAAAGTAAAGCAAAAATTAATGTGCCTAAATATTTATTTCCCAGTTTCAGATCATTGCTGAGAACCAGTCTTAACTTGGAAAAAAATTTAACCTGTTTTGGAGTATGTCAGCTGTTTTCTTTTAATAGATCAATTCATTCATCTTTTCAAATGAATTTTTCCAAAATGCTTCTGTTAGGTGCCATGAATGTACGCTCCATACCTCTCAGCTTTATTACATACACACTATTACCATGTCATTTGTTAGATACAGAATTTTCCCCCAGCCACTTCTGACATTTTCTGTATCCTGATTCCTTCAGAGTTGTTTTATTAAGAGAACTGTGTGACTAATAGAAAATAATGGCTAATTCTAACAATAATGAAGGTTTTTTTAAACCATTTTATCTTTGGAAATATAGATATGTGACTAAGTTTTCACAACATTCCGATAAATATAGTGGAATGCTCCTAATAGGATGTGTTTTAGTGGAAATTGGAGTTTTCTTTTACTCAGCTCCCTTCCTGAGAGACACTAAAATGTACAATCATCAGCATACGATGGCATGCTGTACATTTCAGTTTGTGTTTCATAATTTTCCTGAGTTTGGGGCTGGGGGAAAGAATCTTATTGTGTCAAATGCGTAATGCAGAGCCTCACATGGAAATGAAAGATGGAGGAGTGGTGTTTATAGAGTTGGCTGTTCTTTCATCCTTAAAAACATGAGAAAAGTCTAATTCACAGAAGGTAGTGCTGCTGGTGGGCGGGAAGCCACATACCTACATTAGCTTCAATTGTCTAAACTTAAATACAGAGACTAAATAGTGTATTTCTTTGAATCAGTCGTATCTGGTTTGGTTTTAGACTATGCTCATTATAACCGTTGACTGGGAAGTATCAGGAGAAAAAACAATTCAAAGAAGGCACTACACAATAGATATTATTTGCCAGAATTGAATCAACATGGAAGGATCATTTCAGTCTTGCTAGCACTGCAAAAAGAAAAATTGAAAAGGTCTGGTGCCCAGTATATGATATTGGAACAGGAAGCTAAAGACAACCCTTTAGACTACAAGCTGGGTCCAAACTGCCATGGAAGAAAAGAGCTTGAGAAAAGAGTTTTTAAAAAGGTGTTTATCTTTCTAGCACAGAGAAACAACTCAATGGTTTGGTCTTCTGCTGTTGTGCCTTCAATTGGCAAACATTTGGAAACCATTTTTTTTAAGGTGGCAAGAAATACGAGTATCACATAAGACTGTTCTAAGGATTTTGTGAAAAATCATGGAGAAGAAATGTTGTATCCTACTGCTGGCTGGTGGAGATGGGAATCTCCCCTTCAGCATCTGTGAGCCTCAAACACCTGCTCTGGGGTGAATGAAATGTCCCGTCTAGGAAAGTAAATTCTCTTTTTTGGAGATGACCCTACAGAGTGTTCTGTCCTGGCCTGCCTGCCCAGTCCCTTCACATTGGTTTCCTCTCTGCTTGAGTAAAGACAACCTGCAGCAATCACCACCAAAGAACAGTTTGGAAATGTTCATGCATTAGTGAGCTCTTAGTGCCTCAGAGGACTCTTACAGTTTCTGTTGGTGCAGATGGCAGAAAGCTGGCTCCTGCGTGAGTCTTCCTGAGGCTAGGGAGCAGGAAGATGGCAATCAGGTTTCTCTCTCTCTCTCTCTCTCTCTCTCTCTCTCTCTCTCTCTTCTCTCTCTCTCTCTTTACCCCCCCCTATACTTCTCTGCATATACCTCAGTGCCAAAAAATATGGCACTGAGGTATATGCTGAGAAGTATATGGGAGGGGGAAGGAGAGAATATCCCCATGCCTACGGTGGTTTGTTTTCAGGGCCCAGCATCTGGGTGCCTAAGACCAGCATAAAGCTGCCTGGGAAGATTTCAGCTCCTCCAGATGGAGTTTGTGCTCGGGCAGAGTAGCACCCAGCAGAGCTTTCAGGATCAAGGAAGAAGCAGTAGAAAAGAGACAGACTTCAGAGCCCTGGCTGCACAAGGCAGCTTTGAATAGGTGTTCTTACAGGGCTTGGCCCAACATTCTGTTCAGTTCAGAATGTGTAAAACACAGCAGCTTTGAATAGGTGTTCTTACAGGGCTTGGCCCAACATTCTGCTCAGTTCAGAATGTGTAAAACACAGCAGCTTTGAATAGGTGTTCTTACAGGGCTTGGCCCAACATTCTGTTCAGTTCAGAATGTGTAAAGCACTGTGATTCCCTCCACTCCCTGAGGTATAGCAGAAGGGTTGCAACACAGCGGCCTGACTTTGGGCTCTGGTGGTGGCACTTTCCAGCAATTAGTTTGGTACTGTTTGAAAGTAGCTTCCTGTAGCAAGACTACCAGGGACACGCCTGCAATCATATCCCAGAACTCTCCCGAAAGACATCACAGAGCTCGTTTTTGTAGGTGGTCTTCATGGTCTAACCACCTGAACCCCATGCAGCAGTGGATAAGGGAGGAAGATATTTTTTCTTAGCCAGGTCAGAAAACTCGATAAAGATACCTCTTCTTTGTCTTGAAGAAGTAATGTGATCTGTAGAGGCCTAGGAATAAACCCATACAGAGACTTGGGACAAACCCAAGTCTCACTCAGGTTCAAAAACTGAACTGGTGAGCATGGCCTTGTGGGAAAGCAGTCAGGGAGTGAGGCAAAAACAAACAAACAAACAAAAAAAAAACAACCCAAAACATTGCAGTGGGAAGTGGTTGCTTGGTGCTGAGTTTGGCTGAGAGTTTTGAGTTCCATTTGAGTTTTTGAGTTTCAAGCAGAACTGTGGGGGGGTGGGGGGTGTGAGATGGTGGGAATGAAATCCACAGGAACCCAAACAAGGATAAGATTTGGCAGGAAGCCATAGTGTGTGTGTGTGTGTGTGTGTGTGTGTGTGTGTGTGTGTGTGTGTGGTCACATTGCATTTCACACAGTGCCACTTGTGCAGGCCTTTTGGCTGGTTGAGGCCCCTTTCACCACAAATCGTGTTTCTTTGGATGCCTTTGAACTGGATTCATTCAGTGTATTCAGAATTCATTTTTTTCCAGAAGCAAAACCCCCGTCTAACACCCAAGACTGTGTTCCTGGCTGGTGAATTTTTTATTTACCCGTTAGCCCAGCCAACTAAGGAAATCTGAGGGTGTTTTTGTGAAGAGACTCACTCGGGATTGAGGGAGATGCGGGGAGTAGGGCAGCTGTAAAAGGAAAATATGAACAAAGATTTGGAGCTGGGACTCAGTGGCTGTTGGGTGAGCCTCCCCCGCCCTACCCCCCCACCCTCTCTTTCTCTATAATAGTCCTAGAAAAACAGGGTGATGTCGTCATAGCAGCTGCTGATGGTCTGACAGACAGTTTCCGCAGCACTACATGAGGCCCTTTGGTGTCCCTGTCAGGAGATTGGCAGCTGAATGACACCAATGAGGCCAGGCCCATATTCCCTCTGGGAATGCTGCCCTAATTGATAGACAGAAGGCAAAGGGAAGGATTGTTTTTGAACCTGAAAAGAATCCCCCTTTTTTCTCCCTAAAGCTCATGCCCCCCACTCTCCACAGCTCTATTTTCCCCCCCCCCTCACACTTTTTTTTAAAGGTGTTTTGTTCCAAAGCAGTTACAGAGCTTAATGGAACTGAATGACTTTTACCCTTCACAATCTGTCAGTCAAAAGCCTGACTCCAGGACTGTTAAATAAAGTCCTTTCAGAGGCAGACAGGAGAGGAATGTGTCAGTCAGGCAACAGACCCTGTTGTGTTTTAATCTGTCAGAGGGGTGATGGGGGAGGAGCAGTGGGCCCCAGGCAGGGCACATTCCCAGCAGCCTTTAAGAGGCCTTGACAAATCCAGGTGTGGAGCCAAAATGTCACCCAATCACCAACATTCTTGAGGTGTGGGCTCAGAGCCCCCAGGCACTCAGGTTTGCAATCAACTATGAGAGGTTTGGGCAAACTTTCAGCACAGGCTTCATACTGAGCATTTTAAACATAAAACCAACCACTAAGTGTTGGGTGTCCATACAAGGCGTCACTTTCAGATTAATACTCCGCATAGTTGCGATCACTGTAGACAGTAATCCTCAAGCTGAAGGGCTGTCAGGTAGACTTCAATTCCAAACCAAATTTTTGTAAGCTTCTTTTTTTTTTTTTAACCCCAATACCTTCCTTTCACAGTGTTTGACAATCCATTAATATCCCCCATTAACTTAAAATTGCCAGGCAAGTTTTTTGGGGGGAATAGTTGCTTTTGCTTGCCATGGATTCGGTATTTCACATGAAAAAAAAAAGGCCACTGTTAGGCATACTAATGCTCTGTTCCTTATGTTCCAGGGACATTACCTTTAGGGTATTTCAGAAAAAAAATAATGGAGAAGGATGAGGGTAGAATGAAAATGAGGTGGAAGGGGAGTAGAGAAGTTGATAATGAAATAAACAATTTTTGAAATAAATAGATAATGAAATAAAGTTTTCTGTGGCTCTCAGTTTTTACCTAAGTACTACAGAAAACTAAAAGATAATAAAGATAATATTGAAGAAGCCGAGGGGAAGGGAGTGGGATGGGGAGAGAGGGAGGAAGAAGGAGAGGGAGAGAGAATTTTTTTTTTTTTTTTTTTTTACTAAAGGCTGAGGCCTGGTTATTCAGACAGGCCCAGAGGATGGCAGGGACTCAGGACCAGGAGGCTGGCAGGGAAGGAGTTTCAACCTGGAGGGCCCCTAACTCAGGGGGTAAACTTGGTCTGGTATTTATTACTTGTTTGCTTTCTTCCCTATTCTTGGGGAATTTTGCATAAAACTAAAGGACTTCCCTATCCCTTCCCAGTTTCTTTTTCTTTCCTTTGCTACATTTCTGTTTCCAACACACTTTCCCCAACATGGGCCAAGTTAGCTCAAATTCTGCTTCCTTTAACTCACTCCCAGTCGTCATCTCCTTGCTATTCCTGGGATCACTGGTTGATACTTAAGTGTTTGCAAATTGGTGTATGGGGCAATAGGAACCGCTCCCTCTTCTCTCTTCCCACCCCTCTCTAACCAAAATGTGGACAACTATGTTTTCTTCTATTCATGCATATGGGTCTCTAGGGATAAGCTGGCTTGGGACAGACTAAACTGAAATTTGAAAGGCCTCTGGCATGGGCTGATAAACTGTCAAGCTGAAATAGTTCTAAACATGGTTAAAATAAATATGCACAGTCCGTGTTACTAAAGCTAAATATTTTCCAAAGAAATGGATGATAAAATTCATAACAGTATTTGAGATTAGAGTGCCCATGTAGAGCTAAACCAGAATTGATTTAACACCAAAATGAAGAATAGCAGCTGATTTCTACACTGGGGCAGAGAACCGCACTTCTCTTTCCTCTGCTAATAATGTGCTCTAAGGGCCTCCCCTGCCCCCAGTTGTTTAGATGGGGCTGCGGGTTAGGTTTGAGGGCATATAGAAAACTTCATGAGAAGAGGATTCCTCTAGAATATTAATGAAGTCTTCAACTTCAATCCTGGAAATGTGTGCTCCGAGGTTTCCTGAGTCCATCCTTCACTGATTATTAATGATCTGCCACACTGAGAAAAAAAAGCCAGTTCTCGGCTCGCTTTCTGCTGGCCTGCCCTTCCTTTGGCCTAAAACAAACATCGCATCTAGGGCACTGCTGGGAACACAAGGGCCTTCTAAACAAGGGAAGAGATTTTTTTTAATGCCTGAAATGGAAAATGAACACCCCAGGATCTGTTTTTAACATTAATGGCGTCACCAAAACTTTCAGAGACTTTCAACTGATAGAAATGCTTATGAAAAAAAATGGCTATGTGTATTGTAGTGCAGAAAAAGTATATTAGAGAAAGTCATCCCCCCAAATTCTTAAGTGGCACTCACAAAAGTTGCTTCAGTTAAAAAGCAAATTCAACAAATGCAGCAACCAGAAAACAAAATAAATCAGAATGCTAATAAATTAATCAAATACCTCTTGCTCTGGTGCTCCCCAAATTCAGTCAATGAGGAGTAAATGTTTTTTGCATCTTTCCTGTATCATGTCCTATGGATCTGGGTGGAAGATTTTGGTGCAAAGTTGTATTCTTCCTGCAGATAAAGCAGTTCTGTTCTTTCTATTCTCTCAGAGTTGGTGTGACTATGCCTACATGTGACCCAAACCCCCCATCCCCTTACCTCCTAGAACAGTCAACAGATAGCCCTATGAGTTGATGTGGGTAATCAGGACTTTCATGTGTCAGCTGTAACGTTTCTCAGAATTGATTCTAGTTAAACCAATGTCCAGTAAGGCTTTCATTTGAATGGCTGCTTAAATCTTTTATTAGGGTTGGATACAACAGTGAACACAGTTTCCTTCCTAGAGTTGTTGGAGTAGAAACAGCTGAAAGCCACATTTGAAAGTCTAGTTCATAATGCTCAATGAAGTTTAAAACAATTTTTTTTTTCATTTGACTCATATATGTCCAAAACCCCTTTAAAAATAGCTTCAGTATTTTGACATTGGACAGCTTTTAGGTCTTCTGTAAGCATGCATCTTGGAGTTTTATTGAAGAGCTCAAAGCCAGAGTACTAAAATATCTAAGGAGTTGGTTCTAGAAGCAGAGCCTGGGGAAAACTACATTCAGATTTGTAAATCAATTCATCAAAATTGGAAATAGTTCAGAACTTTCTCTTCCCTGCTGGTATTGTTCCTTTCTCAGTAGTTCTAATATGATTTTTAATCAGATCAGGTCTTCCTTACCATTGACTAAATTTAAATGGGTACTAATCTGGTAATGATAATTACTAACTGTAATGTATTTATTAGATAATAGCATTCATTTAATAATAATTTTATTGATACATTCTATATACATTATTTGGTTTATAAGATGACAACTCCCTGTTTAGGGCTGTTTATAGCAATTAAGAGGATGACGTTTGAGGGCTGGGGAGAAATATGGACTAGCCCTGGGTTCGATCCTCAGCACTGTGGTTCCCTGACTACCATTGGGAACAGTCACTGTACACTGAGCTGGGAGGAGCACCTGAGCAGTATCCAGTGTTACGAAAACAAATTAATAAACAAACAATAACAACAACAAAGTATTTGATTTTTGGTACTAACCTGCATGCTTTCAAGTGCTAGTGCTGTCACTTACAACTTATCTTTATCTGTAAAATAGATTAATGCTATATTATATTACACAGGATGGTTATATAACTAAATGAGTGCACATATGAGAAGCCTAAGTACCATGTAAGTCTGGTCATTATCATGCTTTTTGTTCTTCTATGTGTAATCTGCATTAATACTTCAAGGGATGTTTTTCCAGTTAGGAACAACATTCTTCATTAATAGTTATAAGCACTTTATCTTACCTGCATCTCCATTGAGAGAAAATTTCTTAACTAGAATAATAACCAAAGTTGCTCCATTGGCAAATAAAATGGTCTAAAGCTGAAAGTCATGACTTGCTACTAAGTGAGTGGTTGGTTTTTAGGACACCTACTGGAAGAACAAAGAAACATTAACTTGAAAAGGTGTATGTTCCTCTGTTCATTATAGCACTGCTCACAAGGGCCAAGATCTGAAAACTAAGACAGATAAGTAGATGAAGTTGTATTATATGAACATAGTGGAATTCTACTCAGCTGTAAGAAAAGATGAAACCTTTCCAACTTTGCTCCAACTTGGATAGAACCAGAGGGTGTGTCATGTTCAGTGAAATAAGTCAGAGGGTGAAGGATAAATGCCGAATGGCTTATTCATATGTGGCATATATGGAGAAAAACAAGACAATAGACGTATCCAGTGAAAATAAACCCTTGAACTCAGACAACAGAACTGAGATTACCAAGTGGGAGTGAAGGGTGGGGAGGGACAGGCTGCCCTGGAAGGGATCTAGGGACAAGGGTGGAGGGTTTTGGGAACTTCAGTGGATGTGGTGTTGCAATAACTTTGTAACCACAAGCCTAGACATTGATACTATTGCAAACATGTGACTTCAATAATAATATAAAGTTAAAAACAAGACCAAAGCCCACAACATAACTTTCCAGGGAAGCTTATGTTTCAGCAGCCAGCTCTGCAAAGCAGACTTTCTCCTAGAGCCATGTTGGATTAATCCCTACAAGTGACAGAATCCCTGTGAGGCGTCATAGGATCGCACTGTGTTCTCGGCACCCTTATGCCTTCTTCTGGCTGTGAAGTCTCTGAAGTGCTGGATTCTGTACTTGAGATTCTTCATGTAATGTTCCAACACTCATCCCTTTAACAGTGTATATTTCCCACCACAACGCCCCAGTTTTCCTCTTGCCCCCCCCCCCATTTTCTAACTATAGTCATCTTGAACAATTTTGTAACTAACTCACTGTGATCCAATTAAGACAAAACCTAATTTTAAAAAAAAGAGCCACATTCTTTCAAGACCTTTGAGTCTTGTCTCATCAAATCTACCTTGGTTCTACCCATATACTGTTCTTGATCTTCACTGTTTAGTGCTCATGTAGGATATTAACATGGTACCTTCTATTCACAGTAGTCTGGAAACTGTAGTAATCTTGCCCAGGCATATGGCCACGCTTGGCTACTCAGTGAGGGTCTTGAGAGCCAAGACATTCTCTCCTGTCCTCTGCAGAGTGTCCTCAGGCTGGCTCCTACAGTGGGTGCCATCTGACCCTCTGGCTTCAAACACAGTCAGATTCTGCCAGGACACTGTGCTCATTGCTTCTTAATTGCTAACAGATTTGTCACTTTAAGGAAGACTGCTGAATCTACCAGTCATGTCAGGCTTGCTTATTTATTCGAAACTTCAGACAAGCCTTAATGTAATCCAGTTTAATTCAATAAATATTCGTTAAACACCTATTACACCTTTAAGTATTCCTTCCCATGACCTCCTGGGTACGTAGCACAGCAAAAAAAAGCAGCAGAACCAAACTGGGTTTAATGGCATTTTCTTGGAAGTGTGGATAATTTGAACTGAATCTGGAAGTGCTCCATAGCTTGCTCTGTCATGCTCAGATGTTGGTAGGTTCATCCAGGTGTTGTGAATTTTTTTAAAAAAAGTTCTTTTTTTTTAATGAACACAAACTTTGAATTTGAATGGGGATATAGTTCTTATACTTTCAAATGAACTGTTTTGGAGTTCTCTAGCAGGCTGGTGGGCACACATGGCTGGGTTAACAAAGCAGCATCGAACATTTATACTCCTGTGCTTTGGTTTGTGCCTCCACCTCTCAAATATTTTCCCATTGGGAAATTGATTCGTCCCTGCCCTAAATGATTCTGTGGAATTCCAATACTCGATCCTCATCCTTGAACGTTTTAGCCAATTAAGGTTACTGTAACCAAGTACCAGAATGGATGATTTAGAGATAACAGAGATTTATTTCTCAGTCTGAGAATAGGGTGCCAGCAAGGTTGCATTCTAGAAAGGATGCTTTTCTACATTTAAATGACCAGAATTGGGGTCGGAGCAATAGTAAAGCGGGTAGGGTGTTTGCCTTGCACGTGACCGACCGGGTCAGATCTGCAGCATCCTATATGATCCCCAAGTACCGTCAGGAGCAATTCCTGAGTGCAGAGCCAGTAATAACCCCTGAGCATTGCTGGGTGTGACCTAAAAAAGAAAGCAATAAATAAATAAATAAATAAATTTTAAAAAAAGCAAGTAAATGAATGACCAGTGTTGTTTTCTGTCATAGGACAGAGAGAAGAGATAAGCTCTCTCATATCTCCTGTAGGGGGTATTCATCCTCCTGAGACTCTACCTTCATGAACTTTCCTTTTCCTAATGACCTTCCAAAGCTCCCACTTACTAATTCTACCATGTTGTGGGATAGAGTTTTAGCATATGAATTTTGGAGGTACTTCAAATAGTCAGTCCATATCACTGGGGGTAGGCTCATGACGTAGACTGGACCAAATCTAGTCTTCCTCTCTTGCCTTGCACACAGCTGATCACATTTGAGCTATATGCACCTTCGGGAATGACCACTGAGCACAGAGCCAGAATTATGTCCTGAGCACTACCAAGTGTGTCCGACCCCACCTATATAGTTAATATCCTTTCTTGGGGGCTGATCTTAAATGTTTTCTTAAAAGTCATTCTTGAGAGTTGGCAGGCACTGGAATTTGGATCCTCTTACTTTAGTAGTCTTGTATATAAAGAGATAAAGAGTCAGAGAGAGAGAGAGCTCACACTATAGTTTCACTTTCATGTGAGTTCTTGTTCTTGAAAAAAATCCATCCTTCTTGTTTCTTCCTTTCAGTGGAAAGATGTCTAACACACAAAGATTTCGGGATAATGTGCAATGTTAAGCTATGCTTTTCTTCAACTACTTGGTTTTGAATCTTTATTTCTTTCATTATATGTTAAGCCTACCTATGGGTGGGCACACAGAACTACTAAGGAAAGATTTGCCAAATGAATACTGTTGATAATAGTATGGGACTTGTTAGTAAGTATTGGAGTTCACTGTACAAAATGCCCATTTTATACCACTGTAAGCTATACAGTTACAAAGATATACAATTACAAAGTTCATATTTGGGTTTTGGTCATACAGTGTTCCAGCACCCGTCCCTCCACCAGTGCCCATCTCCCACCACCACATCCCCGGTTCCCTCCCCCATCCCCCAGCCCGCCTCCATGGCAGGTTCTTTATTTCTTTCCCTTTCTCTCTCTCTCTCTTTCTCTTTTCCTTCCCTTCCAGACTATGGATTACAGAACATACATTAAAGGGTTGTCATGTGTATCTTTTTGCCTCTAAAATGCCCATATTTATCTACAAAAGAAGCCATTTTATGTGGTTATAATTATCTCATTTAGTTGAAAAGTAGGGAAAAAAAGTAGAGCCACATTGTCAGATGACATATGTTGAGAATGTGCTACATACAAGCCTTGTTCTAGAGGCTGTGAGGGAGCTGAAGATGGAGAAGCCAAGCCCCTCTTCTTTAGGAAACAATTGCCTAGCGAGGGGCTTAGAGTTTACTAAGGCCTTTACCTGGGTTTTGTCTTCAATCCATGAACTCCATGAACTAATGGCAAGATTTGTTCCCCCGATTTTATCTTTATCACTGAAACATGACTTGCACAATTTTAAAAGAATCTGGACAGTATCTAATTCAAAGATGAATCAGTCTCTGCACTTCCTAGAGTGTCTTCCTTTCTCACCCCTCTCTTTAACCTCCCTTTGAATGCCATACATCAGTCCAGAGAGTCAGGGAACAAGAAAAATATAGAACACAATGTGCCTTTTCTTCCTGTCTCTGTGCTGATTCACCCTTGTCTGCATAGTCTTGCCTTTTTTCCCCCTTTTTGTCTGGGAAAGAACCAACTTAAATCCTGTCTGTGCTTTGTTCCACCCCCATATCCCCTGTCCCTTTCACAGTCTAAGGAGGCTGAAGAAGAAGGATAGGAAACAGTAGAGGAATAACAAAAATTTTATTCAGATTTCAGCCTCTGTGACACTGGGTCCACCTCCTAAATGGCCACTGAAATGACTTTTTATACTGCTCCAATCCATATTTCTTGGATCCATATTTCTGTTTTGAGACATGGTGCCACAATCTGATGGGATGACTTATTCTAACAATCTCAATTTTATGCTCTTTACCCACCTATTTTACTCCATGTCTCCATATTGTATAGATTTAAAAACAAGGGAACTGGCCAGAACCTTGCCACTTACCTGCATTAGACTGTTAACCTCATTTGGAAAAAGAATTGCTCATGGAGAAAGCACCCTTCTGAGTCTTCTTGCAGTGGTCACTTGCTTAGTCTTCCTTTGCATGGAGCCTAGTAACTCCACAGCAAGGGAACACTTCTCAGCTTTAAATAAATAACATTTCTTCTTATTTTCTTTTGTATAAGGCATTGAACCCCTAGAAAATTCACCTTTCTGGGAATATCTTGCTATTTTCCAAAAGGATATTAATATAAGAAGCATTGGGAAAGACTTTGTGGATCTAAAGACCTAGTGGACTTCTAATGAATGTTTTAGTTTATATGTGATAAACTTAAAAAGTAAAAATGCATGTGATAAAAGCTGTGGTCACTAGCACACGACCCTGATGTCTTCATTTATATTCTGCAAACAAGAGAGATGTTTGTCTTGTAGGCGTACATAAGTACGGCAGTTTAATGCAATCCCAATGCTGGAATGTGGCCCCAGAGCTCTCTTTGCATTGCTAAATCCTCTTGCTCATGTACACATTTTTTACAAGGGTACATTCCTGTTTCTTAAAGGGACTCGAGTCACTTTTTCATGTCTGACCAGTGATTGGCAGGAATGCTGGCTGTTGTTCAGTATCATATTGTTCAGTGGTGAAGAGTATTTTTTGATCACTAGTTCAATAGCATTTCACAGTTATTAAACTAGCGTCATTGTCTCTGCAGACTCCCAAAGACTTAGAAACTTTGGAGCGTGGGGGGAAGTACACAAGTCCAAGACTTGTCAGTTATCCCTATTGTTCTGATGTGACTGTCAAACACTCCGGCATTTAAGGTGTTTTAGGGAAAATGTTGAGAAAATGGGTTTTCAAAACATTTACCGCCAACTTTTTTTCTGACATGTAAGAATTTGTGGTAGCAAATGAAATGACATAAACTAAGTAATTTGAAATGCTTAAATATAAAATATGCAGGAGATTGTTCACCTATCTTACTGCAATTGCATGTTAAAGCACAAAGATAAAAATGTTTGCACCTTTAGCAGATATGGCCAAATTTTCCATAAATCCAAAATAAATGCCTGCCTTAATTGTTGCTAAGCCCAAGGAAAATGCACCAGGAAGATGAGAGGATGTAATCAGGTTACACTTATTTCTTCCAGCTCTAGAGCAGATCACGAATAGAGTGCCTAAGGGAGAGGGGTAGATCGCCTTGTTAGGTGGCAGACAGTGAGGCGCAAGGTTGGATCTGCCTACGAGTGTAGTGAGAGTGTGGCATCTTGGGCCTGTTCTCCAGGGTAAACGTGGGATTCTGACAGGAGTCTGCTGTCTTATGGGGAAGCACCTCCAGTAGAAGCACTGAGGGTCTTTAATAGGTGTCCAACTCTCTGGGAACTTGACCTGTGTTTAGTTCTTTGTCCTGTGAACATTAGGCCAGTTTCTGTGGAGTCCATTCTCTCTGTCTTGTCTGTTTTTGCTTCCTACTTCTTTGAGGCAGAGTTGGCAAGGTCATGAGGACCATATAAACACGAAAGTTAGTGAATGCCAAGTTCCTGGCTCTGCGGAAAGAAATTAGGATCTCTTAAGGGGCTCCAGCAAGAACTGGGCACGGGCAGGACCACCTGTGTATCTCTAAAGCCTAATGAAAGGTGTATGACAGCTTAAGCACACCTGCATGGCCCTTCTCAGATGAAGGCACTTCATCTAAGTCCCTGGTTTAGGAGAATACAGAACACAGGAAAGATTATATTTTATGAGAATCCTTTATTTTCTTAGAAGGTAATTGCAACCTTAAAAGCAGAACACCAATGATCATGTAATTAATATTGCATTTTGCTATAAGGTTATGTTTGGATGTGATTTTCCATTTTCTTGGAAAAGGGAGGAATCTCCTCTCCCCCCAAGTTTTCTCTATTTTTTTTTCTCCCTGCCCACGTCCCGCCCAATTCCTGTGCCTTATTTCCTCCCCAGGGGAGTTAGGCTCTTTCCACTGCTGATGCCTCCTCAGAGATAATCACACTGAGGCATCCTTTTCTTCTGACTGAAGCTTTCCATCATCCATAATTCTCATTTTGCATAGTTAATCTGTCAGTACGAAATAAGGACTTTGTATACGCATTTCATATTGACCATTTTGTGTCTCTAAACTTTTTTTTCTGCCTCATTCATGAGTTTTCCAGACACAGCCAGGCATTGCCTTGTGTTTTAACATTTATAAGAGTGACTAGAAATCTTCAAGATTAATTCTAGACTAGAGAATACTTCTTTTAAATGGAGCCATTTTTTTCCTTTCTTTCCATTTTCATTTCTTAAGTTAAAAAAATTCTTGTTGAAGTGCTGTGATTTGCAATACTGTTAATGATGGTTGCATGTATTCTTCATTTCAGCCCCATACTTACCACCTAAGTGCCTGCTCCCCTCCACCAAGGTTCCAAAGGCTCCCCCTCTTGTGGGCCACCTCTGAAGTTTCTTTGTCTTTCGCCATTTATTGCTCCATTGCTGTGTATCTTTAAATTCCACATATCACTGTATCACTGTCTTCCCGTTCATCATCGATTTGCTCGAGCGGGCCCCAGTAACATCTCCATATGTTCTGTCTCATGCTAGTAGAGCCCAAGGCATCTGCTTGCTCCAGGAACATAAAGAGCCTCAATCCATTCCGGAATGAGGTCTATAATTGTTACTGGTATTTGGCATATATATCAAATACAACACGGGTAGCTTGCCAGGCTCTGCCATGCAGGTAGCATACTCTTGTAGGCATCTCTAAGTCCAGCATTTATTGATGAGCCGGGCACTGATAGGCTGGTCTGCTGGGTGGAGGTCTGACAAGAGAGAAGTCCAGATGTGGAAAATGGAGGCCCTCATGGAGTGGGGGGGTCGTCTGGCTTGTTGCGAGGTTCTGCTGGGATGGTGGGCCAGGGCTAGAACCCACCATCCCTCCCGGGCGCCTTGTGGCGGCTGGTCACAGGGAGAGCCAGTAGCAGCTCTGCCCCATGTCTGTGAGTCTCTGGACCGGCATACCTGAGGCGGTTTAAGAAAGACTGCTGCAGGGTGGAACTCGATGAGATGGGTGCTGATAGAGGAGTCTATCCCTGAACGCTGCAACACCATAGGGAAACAATGCAGATCCCAATTCCACATATAAGAGAGATTATTCTGTACCTATCCTTCTCCTTTTGACTGACATCACTTAACACCATACCATCTAGTTCCATTAATGTTGTGGCAAGTTGCATGATTTTTTGTCCTTTTTTTTTTTTTTTTTTTTTTTGCTTTTTGGGGTCACACCCGGCGATGCTCAGGGCTTACTCCTGGCTCTGCACTCAGGAATTACTCCTGGCTGTGCTCCGGGGACCATATGGGATGCCGGGATCAAACCCGGGCTGGCATGGGCCGGCCATGTGCAAGGCAAACACCCTACCCGCTGGGCTATCGCTCCCGGCCCCAAATTTTTGTCCTTTCTTATGGCTGAATAGTACTCCATTGTGTGTGTGTGTATATATATATATATATATATATATATATATATAAATATATATATATATATATATATCACAACTCTTTACAAAATAAGCCACTTCATTTTATTTTACTTTATATTCAATCACCATGCAATACAGTTAGTAGACTGTTCATGATTGAGTTTAAGTCATTGAATGTACCAATACCCATCCCTCCACTAGTGTACATTTCCCACCACCAGTGTTCCCCTTTTCTCTTCTGCTACCCCCAGCCTGTCTCTATGGCAGGGACTTTACTTTTTTCTCCTTTTTCTCTCTCCTTGGAAAATAAGCTACTTTTAAAAGTAGAAATTCATTGTTGAGTTTATTATCCAAGAAGTTGTATATCTGTCCTTCAATTCTGAGTGAGAGTTTAGCCAGATAAAGAATTCTTGCTGAGGCATTCATTTCATTGAGTTTTTTTTTACTATATCCCACCACTGCCTTTGGGCTTGGAGGTTCTCTTCTGAGAAGTCTGCTGAAAGTTGGATGGATGCTCCTTTATATACAATATCCTTCTTTGCTCTTGCTGCCTGAAGAATTATGTCTCTGTCTATGGCATCCATTACTTTGACTAAGATGTGTCTTGGGGTCTTTCTATTGGGGTCTCTTCTTGCTGGTATGTGTCGGGCTTCTTGGATCTGGATGCCTTCATCCTTTAACTCAGGGAACTTTTCAGTCAGGATGTTTTTAACTGTTTTAATTTCCTTGGGGTTACTTTCCTGTCCCTCTGAGACTCCGAAGATTCTTATGTTGTTTAGCCTGGCTTCATCCCATTGTTCTCTGTTCCGTTGCTGATCCATTTTCTGGTCTTTTTTCCATCTTTTTTTTTTTTTTTTTTTTTTTTTTTAAACATTTTATTATACCACCGTGAGATATACAATTACAAAGTTGCTCACGCTTGGGGGTTTCGGTCACACAGTGTTCCAGCACCCCGCCCTCCAACAGTGCCCCTCAGCCACCACCCATGTCCCCAATTCCCTCCCCCTCCACATCCCGCCTAAATGGCAGGTTCTTTATCTCCTCTCCTCTCCCTCTCTCTCTCTCCTCCTTCTCCCACACATTGTGGGTTGCACAATACACTTAGAAGCCATCATTTGTATTTTTTTGTCTGTCCTTAATGCTCCAGTTCTATGTTAGCATCAGAACTTTAGACATTTATTCACTCATGTTCCTTTCTCTATCTAAACCAACCTCCTGACTCCCACACGCTTGTGGTAATTTCCACTTTTGGTAAGATCACCTAGTATATTTATGCCATGCAAATAAATGGTCTTTTTTCCATCTTATGTAGTTCTCTGAGTGCTTTCTGCAGCTCATATTCAGTCTCACTGATTCTCTCTTCCACTGCTGTCATCCTACTGTTGAGAGCCCCGATTGTATTTTTCATTTCATCTACTGAGTTTTTAAGCTATGATATTTCTATTTTGCATGGTTCCCATTTCTGCTCTCATTTCCTCCTGTAATTTATTGACTGCCCTTTCAACTGCTTTGTTTATATTCTCCTGTATTTTTTTTGGACATCTGCTCCATTTTTTTTTTGTTGTTGAGCTTATTAAACATCCTACCAATTTCTCCTCTAAATTCATTGTCAGAGAGATTATGCACGTCTGCATTCTTTTTTGAGTCTTCAGGGTTGATTTCTTCATCTGTTCTTGAACTGGGGATCTGCATTGTTTCCCCATGGTGTTGCAGTGTTCAGGGATAGATTCCTCTAGCGTACTGTTTCTTTTTCTTGAGGATATTACCTTCCCTTGGTGTTGAATTCCCTAGTTTTTGTATTAATAAGCGGTTCGTGTGAGTAGCTGCCTGCCTGGCCAGCTGCACCCCCAGGGAGAATACCTGAGGCGGAGACAGGCCGGTGTGTGAGTTCAAAATGTCCGTTTACTTTTCTGCCTCCACTCGGACTTCTGGGGGTTGTAGTTCCACTTTTTGCCGAGGCCTGGGGCTCTACCAGGATCCCACGAGTCTGCCTGGCCAGCTGCACCCCAGGGGAGAATACCTGAGGTCTGGTGAGCTTATTAGAAATGCAGTCTCAATTTTGTCAATGTCAAGTGACTCCTTTCTATGAGGTATAGTTCAGAACACTTTTAGGAGGATTTTAATAAGCTGGAGCAATATCTAAACTTAAAACATCTTTTCAGAAAAAAATCCTGAAAGGATGCCTACCAAGACAGTAACATGGCTATCTTAAAGGAAAGGAGGCTTGGATGATTATTATTTCTTTTTTTCTACCTTTCTGTATTATCTGAATGTGCATTTACATTTAAAATAAATGTTATATTTTACTAGCAACCCTTTCCATGAGCTATTCAGTATTGAGTTTTTTAAGAAAGGGTATTAAATATTATTTTGAAGGAGATGATTTAGGAACAGATAATAGTATGGTGGGAAGGGTGCTTGCCTCACGTGTGGTCAGCATGGCTTTGATCCCTGGCACCCTACATGGTTCCCTGAGCACTGCCAGGAGTAATTCCTGAGTGCAGAACCAGGAATAAGCCCTGAGCACAATCAAGTATGGCCCCAAACAAACAAAAAACAAATCAAAAGAAAAAAAGAAAGGAAGAAAGAAAAGGAAATGAAGGAGATGGTGCTTCCAAAGAGAATCTAAATATAGAAAGATTTGTTCTACAAGGTCCCAGAAAGTTGCTTTAGTAGCTCACGTTTTTGTATATGTATAAGGATAATAACCCTCATTTATAAGAATTGTCAATAATCATATAAAATCATCTTATGGGAGAGATTTGCTATATGTAAAGTACTTCAAGAAAGTGCTGTAATGCATGGAATACACAGTAGGAGAAATAACATTAGTCATTATTTTTTTAAAACTCACTGTGGCAAATGTAGCCCCAGGAATTGGAAGCAGGGAGTAAGTGCCCTGTTGATCTGAAAAATACAGTGTTCCTTTCGTTGGAATGAATGAAAAAATCTTTGGAATCTTCAAATTCCAACTGAGGTTAGTGGTAACTTCTAGTGGTGTACTGTAAAGGAGAATGCAATGTGTGTGTGTATGTGTGTATGTGTGTTTGTGTGTGTGTGTGTGTGTGTGTGTATACACCCTGGGTGCACTCTGATTGCAAACCACCATCCAAATGCATTCTGCAGCCACACCAAATTACGGGTAGGCAGCTTGGTCAGTGGACTGATATGGGGTTTTAAAAGACTTTATGTGGACTTAGACATTTGATAAACTATCTCAAGAAGTTAATATCATCCAAACCAGCCCCTACATCCAATGGAAACAACAGCAACAGCCTCTCAAAGCGCTTGCAACTGGCCACTGAGTCAAACAGCGATGGGTGGCACAGACTGTAGTAACATTCATCTGCCTCCCTCAGGATGATGGTTGCACCTGGTTGTGGGGACTTGTGGGGACAGTGAAACGACCTTTGGGGGTAGAAACAGGTGGAATAGAGCAGGGCTGGGGAACAGCCTTGACCATCCTGGAAAGGCCCATGCGCCTTGAGTCAGAGTGGAGAAGTCCTGTCCACACAGGCTCAGAACTTCTCAACAGCTCCTGTGCTACTCTTGTAGGTCTGGAATGTTCTGCAGTGAAGGGGTTAGATGTAAGGGTGATCAAAGATTTAAACTGTCATGTCAACAGGAAGCCCAGGAATGGGCTGTGCAGGGCTTTAATAAATCTGCCCCTTGACTTATGGGCGAACCTCATTCAGCAGAAAATTATTTCTGCAGCATATTGAGTGCTCTGCTGTGATGTAGACAGGAATAAAAGAAAGGTGGAAGTGGGGAGAAGAGGATGGAAATTCAATCCACATGTGGTGGGAGGACTCTCCAGTAAATTCTTTCTCAGATGAAATAAGAAACACCATGCAGAGACCCTGGGATAACAGCACATTCCTTTGAATACTAAAATGTCTTAGGGGAAGAAAATGGACAAGGAGTAAGTCTTAGGAAAGAAGGATACGGAGCTGGGGAAGGAAAGAGAGAATTTGATTGACTTTGACTTGATCATTCATTCATTTGTTCTTTGAGCCAAAGTGCTGATGTGGGAAGCACACTATAGCTATTGAGATGAGCATGGAACCCTAAGGAGGTTACAGCTAATAGTCAGAGCCACACTCTCTACAGCTACAGTCTGTCTGGCTTCATTTATCCCAGCGTCGTGGAAATGCTCTAACAGGCAAAGGAGTAGCTCTGTATGAACCTACTTAACAAAACCCAAGTAGAGGGGCCGGAGTGATAGTCCAGCGGGTAGGGTGTTTGCCTTGCCTGTGGTCGACCTGGGTTCAATCCCGCATACCATATGGTCCCCGAGTACTGCCAGAAGTAATTTCTGAGTGCAGAGTCAGGAGTAACCCCTGAGCATTGCCAGGTGTGACCCAAAAAAGAAAAAAAAAACCTGAGTAGACATCATCGAACTTCAGTCAGTTACTGAGCAAGAGTCTTTCTCCCTATGTAGTTCTCCAATTCTGCATCAGCTTGAGGGTTTTACTTTACTTGAAAGACTGATTCATACACACACACACACACACACACACACACACACACACATTCTTCAGGTAATAAGTGATTTGATTCTATGCTTTTTTTCCCCTGACATTTTTAGTAAGAGAAGAGAAGGAAGGCTAAGACTGGGGGAATCTGAATTTCTGAGTCCAGAGTCATAAATGCATGAAGAAGCCTTTCCATCTTAGGCCAGCAATGATTTGAATTCCAGGGATAATTTAGGAGGTGGGATTTGTCTTCGCACCAGTTTTGAAACTACTGGGAAAAGCTCAAGCAAAGCACAAGAAAATAATGAAAGCTTTTCCTCTTATAAATAATTTATTCGGTGTTTGTTTGCATGTTTTTCTCTTGTACTTTCATTCCCGGAGCTGTAATGAGTTTTAGGAACAGATGATGTCAGGTGCTGGCTTTTGTTGTTGTTAAGGTTTCTAAATTCATGACCCCTCTAGGCATTCAAGGGGTAGATAATATATAATTTACAGAGATCTGCACCTTTCATCTTCACTTTCTGCTTCATTTCAGAGCTCCTTGTTCAAAGGGATGATTTGTTTTGTTATGGTAGAACTAGCCGGGTCTCCAAAAGTTTCATCAGTACGCCAGACTTTGACAGAATCACCCTCAGTTTCTGTCAGGAGTTGCACGCTTCTGTGCACTAAAAGAGATAATTCATTATCTTAAGGCAGAGTTTAAGGGGGAGACTCAACCCCAGTGTGAAAATGAAGATTCACATCTTCTTGTGAGCATGTGATTAGATGAAGTGGGATAAGCACAGGATTAAAAGAAAGGAATTATTCTAATGTTAATTTCTTATTGCTTCTGGTTTCAAAGATACAGTGAGTCTGGGAATTATTCTATGTAAGATGAGACTCCTAGTCAGCAAAGCTGCGTTAACTGACTTCTAATACCTCAATGACCTCATTGTGGTTGGTTTCCTGTAAAAAGTATATCCAAGTGGGCCCTTAATGTGGAACCAAGTCAAAAGTTCTTTTATTACTTTCCTATCTCTGTTCCTCTTGGTTTCTGTCTCTCTCTATCTGCCACTATCTCTAAATCTAGCTTTCCATTCTAGAAAGGAGAGTTGAATTCTGAAGAGGACTGAGTCTCTGGTTAGCTCTTCAGGCAGATGTGCATTGAGCCTTAGAATTGTAGAACTGGAGAGGCTGATAAAAACAGCTGTTGCCAAAGAGAATGACTGTTATTGATCACTTCTTCCTCTGGTGTGTTAAATATTTAATGATGCATTTTATATTTGAAGGATGTTATTTATAAATTTAACTTCATATCTTTTTATGATACTAAGTGGTCACTTTGCCCACAAGATACATTATATCACCTCTCTTGCTGGTTCCCCACACTTGTACATGCAAAGATTACACCTTTTCTACTTCGTGGTATGTCCAGTCCCCGTCTCACATCTTTCCCACCAAGACTTCAAATATCTGGAAGTTTCTACAGAGGTAAAAATAATTGTAGAATTTTTAAAAATTTTGATTATTATAATTTGTGTCTTTTAATTTAGAACCAGAAGCAATGTCATAGACACTTGATCGTCTTGTGATTAGTGTTCAGTCATATGACTGACTTTCATAAGACATGAGTAAATTTATGTTATCTTTCTAGGGGTCATAGATCTTTTCTTTCAGCACTACTGAGTTGTATCAAACTTAGTTCGTTCTTCCAGGACTTTTCTTTCTGCTTCAGAAAGAGAGAAAAAGAACAGAAAGAGGTGGACTGGAGAAATAGTACAGCCAGTAAGGCCTTGCATGGGGCTCACCTAAATTTGATCCTGGCACCCGATATGGTCCCCCATACACTACCAGGTGTGATCCTCCTGATCTCTGAGCACTACTGGGTGTACCCTACTCCTCCTTGTCCCTGGGTGTACCCTACTCCTCCTTGTCCCTGAAAACAAAAAGAGTTTATGTAATTCAGTGTTTCCCACTGCCAGAGCTCCTTTTCTTCCTGTTCTGTCCAGTCTACCCTTTTCTGACCTGGTTCAAACCCTTTCCTTTACACTTGAATTTGAGAATCTGTACTGGACAAAAGGGTTGGATAACTTAGAGGAAACTTTGGTGTGAGGGGTGAGAAGGAGGCCTGAGAAGCTACATAGGGGAATTAGGTGGTAAGAGGAATTCTGCTTAGAATGGTGAAATAGCAGTGATTATGGAGGAGGGCTTGGTTATCAACTCTTATTTACAAATTCCTGCTTTAACAGAAACAGGAGAACCGGCTTCAGTAGGAAGAGCAAGAGAACTGGTCTTCAGTAGGAAGCTTGCCACTGGACCTGGGTTGGGGCGGGGAGGAGGGAGGATAAGTTAGGGAAGGGAACACAAAGATAACAGGAGAAGGGGGAAAGTGCCAGCCACAGAGGTAAGCTGGGGTGTGTGTTTGTGTGTGTGTGAGGGAAACTGGTTACATTGGAGAAGGGCGGTAGACATGAGTGAAGGGAATGTGTTTAGGTACTTTTTTAAAGCAATTTTTTTATTCATTCGTTTTCAGGTTGGTATATCTACATTAGAAATTTAGCAGAATAATTTCTGGGAAAATATCTGATTAAGTTTCAAAATTGTGGAGAAACTAAATAGTTGTAAAATGGACTATTTGGAGAGCCTCCTGTGAAAGATATATCTTAAACACTGGAAAGGTGGACTCTGTAGGCCTCAGAGAATAAGAAAGGCACAGGGAGTTGTGGTGCTGTGAGTTTGCAAGGATGAGTGAAGGCAAGTGAAGGTGAGTAACAGTCAGTTACTAAGTTAGTTGTGAGTGTTTTTTAGTTTGAGTGTTCTTGATTAGGTTCCCAGGAAAGATTCAGACTTCAGCCTTTTATGTAAATTGGTATCTTAGTATAGAACAAAAAGCCTCTAGTTCTTGATTTAGAAATTCTGGATTGTACTTGAGGCCTCCCTTTTACATCTAATTAGCTGTAGAAATAAAGTTCAGGGAATCTGGCCTTTGGGTTATAGGGCTGGAAAATGCTTTTGAGAGGCCTTCTGGCTGGATTACTTCTAAACCCTTCTCGACAGATGAAAATTTATCTTATTTTTCACTATTCCCCAGAGGAAAAGTGTCCACAGACTCCTTAGTAACTCATTCTGATTTTTAATGACCTTCACATTCAGGAAATGCCTTTTTCTATCTCACCTAAATCCACTCTGCTGCAGCTTAAGTCGTTCTCTTTCGACCTGTTCCAGAAGGCCTGGAAGGAAGAGGTCACACTCCGGCATAAACATCCTTTCACAAAATTAAAGATCAGTTTTTCAGATTCAAAAAAGTTTTCTCTTTGTCTTTATCACATCAGATCTCCCCACATCCTTTAGCTTCGCCTCAAGAGTGCCATCTTTCAGCCTCACACTCGCCTTATTGTAGCCTCAGAACTTTTCTCTGTGTTTGAAGCTTAAGTCTTTGCCTGGGAGAGAGACAGTGTGGCCTTGTGCACTGTTTGCTTAATTCCTGTGATGCCTGTTCTAGAGTTAATTCAAGAGGCTAAATCGGGGTGGGGATGGTTGAAGGACAAAAAAAGTGACAGTATAGCATGTAATATATTAAGAATTATTCAGGATATATAATATAAGCTTCTACTGGTTCTAGTATTGGAAAAATTCCCTATCAGTTCTGTGTTTTGTTTTTTGCTTTTTTTTGGTGGGAGGGGTGGTTGCACCTGGCGATGCTCAGGGATTACTCCTGCCTCTGAACTCAGGAATTACTCCTGGCAGTGCCTGGGGGGATCATATGGGATGCTGGGGATCGAACCTGGGTTGGCAATGCCCTACCTGCTCTGCTAATGCTCCGGCCCCCATCAGTTCTGTCAATTGTTACAACTGTTATTTGAAGTTTCCTGTGAATAAATTTCTGACTCAGCTTGAATCACTGATCCTGCCCTATATCTTGGTGCTGAAGCCCTAGAACCTCATTCATAGCACCTGCTAGAATTTTGTGCCTCTAATTCCAGGAGAGGCAAAGTTTTGACCTTTTTGGGGAGGCGGGCAGGACATCACAGCTTTTGCATAAATAACGTAATATACCTTTTAAAATTAATGTTTGCATTAAGCTACAGCCTTATCTGTTTGCTCAGAGTGTATGGTATATTTAAATATTTGGGGATCAGAATTGCAGATTTTAAAAAAAAATATTTTAATTTTATTTATACCACTGTGAGATATACAGTTACAAAACTGTTCATGATTAGGTTTCATTCATACAGTGTTCCAGCGCCCATCCCTCCACCAGTGCACCTTTCCTACCACCAAAGTCCCCAAATTCCTTCCCCTCTTCCCGCCTTCTCCACTTTGCTACTGCTGCTTCTTCCTCCTCCCTCTTCCTCTTCTTCTCTCCTCCTCCTCCTCCTCCTCTCTCTTCCTTTCTCTTACAAAGAAATTTCTTACTATTTGCATTTTTTAAAGTTTATTTTAATCTCTAAAAACAATTTGAGGTATCTTGAGATTTCTCTATAGTTTTCAAAACATGTTTATGAGGGTGTCAGAAAGGGAACTGGTACTTTTATTAACCTTTAAGTATTTTTATGAATCATGTATTTACTCTTTTGTCTTAGCAACAAATCATAGAGCGAAACCAAGGCTCAGAGAAAGTAAGTTACTTGTCAGTCATTATGAGCAATACGTTAGAATAAAGTAGGAGACAGTGCTGGTTAAGAGTACTCTAGGCCTCTGCTTGTTCCTCTGTTTTTATTGTTATTCATTAAAGGGCCCTTATACCATATTAGTAGTCTATAACTATGAGGGACACTAAAGAGACAAAAATCACTGCCCTCAAAAAGCCTACGTTTGGTTTTGATTTTATATATTTATCTGTCATAGCATCTTGTAGAGTTGGAAATTTTAAGTTTATAAAATTCATCCCATATTCACAGTCATTAAAATTATTATTTATGTGAAAGCGTTTCCTGGATTACAATATTAAAAGAAAAGGATCCAGAGTTATGTGATGTGCATGTTCTGCCCTAAGTCAAAAATCAAAAACAATTATGTAATACTCCCTTTATAAAATATTAACAAATAAAGGTTACATAATACAACTTGGCAGTGTTAATGGTTCTTGTCTTTAGGTGGTAGGATTGTGAGCAATCTTTTCATTTTTACATTTCTGCCTTTTGTATTTTGGGGTAGTAATTACATATCACTTTCATTATTTGTTTGTTTATTTACATTTGCTTTTTGGGGTCATACCTGCCAATGTTCATGTGTTACTCCTGGCTTTGCACTCAAGAATTACTCCTGGTGGTGCTCAGAGGAACATATGGGATGCCGGGATTGAATCCTACTTGGCTGTGTGCAAGGCAAACAAACACTTTGCCTGCTTTACTATTGCTCCTGCCCACATAATACTTTTAAAATAGAATGATTCTTATTAATTCAAAGAAAAATGATTTTCTTCTATCCTTAAAGACTATAATTTTGCAGAACTCACTCATTAAGCTACACACTGGTAGGGAGTGTGTTGCTAAGTCATTGTCAGTGAGAATTGAAAGAGAGAGGTGGTGGAGAGAGATCGTACCAAGAGGGATGAGTTTGGGAGGGAAACAAAGTCAAACCTTAGTGACATCACATCTCCCCAGACCTAGACAGACCTAGACCTCCATGGCAGCTAAGCCATGGCTCGGGTCACAGGAGTTCATTCAGTTGTAATTGAGTGAAGAAATATTTAATCAGTTCCCAGAACCACACATCCCATACCATCTTAGAGAAACAGTTTGGAGTTGTTTAAAGACAGCAGTGAAATCAGGACTCACGCCAGTTCCACATGGCTGGCTAGAGGTCACTTGCTTCCCTGTGCCTCTAGAACTGCCTCTCTAGCATTGGGGCAGACATCTTCAGTGTTTTAGGTCTACTTTTTGTTTGGCAGCTCAGTGTCTGGAGAAGTCAGCACTGTCCCGATTAAAGAGAAAATGTTATTTTCGAGGAAGTCGTTTAAATACACGTGACTTTAATTTTGGTAGCTTCATCAGAATAGTTCCTATTCATTGATTCATTTCTCCGAAAAAATACCTTTCCCAGGCTATGTGCCCAGTTTTTTGTTTTAAAGAAAAATGGGGTCTTTAGATTGCCAAGGCAAAGTAGAAAAGCTGTGGGAGTTCATGACATATTCCCAAGAGGGAAATAGCTATTTTGAAGAGCCAAACATGTTTATATAAATATTCCCCAAAAGAATATATAGATTTTAATTTAAGTTCAAGATCTGTGCGCAACTCTCACTTCCTGCCATCTTAATATAGTCCCAGGGTCTCTGGAACACACTGGGTTGGGAGTTTAAGAAAAATGTTCTTGTAAGCTTGAGAGTTATCTTCCCAAGGTTTGTCTTCTGAATACTGGAGGCTGACCAATAATTGTTGGCATTTTGCTTATTATTTTCTTTCTCAGCCTAGAGGCTTTGAACATCTGCCCACTGTGTTGAAGACTTATTTTTTTAATCACCTTACAGGAGATGGGGTTACAGAAGGCCTAACCAGTGGGCTCAGTGTTCAGACAGAGGTTCCAGAGATGATTGATACACTAAAGTACATT
This sequence comes from Cryptotis parvus, assembly GCA_021461705.1. Taxonomy (NCBI): domain Eukaryota; kingdom Metazoa; phylum Chordata; class Mammalia; order Eulipotyphla; family Soricidae; genus Cryptotis; species Cryptotis parvus. The sequence goes on along the minus strand of JAJIBD010021992.1, from coordinate 32,466 downwards.
CTATACTGGGGACCCAAATAAGATAGCTCTTTAGCACTCTCAAATCTAGTGTGACTGGTTTCAGAGCGCCTTTCATTGCCTGGTAAAACATCTGAAACAACCGTCACACCAAACACGTGGATAATAAGAGTTAAGGAGGGAGTAAAAGCTGTCAGGATGAATTTTTCTTTTTCCTTTTTGAATACGAAGGAAACTCAATCAAACATTCACTTAAAAAATATGATAAAGTTCTGTTGCTCAGCTTATAATGCTAGCATGGAATTCTAAGTAAACATGGATGAAATACAACTTGTCAGCACAAAAAATACCGCCTGTCACAGTTATTTGTGTATAAAATATGACTCGCAGGTTTGAACCATATGGTTACATGAGTTCTAATTTACGTGGCATCTTCTTAAGTCAGCAGAACGCGCCCTGGCCTGCCTGTGGGAGGTGGAGTCAGCACCTCACCCAGCCAAGTGGAAAGGGCTCCCCCGGGGCTTCGGCCGGTTCAGCTGTTGCAGTGGAGACAGGACATGTGCATCGAAGGGGCCCCTCCCCAGGACATCGAGGGCTGGTCCTCGCCATGGCATGGCTGATCAGGCTGTCCCAACAATCAGCCTGTGAAGTTGGACATGTGCACTGGAAAATCCTGAGCCATCACAGCTTGTGACTTCGCGTTCCTTCTGTTCCCCACTGGGGGAAAAGTAACGCCATCCCTCCTGGACACGGCAGGCAGAACGGACATTTGGATGCCATTTTAAAGCAATGTTTAATGAAGTGAGAAAATGCATTTGCAGCGATGTGCTTCGTGGCGTCTGTGCGCAAGCCCAGAAGTGCACAATGGACACATTTTGTGATTTAGACGTGAATTGGAAAAGCCAAGGAAATGCCATGGAAATAAAAATCAGACTCCAAAGGCAAAGCTGGGGCTGAAACACATGTACTTTTTGCTACTTAAAATGATTATTTGGGGGTGGGGGGAGAGTCACCTCCTTTCCCCTCTGCAGGCTGTGCCCACACTGTTACTCTTTTAAACTGGCCTTTGCACAGCTCATCTTGTGATGTTTTCAGCCAGCGGGTTGGAGCAAATGACTCTTGACCTTTCTGCAAATTCTCTAGTTGCAGAGGTGGGGTGGGGGTGTCTCAGCCTTCCCTCTGGGTGGTCCCCAAAGACTTGGCCACAGATGTCTGCTCCTGATAATCTGAGCCCTGGGGGCTGGAAAGACAAGTCCCTGGGAGGGTGGAGGGACAGGGGAAGGAGCTGGGGGGCCTAGCAGCTGCTCATGCTGGGCCGTGGATTCAGGCTTCAGCTTTTTGTTGTTTTGGCAGGTGCGGGGAGGTGACTGTTGCTTTCAGAGGATTCATTTTCCCCTGCTACAGTTGTCCAGATCTTTCTAGGGTTGACATCCTGGCATAGGAGACCAAGATGCCAAATAAGGCTGAGACTCTCAAGCTGAGTAAGCCTCAGGCTGAAGATGGCCATTGCCGACTACCCTTGCTTTGAAAAGATGAAAGCAGGGCTGCCTGCTTGCTAAGGAAGGTGAGTCAGGAAGGTGTAAAGGCGAGAGTCTGCTGAAGGGCAAGTGTCCAGAGGACAAAGTTGTGGAAGTCAGCATGTCCATTGCTAATGCACCATTCCCTGGGAGAAGACCCTCACAGTGCATTAGGGGCCGACCTGCCTGGCACTCTCAGGGATGAGGGGCTTCATTGAGTCTCCCCCATGGCACTATGCAAGGACTGTGCTCCTTCCTGTTTGTAAGAGCACTGACACTCTTACAAACACTGAGAGTCAGATGGGTGCATTGGGGCAAAAAACTAATACACTCTTTAACCAAATGCACAGGATCATTTGACTCCCAATCTCTTCTAATGTGATGGCTATAGTACTTCTTGTTTGGTCTGTTGCTTAAAATTAAGATTGTGAGAATTAGAGAGAGGATGGCAGGTAGAGTGCTTGCCTTGATGTGGCTGACCCGATTTGATGTCTGACACTCCGATTTGGTCAGCTGAGCGACTCCAGGAGTGATCCCTGAGCACAGAGGCATGATCAAGCCCTGAGCACCTCTGGGTACAAACCCCCCCCCCAAATCTGTTTAAAAGTAAACAGTTAAGATTGTGAAGGGGTGTGACCTCTATCAGGCACTGCAACTAAAAACAAAACAAAACAAAACAAGAACACTGAGAGCATCATGACCAGGGATGTGACTCCTGGTGAGCATTATGCTTACCACCCCTGCCCCTGCCTCCAAGAGTCTCCATATTCATAACTTGTGAGCCTTAACTAAGAGTGCGAGCTCTGGCAAGCGTGTGTGCAAATACCACACTGAAGGAACTCTGCTATCTGACGTGTTGAGCCTCAGGGAGCATCACAGCTAAACATGTATGAGCAGCCCAGCCAGGCACTGCACATGTGCCAACCCTCTGTCATGGTAGCAGTAGTATCAACAAATAGAAAGGAGGGGAACAAAGGAGGGAATAAAAAAATTAGACTGGGGTTTCTTCACTTCTAGCAACTAAGTAGAAATCACTTAACCTGGTTTGTTTTGTTTGGGGGGGGGGGCTACCACCCTCCAGTATTCAGTGCTTACTCCTGGCTCTGTGCTCAGACATCACTCTTGGTGGTGTTCAGGGAACTGTATGGAAATCAAACTTAGGAGAGCCACTACCACTGAGTTGCAACCCTAGTCACAATGATTTCTTTTTAAAATACAATATCCTGATGGCACTACAATATAATTGCTCCCTGCTTTCCCAGGATAGTAATACTAAACGTTATTGTGCTATGGTGAAGCTGACAGGCCACAGAGACTGTCAAGACAAACATTTCTAGATAGTTATGTGATTTTATGCTGTTTGTTTACCTACTATAAGTGCATTTTTATGTATGACATTTTCAAACCTGAAAGTGCTTTTTATCATGTCTGTCACAGGGACGCATGGACTCTTCAAGAAATCTTTGGTTTCTAAGGAGATCGTCTATGGTTTTTTACCTCTATTTTCCCTTTCTGCTTGAATAAAGTTGCCTGAAGGAGATGATACATTGACAATTTAAAAGCCCTATCTTGAGGAATAGATCAGTGATTATCAATCTTTTTGCCATTCACAAATATTTATAATTATCTTTTCTCATAAAATCACTATTTGGAAGAGTGGATCTACAGATTTTGTTTTTTTTCCCTATTATTCTATTCATTTTCCAGAGATGGAGTTATTAAGTGGTAGAGTAAGATTTCAACCTAGGTCTGTTGACTGAAACCTGATCTCATGGCCCTTCTATTTAGGTAAATTGAGATAAGCACATGGTTGAACCATATACACTTGCCAGTGTTTGACTTCTTTGTTAAACAGACTGGCAGTGACATATAGTTCTACCAAACAATGTTTTTAGGCTTAACATAATTACAGATAGAGCCAATGCTTTATGTCACTTGGCTTGGGTGAATAGATCCTGGAAAACATACAACTTCTGGGAAGATTTTTTTTTATAATAATGTCAATAACTCTAGCAGCACATTCCTGCCATGTACCTCCTCCCTGCATCTGTCCTTTTCTAACTAACCCTTGGACTTCCATATGCTCCTTGTGGTTAAGATATTAGTTTGGGAAACAAATTAGGTGCATAACATCAGTGCTGTCTGATGTGAACATTTTAAAAAGCTTAGTAGTCATACATAATTGATATTCAAGTAAGATTCTGAAAACTTTTCATTTATGCATTGTCTATTGTTTTTATCACCAGCCATAGATTTAAGAAGAGGAAAGGCTTTGTGATTTGTAGTTGGATGCACTCAGTGTGAAGACTGAGATTGTTTTCATTTTTAACTGTGCAAGCTTCCTACTGAATTTTACCTTTTACAGAGATTTTTTAAAAAAAGATGAAACAGAATTTACAAAGAACTCCTGCATTTATTGGCTTCTCCCCAATTTTCTCATGCATTGGCTACTCACTGTGAATCCCCAGTTTTGCACTAAATAACTTTAAGTGAAGTTTGTGTTCCTGATAGAGACTTGACTTGAGTAGAGTTATCCAGTGAGCCTTTGCACTGATGGAACTGCTGTGTTTCTGTACAATTCTGGATAGCCACCAGACAGAGTGTCTTTAACATCTGATTTTGATGGATATGGTATTTTTTTACCCAAATGGAGAGGGGACCCACAAGATGCTTGCACACTTGCCTTAAGTGGAGGCTTTTATGTTGTGTGTTATGATGCTCTAACTTGTCTATTTCTTTACTGTGTTCCTGCAAAAATCTCCTGGAGAGGCTACATTTAAGTCTCCCAACTTCTTTTTTAGCCATCTGGTATTAGGGATAAACATGACTAATTCCTGCTCTGTTGGGCTGAATCTTGTTAATCTGCCAACCAGTTAGCACCCATTATAAAGCAGCTTTTATCTGGAGATTCTCATTAGCATATGAAATTAGTCTAAGCCTAAAGTACATTTGGCCAAATCTTTCCATTGGTCTGCTCTTGAAATGGAGTCACTTCACAATAGAGGTTTTGTTTCTTGAGTGTCAGGCTATCTTCTATAAAGAGATAATTTACTTAATTTTTTTTTAAATCATCAAACGTGGCATTATTTACTGCAGGCTAAACTTTGATATATAATATACCTGCATATTACATGTATACACAAAGTCTTACTTCTGCAACAAAAATATTTTGTTGTTCAATAAATGATTTATGATTTTATAAAAATATAATCTTAAGATATTCTTTTGTTTGTCATTTCACTTGACCCACTGCATCTAATTATTTCCTGGTCACTAAACTCTCTGAATATTTAAAAAAAACAAACTTGTTTTTCTACTAGTAATAGTAACTATTACAAAGAATCAGAAATGGTCAGATTTTTTAAAAGCTTTAAATAAAGTTCTGTCAAGGAAGATAGAATGTGTTTGTGGAAACTAAAAAAAAATTGAATGGTTTCTAGAAAGAAACAACTTTTTATTAATTAAAAAAAAACCATTGTGACTAGGAATACCAAAAACATCTTAAATTTTCTTTTCCATCAGTAAAAAATAGTTTAAAGTTTGTTTTTAACTTACGTAAGTGGCCGATTCTTTATTTGTTGAAATAAGGACAATTAAATAAGAGAGAGAAAATGAATATTTATCATTGTTACTTAGAAGAAGGGAAATATCTGTACTAAAAAGAAGGAATGATCTCAGAATAAGGAAAACTATTTAAAGACCCTATTACATCCTACACTGCGATGCCTTTTTCCCCTTCTCATTCTGACCCCAAACTGGAAAAACTTGGCATTGGAAGCCATTTGTAAACAGAGAGTAGAGAGATGTAAATAAAAGTCCCCTTCATTCCCTCCCTGCACATTATTCAGTGATTCTTCACTCTTTTTTGGAGCAGTTTGGCCCCTTCAGTGGAGGAAGACACCTGCATTTTCCTTGCTATTTCCTGCCATTCCCTGCCCTTTGTCTTCTTTCTAAAGTGTTTGCAAAACCTACCCAAAGGCGAGATGACTGCAAGTGATATACAATCAAAACAATCTTTAGAGATTTTTTAGAATCACGAGCCTCTGGGCTCCCAGCCAGAGTTGTTGATTCAGGAAGCTGAGCTGAATAGACCACAGCAGAAGTAGAGGGGAAGCAGGGACCAGGGTGGGAAGGGTCTTCATGAGCTGCAGTGCCAGGATATTAGTATTTTGGTGGTGAATATAGTGTGGCAACATGTGTAAGTTATTTTATTTGAACACCATGGTTTACAAAGTTGTTCATAATACAGTGGTAACATATTTTAAAGAGCTTATCCTCCTGAAACACACAGTGTGTCAACTAATATTTTAATTTTTAAAAACCATATATGGAAAAAAATATTTTTTAGACTTACCAAATATAAGAAGGGAGATAAGTTGAGTTGCAAATGTACGTCGAATTCAAGCCCATACTTTCCTCTGCTTCAGCCAAGAAGAGTGAGTAAGCCAGAGAGAGAATTATGGTATCCTGGTTAAGAATTTAGATTTTGGGGCCTAAACAACCATTTATTAGCTGCGTGTATTTCTGAGGGTCAGTATTCCTGTCTGCAAAAACAGGTTCCTCTGCCTTTCCTCATATCAAAGTTGTGAAACATAGATGTCAGTTGGTTAGCACAGACAGGATCTGGACCACGGTGAGGGTGGGTGCAGTGAATGGCAGCTATTGTTATTTTTATCTGCAGGACTCTGGGTGGAAGGTATAGCCGCTTTTGTCTTCCTATTGTCTGGGGTGCATTGTCACTGCTCACTAGGTATCAATACGAATCATCAGAGAAAATGGGTGAAGCCTCTTTGCAAAGGACTTGAAGGTCCAGGCAGGGCAAAAGTCAGACTCTTTGATGTGCTGCTATATCCTGGCTGGCTTCTCAGAAACCTCAATGGACTCAAATTTGCCTCCCACGGAATGTTATGGAAGACAGTGAGAGAAAACTCAAGTGTGGGTGTGACTCCCTGCAGAAGGCAGCAGAGGAAGGAACGCAGGGCCGGGACCAAGCATCAGTTGCTTTGTGTGCAGGGATCCCAGCTAAGGTGCTCCTTGGGAGGGCTCTGCTGTCAGTTGGGAATGTTATTTGATTGTTGCTTGAGGGAAGGAATTCTGGTTCTTTGATTTTGATTTTGTTTTTGACAACAGGCCAGGTGGAGTGGGCGGAAATGGAGCAGGTCATAGAAGCATTGTAGAGCTCAAGTCTAAAAATCTGTGAAGCCAAAGCAGCCCCTACCCCACACAGTCTATATATTTATCTCATTTTATTTCATTTCATTCACTTTGTTTCATTTCTTTTGTTCATCCTGAGTGTCTGGGGGTTTTATTGGAGGGATTTTGGTTTGTGGAGGAAGACTGGTTTTATTGCAGATACTGTTCTCTTCCCTTTCGCTGCCTAGTACTGTACATGAAAGTAACTCTTGTCAGCCTGCTGTGCTCCAGATGGTACTGTTTGAATCTAGGAGCATAGATTTGGATAAAATATCGGGGCTATAACTTTAACTCCCCTAAACTTCACTTTCCCCATCTTTCACGTGGGGAGAGATCGTAGTTTACCTCACCGATATGGCAGTGCTGAGGTGGTGGGCCTGCCATAACTATTAGCATGTGTTAATAGTTGTCCAGTGCTGAGCAGGGAGTGCTCTGATGTCAGTGCCCAGCGTGCGGGCTGCAGGAAGCAAAGGACTAGGCTTGACCTGCTCCCATTTACATCACTGATTCCTGAGCTTTGGCAGCACCAGTGCATTTTCTTCCAACCCAGTTTCTTTTCCTTAGGAATTCTGGGGGCATGCACATTCCCACCCCAAGCTGAAGCAAAACTAGGGATGATGGTGAAAAGATACATTGCTCCGCCTAAGTATAATCTCCCAAAAAATAGTGTCATCAAAATGGGGACTTGGGAGATGCTGAGGCAAAAAGTGACTTCCGCAAGTCCAACCCCAGTGCTGTTCTCATGTGCCAGATGTGAATGTGGGGGCTCTGAGTGCCCCAGTGATACCTTCACAAGCACAACAACCAGAAGGTATGAACAGTATAATATAATCACTGCAAAGCCCAGAGAATTCATGTGCAAGTGACACACAGCAACTAATGTTTGTGATTCCTGGTAAGCACCACAGCCAGGAGCTTCCAACTTTTGGTCATTGTAGCTGCAACAATGATGTGGGGTGCTACAAAAATAGTACATTGGGTGAACTGCTTCCCTAGCATGCATCTGACCTGGCTCTGATCCCCTGCACCAGGGAAGGGAAGGGGAGGTAAAGGAAGAAAAGGGAAGATAAGGGGGGAGGGGTGGTATAGAGAGGGGAGGGAAGATCAATTTAGAAAAATTATGCCTTTTCAACAATTATAAGATGATATGTTGACTTGAAAATTTAGCCCAATAAAGATATTAGGCTAAGCCATGAGAAATATGTCAATGGAGTATTGTCGGGATGCCGCCAGGGTCCCCAAAGTGCCGGGAAGAGAGTTCCCTTCTACCTCCGAAGCCGGCGGGGAATGGATGAAGACTCAGGAATCCGATGCAGTTTTAAAAGGCTTTACTTATCACAGGTTCAGGCATACAAATCCAAAATAGGAAAAACCCTGTGCTTAGGATTCCTGGCTAGAACCCCAGCCACGTGTAGGCCAAAATGGCGCCACCACGTGTAAAGGCCCTGTAAAGAGGAGACAAAGACAAGACTCCCAAGAAGGGTGCGGGCTCACAAAGAGAGAGCCCAAAAAGAGAGCGTGAGAGAGGAAGCAGGCTAGTTTTATACCCCTGCAACTCAGGCCTCCCTCCCACTATTATGGAAAGCAGGGAGGGTCAAATGCCCTCAGGTAATTTCTCCCAGCACTTCACCTAGGCCCTTTTATATGCTAATGTCTTGAGCCAAGATCTGCCTGGAAAAGCCTTTATAGGGTAGAGAAGGGGATTTCCGAGATGGCTTGTCTCTGTACCAAAGTCTAATACTAGTACCAGTTAAATATTTCTCCAAGCCTTCACAAGTCTTGTCTACTTCACGGTAGTTTTGTATTTTAGTTGCCTTTGAGTTATCAGGGAGCCATGCTTGCTTGCTTGGAGGCAAACAGCATTTCTCTCTGGTCTAATTATTTAGGGATTCAACGTGGCCAGGCAAATATGCTGGTATGATCTAGCTAGTCCCACAATGATTGTGGTAGCATGAGAGAATAATTTCGTATTCTGTACCAGCTAGTACAGAATACATGGTCAGATAAACTGCCACATTTAAGACTACCCCCTTATCTACGAAGTGATTTGCAGGCAGCAATTCAGAGCAGATGCAGAGGCTCTTAGAGGAGTTCTGCAACAGAATATTGAACACAGTCAAAGTGTGGAAGTTTCTTCTGTGTTTATTCTGTTCTTCACTTAGCTGGGGATCCCCTGGGTCCTTGTATCCAGCTTACTCTGCTGTAATTTGAACATTTCTACCTCTCAGAATTGGAGCCTTGGCCTCCCTTTTCTCCCTGTGCTCTTCTTAGGGTTAAATCAGGCTTAACCTAATATACAGGCTATCTAATATACAGGGCTATCTAAGCCTCCTTCCCCATAATTGTAAGAACCCGAGGTAGATTGAGACAAAGGTGTTCGATAAAAGTTTCAAAACACCAATACTGGTGCCTTTTTGTCTGCTTGTCTTCCAGTTATAGTGATGAATTGTTTTATGCTTTGTACATTGTCACCATGGTGAGCAGCACCTACTAGGTGAGTGTTCAGGACTCTGAGGTGCTGTCTGTAACTGTGGACCCCAGTTTGTGTTGTGTTTTATTTTGCTTTTTGTATGCTGAAGTTAATTATTCCACTGTGGGGATACTTCCTTCCTTCCTTCCTTCCTTCCTTCCTTCCTTCCTTCCTTCCTTCCTTCCTTCCTTCCTTCCTTCCTTCCTTCCTTCCTTCCTTCCTTCCTTCCTTCCTCCTCCTTCCTTCCTCTCCCTTCCTCTCCTCCTCCCTTCCTCCCTCCTCCCTCCCTCCCCTTCCTTCCTTCCTTCCTTCCTTCCTCCCTCCTTCCTTCCTTCCTCCCTCCCTTCCTTCCTTCCTTTTCCCTTCCCTCCTTCCCTCCTTCCCTCCTTCCCTCCTTCCTTCTTTCGTCTGTTCGTTCATTCATTCCTTCCTTCCTTCCTTCCCTTGCTTTTCTTTTTTTTTTTTGAGTCACACTTAGCAGAACTCAGGGTTGCTCTATGCTCCAAGATTAGTCCTTGCTCTGTGCTCACACTCTGTGTTCAGGATTACTCCTTGCTCTGTGCTCATGGATTATTTTTGAGGATGTTCTTGTGACCCTATGGGGTACCAGAGATTGAATTAGAGTTTGTCTGTGGCAAAACAAATACCTTTAACCTTATATTATATTATCTCTCTGACGTTCGACATTTGTTCCTTTAGTATCTTCCAAAGCTAGCTGTGTGCAAAAAGAAAGGGGTAGTCCATGTCAGACATTTCTGGGCCTTGTCCTTGAGGATAATTCAGTGGGTGTGGATTGGGACTTGTGAATACACAGTTTTATGACCTATTCACCTATTCCAGGAGATTGTGATAGAGCCAGTTTATAGCCACACACACACACACACACACACACACACACACACACACACACACAGTCTTGCTCTTCAACAGATAATAAGTTCCTTTATTGAATCAGAAGCTCAGAGGCTCCTTTCTTTTCTCTAAAGGAGTCAGTCTTCAAGAAGATTCTGAATGATAAGAAGGCAAGCCCGGTTAAATTGCCAGGAATGGAATTTAACAGTGACTGATTACTCATCATTTACTATTTGAGTGTCATAATAAAGACAAATGGGAACTTGGGAAAAGATCTCCCTATCACTCACTTAGAGCAGGCAGTGTAGCAGCCCACATGGCAGGCTGCTGAGCCCCAAGAAGGGCAGTTATTAGTTAAAAGGTACGCACTGAGCTTATAAAATGTTTTATTAAATGACAGAAATCCCAAACATTATACAGGGTCCTGTTTTTGTGGTCCGTTTGCTGACTAAATTCCCAGATGACTTTAATGAGCAAATGGCAGCCCATTAAAATTACAGTAGTTTTGCAAAGAAAATAGCTCCCCAGAGGAGGAGACGAAAGCCACCAGGCTGCTACTGTGTTGACAGTTGTCCCAGGAGCTCCTTTCTCTTGCCCAAAGCTTGCTGGTGGAAGAAAATCTGCTGTTCTGAAAAATGTTTGGCCCGTCTGGCCCGGACTTTGCTGGCTTTTGCTAAACAGTCCTTGACTTGCTGACCTTGAAGCCACAGAAAAAACCCCCACTTTTTGTGTTTATTTTGCTTACTAAAGAAAGCATGCATTATTAACCATTGCAAAAGAGTGGAATTGTTCTTCCACTTTAGTATAGAGATCTCCGCTTTCTTTCCAAGATACAATACTCTAAAGTTATTCTCAAGTTAACCAAACCTCCTGTGAATGTTAGCATTGTAGGAGTTTCTCTTTGTTCTGCCCTAGAAAGGCACATCTTCATATAGGTCAAAGTGGCAGTCTCTGGTCTGCTCTCTTACTCTCCTGTGTTTCCTTGGGTACCCATGCATGCACAGTACGTGGTTCCCAGGGTTTAATGGTGTGTGTGGAAATGGCACAGGGAAAATGGCAGTGTGGAAATGCTCAGGGGCTACTCCTGGCTCTGCACTCAGGAATTAGTCCTGGCGGTGCTCTGGGGACCATATGGGATGCCGGGATCGAACCCAGGCGGCATGGGCCGGCCACGTGCAAGGCAAATGCCCTACCCACTGGGCTATCGCTCCGGCCCCACTTATTTTTAGAGAGATGACTTTTACTTCCTTCCAAAGACACATAGCCACACTTATTTAGGTCTTAAAGAGATGGCTTGTGCTTTTTGAAAAAATATTGATATAATTTGACCAGCCTATCACAGCCCAGCTTCGTGTGGCCACTTGCGGCCATGCGATTCATCAATAAATGCTGGACTTAGAGATGACTACAAGAGTATGCTACCTGCACGGCAGAGCCTGGCAAGCTACCCGTGTCGTATTTGCTATGCCAGATACCAGTAACAATTATAGAGCTCATTCCCATGACCTGATGGAATTGTTTGAGGCTCTTTATGTTCCTGGAACAAGCAGGTGGCCTTGGGTTTTACTTGCATGAGACAGGTCATACGGAGATGTTACTGGTGCCCGCTCTAGCAAATTGATGATGAGCGGGAAGACAGTGATACAGTGAGACAGTGGAAATGGCAGCCTCTGCAATCTGAGTGATCAAAATACTCTATATATTCACTTGTATCACTTGTCTTCCCATTGTTCATTGATTTGCTCAAGCGGGTCCCAGTATCATCTCCATATGTCCTGTCACATGCTAGTGTAGCCCAAGGGTATCTGCTTGCTCCAGGAACATAAAGAACCTCAAACTATTCCATCAGGTCATGGGAATGAGGTACTGGTATTTAGCATATCAAATACAACACGGGTAGCTTGCCAGGCTCTGCTGTGCGGGTGGGATATTCGTGGAGCTCTGATGAACTGAGGAGTCTGGATGTGGGAAATGGCAGCCCTCATGGTGTGGGGGGTTCCTCTGGCTTCTTGCGAGGCTCTGCTGAGTTGGCGGGCCAGGGCTAGAATCTGCTCTCCCTCCCGGGCACCTTGCGATCAGCTGGGCACATGGAGAGCCAGTAGTAGCTCTGCCCCGTGTATGTGAATCTCTGGATCAGGCATACCTGGGATGGGCTTGAAATATATTATTAGATATAGTATATTATATTATTAGATATGATATATCTATCTGAGCTCTCTATATTATTAGAACATATTATATATAATTATATTTTGCATAATGGACCTCATTCCCAATGAATGGAGATGTTACTGGCTCCCGCTCGAGCAAATCTATGAACAACAGGAAGACAAATGATACAAGTGATATTTTACATAAATATTATATTAGTTCTGTCAGAATAATTCAACTTATTCATCTTGTGATGAGTTCTGTTACATCTGTTTCTTAGCTACTTTCAATTATGCAGTCCCCACTGTTAAAATAGTTAACTAGTTACTTGGTCATCGAGAGGATTAGAGTGATTATTAATCCAAACAGGGAACAATTACTAATGTTTGTGTTTAGAAAGCATGCATAATGAGCCACACATTGAGTATTTTCATTGTGAAGTCATTTTTTTTCATGAGAAATAAAAATTCACAGGCAGTGGGATCATGGCTTTCTCTTCAGTGTTAGGGTTTCCCTTGAGCTGGTCCATCCTGGTCTAGTTTTGGGTTAATCTGTCTGCTGTCTGAAAGATGCCCTTATGCCCTTATGTCCTGTGTGTGCCTGAGACTATCACCTCCATCTCCCATTAGTGTGGGTGTCTGTAGACCATGAGACAGAATTGGTGGAGTTGCACATACTAGGAACTGAAAATCTGGTTGTCTTATTTTTGTGAGTGAAATCAACTTTGTAAAGAATAAAGAATGAGTGTAAGAAAAACATTTTTCCCCATGAGGAAACAACACAGAAAGGATTTGGAGTGGGGAAGCCAGTATAAACTCAGTATAAATTCAACTCCCAATCATTTATAAGTAACTGTTGTGTGTAGGACATTATGATGTGCTAGAGGGACAAGATGAATAAAGTGACATCCTGGGAGATGGTTGGCCAGTTGGGGAAACCAAGAAGTAAGTAGATAATTATAAGATAATTATAATTAAACCAAAAGTCTGTAAAATCCTTTTAGGATTCAGAGAGGGGCGCTTGACTTCCCTGAGAATGAATGAGTGAAGCTGAGGATTCATATCAAACAAGGATAGGTGAAGATTTGAGTTTTTGAAACTAATTAAGACATAGAATGAGTTGGATTCTAAATACAGAGAACAGCGCTCAAACTGAGTGAGCAGTTCAAATATTATTTGAGACAGAGCAAAGCTAGAGAGGATAGAGAGGGAAGTGGTGTCATCTGAACCACCCAACTTTCAGAGGGATAACATGGCAGCAGCCTGAGAGGTCTCTGTCTGGTTGAGTATCTGAAAAATAATCATGCTGACAATAAACTCATAAAGATGGAAAACAAGACGCATGACATACTTCAAACTCATCCAGACATGTGTCAGAGAGAGCTGAAAGACTTAAATCCAAGTAATCTTTTTGATCAACTATTGGACCCATGCTGAGAGTTTTTCACAGTTATTTTTTTATTGGCTTTTGCCCTGTGAGATCTATAAAACTTAGGATTGTCTGTTGAGATGCATTCTTTATGTAGGACTTCAATCAGGGAGAGAGATCATTTTTAAGCAGCAGAATATCTTTGATTGAGATTGTAAATGTACTACAACCGTTATTCCTCTTTGCATGGAAACTTTTGCTCAGTAGGCCCATCTGACAATTAGTTTTCTTGCCTCAAATGAAAAGAAACTCTGATGTAGAAAAAAAAGCATACTATGTTTGGAGATTTCCCTGGTGCTCTTCTAGACTTGACTGCCAAGTCCTGTCCTCATAGCACACCAAAGGCTATCTGGCCCGTAGCTGTCATTCACTATGTGTTTTTGAAGTGCTTTGATATCCTAGACTCAGCCCCAGACATTAGATTGTGAGTCAGTGACTAACAAGACAGACACATATTCCTACACTTAGGAAACTTGAATTTTGGTCAAGGGATCAAAATTCAAGTTTCAAGTAGGCAAATCATAAAAAGAAGAATGTGAGATGGGGATTCATGGCTAACGATAATGGAAAAGGGATAGAGAATGATGGGGAACATGGTTCAGGAAAGTGACTCTGGAAAAGCACACTGGGCAGATCTGCATGATAAGGAATGAGTTAGGCAACACTTCTGGAAAAGGGAGTTAGTCACAGAACCCTGAAGAAGGAGTGGGACTGCCAAGTCCACCAGGTGCTGTGGGACGATTCCGACTGGTGACCTAGCTCCCTGACTCAATCTCTGCAGGCATGCTGTATGGTTTTGAGCTACTTTCTTAACCTCTTAAAATTCCTTTTTTTGCTTTGTAAAATGAGAAATACTATGGTATCTTCAATGGGACATCTTTCATGAGATAAAGGAAATAAAATGCTTTGTTTAGCTTAAATAAATATTGATCTTTAATAATGTGTTTGACAGATTTTTAAAAAATTTTATTATACCACCGTGAGATATACAATTAAAAACTGTTCATGATTAGGTTTCAGTCATAAAGTATTCCAGCTCCCATCCCTCCTCCAGTGCACATTGCCCACACCAAAGTCCCCAGATTCTCTCCTCCTCCTCTAGCCTGCCTCTATGATAGGCCTCTTCCTCCTCCATTTCCTTCTCCCTCCTCTTCCCTCCTTCTTCCTCCTCCTCTTCCACTTCCTCCTCCTTCTCCTCCTCCTCCTTTTTCTTCCTCTTCCTCTTCCTCCTCCTCCTACTCCTCTTTCTCTTCCTCCTCCTCCTCCTTTTTTCTTCTCTCTCCAGATGCTTTTATTTTTTATAATTGAGCATCTATTTTGTCCTAAGAATTACACAGTATGAGAGAGAGAGAGAAAGGGAGAGAGAGAAGTGATAACAAAAGGAATAGTGCCTGCCATAGAGGCAGGCTAGGGGAGGAGGGAGGGAATTTGGGGACACTGGTGATGGGAATAGGGCACTGGTGGAGGGACGGGATCTGGAAAAATGTTTGACTGAAACACAATCATGAACATCTTTTTAATTGTATATCACATGGTGTGATAATAAAAAAAAGACAAAATAAAAAGAAATACACAGTAGACATTATTGAGGTCTCTTCGACTACTGCCATATAATCCTAAGGTTTGGGGAGATTTCCCTCTTTAGGCCATGACTTTAAGATTAAAGGCACAGGGCCCGAGTGATAGTACAGTGGGCACAGTGAATGCCTTGCACACGGCTGACTTGACTGGATCTCTGGCACTACATATGGTCCCTGATCCCACCAGTAGTGATCCTTGAGCCCAGAGTCAGGCATAAGTCCTGGTCACTGCTAGATGTGGCTCCAAAACTAAAAAAACAAGTACCTAAATAAATTTAAGGCATGTATTCAGAAGAGAAGCTGTTTAGTGTTACATCACAGATGGAACTTGTGAAATCAATTGACTTTATTAGTTGAGGTTAACCTACATCAAAATATTTATTTCCCCAATAAATACAATACCTGCTCAATATTAAGCAGTATTTTAGTACAACAGACAGTGAATAAGATGCAGTTTTTGGGGTTGTGGCCTTTGTAGTTGAAACTTCTTAGTAAAGATGTATCAGTCTCTGATTTGATTAGTGTTTTCACCAAGGCATAAAGTGTTGGAATATTTCTCTAGGCACAGTGAAAATGCATGGAAGAAGGATTTTATTTGACCCCAGAAGCTTTCACCAGTTGAAATTTGGAAGCTGACTTTATGGCAATGTGAGTCATTGGCTACTTTCTTCAGTCCAAAAACAATCCAGAAGAAGCCTATTGTTTATATCAGCAGAGTTTGTGTATTAGAGTCAGGCAGAACTGAGTTTAAAGAACACATATTTTATTGTTACTTTGGGGCCACATCCAGCAGAACATACGCCGTACTCTGTGCTCAGAGATCACGCCTGGCAGGGCTCAGGGAGACCACAAAGGATGCAAAGGTCAGCTCTAGACAAGGCAAGTGCTCCACCTACTGCACTAGCTCCCCAGCCACCTTAAGGACACTAATACCTCTCAAGCTTTCAGTCTCAGTTCCCTCTCCTGTAAAGTGGGCATAAAATGTCTGAATTTTTTGTGCAAATTAAGTGAACCAATGTATTTTCCAGCACAGTAATGATGCAAGCATGCAATGAATATACTCTTCATTTCTTCCTTACCCTCCTTACCTGTGAGTGTAACCCATCCTCTCCCGCCCCAACTGAGAACAGTTTTCATTTTTATCACTAGCAAAACCAATGTTGGGCTTATAATTTTCTCCTCAAAGGTTAAAATGTTTTTAAAAGATTAGGATGCAAATTTGAGTCATAATAGTGAGAATTGTTCTTTCTGGTGACCAGTGCCTCCTGGTACTACTCATATATAAGGTATATGAACCCATCAAAATGAGCCAATTTGTCTATTTTGGATGGATTTGGGAAAAAGCCACTCTTAGGTGATGATAACCCACTTGTTTTGAATCTGAGCTGAGGACAGCCAGTGTAGATCATAACCTGATTTGTTCTTGACCAAAGGAAGTATTATCTCTTGAGATAAATGTGAGGAAATTATAATTTTGGACAGTAGACAGGCATGTAGGTTAAGTATGATAAACCACAAACTCATGATGAATTTTTCTTTATACATGAAGGAGTTGAAAGTAAAAGTGAATGGGCTATTTAAGAAAAATTGCACATCATTTTGCTAAGCAGAGAATGTTGAAACACTGAGTAACACGAGCCTTGAAAAATTCTTTCAAGAGAGTAAAAAATTTCTTGTCACTATAATGTATATAATTTAATATAAATATTATAAAGATTTCAGCATTCACTATATTCAGGAAAATATTTTAAAGATTTCTATTCAAGAATCCTAGACCTAAATTCTGTTATGTATCTTATATATTTATCTCTAACATTCTTGAAAAGTGTAGCTAAAATTTATTCAATTCCAAACAAGTCATCATATTAGTAGGGAATGTACATACTTTCTTTTGATTAAAATTTGAAATTGAATTAGCTTGTCTCAGGAGAGTGAAGTTGATATTATTGTCAAATTTATGCAGTGGCTAATCCAAAAGGACCCTGGCCAAATTTGTTCTAATTGTAAAACAAGGAGAAATTTACATGCTTTGCCAGATCAGCTATCCCCAAATCACTTTGTTCCTTAGGAAAGAATTCGGTTTGAATACCAATCACATACATATATACATGCATATGTGTTTATATGTATATATATGTATATGTATGTGCATATATAATACACACACAATTAACTTTTTTAATTTCTGTTTTAAAAATCACAGGTTTGGTTTCATTTGATGCTCTAATTTGCATCTTATTTAGCCTTTAAAATCATAACAGTCTTGGGGCCGGAGGCGATAGTCCAGCAGGTAAGGTGTTTGCCTTGCACGCGGCAGGCCCATGCCGGCCCGGGTTCGATCCCTGGCATCCCATATGGTCCCCCGAGCACCGCCAGGAGTAATTCCTGAGTGCAGAGCCAGGAGTAACCCCTGAGCATTGCCGGGTGTGACCCAAAAAAGCAAAAAAAAAAAATCATAACAGTCTTTAAAGGTATTTCCTACCATTTCCTCTTCCATCTCTATAGCCTATTCCTCATAGTATCCAATTTGGAGATATGACAAGAAATGAAAACCACAGACAAGTATCTCCCATGAATATAGATACAAACATCCTCAGAAAAGTACTAATAACTTCATCCCATAAACGATATTGTAACTGGAGACTGTGTCTGTAGAACTGAGCTTACATGTGCTTACTGAGATGGGTGTGGTGTTGGAATGATGTATGCATGAAAAGTATAATTCACAGTATTGTGAATCTCAGCACTTTCACAAAATGGTAAAAAAATTATAGAACTATATAATACATCAGGGATGCAGAGCAGGTTGAACATCACTATCACTATCACTATCACTATCAACCATTATACTATCACTATAACTATCTTATAGTTCATCATCAATTTGCTCGAGCGGGCTCCAGTAACATCTCCATATGTCCTATCTCATGCCAGTAGAGCCCAAGGGCATCTGCTCGCTCCAGGAACATAAAGAGCCTCAAACCATTATATTAGGTCATGGGAATGACCTAACATAATTGTTATTGGTATTGGCATATCAAATACGACACGGGCAGCTTGCCAGGCTTGCCGTGCGGGTGGCATACTTTTGTAGTCACCTCTAAATACAGCATTTATTGATGAACCGCACTGCTGCTTGTGACCACGCAAGCAGGGCTGTGATAGTCCCATCTGCTGGATGGAGTTCTGACGAGAGGGAGGTCCAGATTTGGAAAATGGCGGCCCTCATGGAGTGGGGAGGGGTCGTCTGGCTTGTTGCAAGGCTCTGCTGGGGTGTCAGGCCAGGGCTAGAACCCGCCATCCCTCCCGGGTGCCTCATAAGTGGCTGGGCACAGGGAGAGCTGGTAGCAGCTCTGCCCCATGTCTGTGAATCTCTGGATCAGCATACCTGGGCCGGATTGAAAAAAAAAAACCTGCTGCAGGGTGGGTGTCGATGATCCAGGCTGTGATAGACTCGTCTGCTGGATGGAGTTCTGGGCCGGATTGAAAAAAACTGCTGTAGGGTGGGTGTTCATTCAAAATCAAAAGGTGTCTTTCACTATATTAATAAACAAAAACATAAAAATCAAGTGCCACTTGATTAATTGATTAATTTAATTCACTTGATTACTTCAGTAGTCTTGGAAAAAGCATTTGAAAAATTCAACAATCATTCAAGATTAACACTCTTACCAAATTAGGAACATAATGGAAATTCCTCAACCCCTTTAAAGACACCCATGAAAGATAGCTAACATCACAGTTAGTAATTAGGGGCTAGAAGTTTTCCCCTAAAGATGAAGAGTGAGCCAAACAGAAACTCTAACCACTCTTATTAAGTGAAGTTGAGAAACTGAAGAAAGGAAAAGCACAGGTGTTGAAAAAGAAGAAATAAATCTGTTTTTATTTTCAGATGACAAGATTATCTACGATTGTCTAAAGCAGCATTTTTCAACCAGGGACCATTTGGCTCCCTTTGACTCTGAGGATTTTCCAAATGCGCCACAGATGAAAATCACATAATTGAGGGACCACAGCATGTAGCGAGGGGAAAAGCCTGTAGGATGGGGTCAAGGAAGGAAATAAGGCCTGAAGGGTGCTGCAGTTGGAAAAAAAAGTTGAGAAATACTGGTTTAAAGAACCATAGATATATATCAATTATATATATGATCATATAAAAAGTCCACGAAATGCTCCTAGAACTAAAACAACTGACTTTAGCACTCCACTAATGTATAAAGTCAGTTATATAAAGTCAGAAATATGTAGTTATAAATCAGAGAACCGGATAATGAGAATTACAGTACATAATTGTCAATCCTGAGAATCAAGAGTTCTTTTTCACATTATGGAGAAAATAGATACAATTGTTAAGGTATCACTGTCTTCCCGTTCATCATCGATTTGCTCGAGTGGGCCCCAGAAACATCTCCATATGTCCTGTCTCATGCTAGTAGAGCCCAAGGCATCTGCTTGCTCCAGGAACATAAAGAGCCTCAAACCATTCGGAATGAGGTCTATAATTGTTACTGGTATTTGGCATATATATCAAATACAACACGGGTAGCTTGCCAGGCTCTGCCGTGCAGGTAGCATACTCTTGTAGGCATCTCTAAGTCCAGCATTTATTGATGAACCACACGGCCACAGCGCGCGCGAGCCTGGCGCTGATAGGCTGGTCTTCTGGGTGGAGGTCTGACGAGAGAGAAGTCCAGATGTGGAAAATGGAGGCCCTCATGGAGTGGGGGGTCGTCTGGCTTGTTGCGAGGCTCTGCTGGGATGGTGGGCCAGGGCTAGAACCCACCATCCCTCCCGGGTGCCTCGTGAGCGGCTGGTCACAGGGAGAGCCAGTAGCAGCTCTGCCCCATGTCTGCGAGTCTCATGTTAAGAGAGACTCTCATGTTACCTTAATTGTTAAGGTAGTGTAGAAAATAGCCCTGCAGGCTGTGCTGGAGTTAGAATGACTACGTAGTTATGTTTATTTTAGTATGCCCGCAGATAGACAGACATGGTAGCAAGGTATGCAGGCACCTTTGTATATACAGTATACAGAATACATGTCCTGGTTCTGTCCACTGAGAGAGCCTAGAAATAGTGACCTCTCAGCTATAGGCATGTTTAGTGTATGCAGGCACACTTGCATATACAGTATACAGAATACATGTCCTGGTTCTGTCCACTGAGAGTGCCTAGAAATATTGACCCCTCAGCTATAGTCATGTTTTAGCCTATTGTTTTCAAAATTCCATTCTCCAATCAAAGGAACCAGTTTTCAGGGGTTGGGGGGAATGTGACTAATCCTAGGGCTTTATAGGGAAAATATAAATTAACTTGGAGCACTGGTGCTGCTGGAATAGAAAGGAGGGAGAGGAAAGGAAGCAAAGAAGGAAGAAAGGATGGGGAGGGGTGAGAAAGGAAAGAAAAATATCAAAAGAATCCAAGAACCAACCTAAGTTTCCAGTAGTCAACGGTAGAAGATTTGAGCAGCAAAAGTAAATCACAGTATTGGGTTATAACTCAAAGAATAAAAGAAACACAAAAGAGTAAACATAAATTCATGATTAAAAAGCACCAGTAGGAGTGACTGTTGAGCCCAGAGCCAGGAACGGCTCCCTGAGCACACCTGGGCTTAAAAAAGTACTTGAAGTAGAAGAAACAACTCTTCCTCAGAGAGGTGCTTTAGTTAGTAAATGTAGAAGGAATAAGGCGATAGAAATCCATGATAAGTTAATGATTGCTGCAGACAAGATCCACTGAGGATTGTTCAAAAATAGTGGGTGAAACTAGACCAAAGAATGGACTATTGCAGAGCTTCTAAGTATCTTCCTCAAAATGTTGATTCTGTGGCCTTTTGGTTTGTATTTGTATTTGGACCACAGTGGTGGTTCTCAGAGCTTACTCCTGACCCTGCTCTCAGGGATCATTCCTGGCAGGCTGGGAGACCACGTGGGATGCTGAGGATTGCACCCAGGTCAGCTAGCAGGCACCTTTGCCACTATACTATTTCTCAAGTTCTCCTGTGGCTGTTCTAACTTGTGGCTGCCTCTGCCCCCAACCAACAACCCACATCGTTGCCCCCTCCCCCAATTATTTTCTTCAAGAATTTTTGCGTTCTGACTGTGGACACAACTGACTCACTTCTAATGAAAGGGAAAATTAGCTTTTTTTTTTAGAAGCTTCACTAATAGCCACCTTAATCAAGTGTTGGGGTACACTGCTGGGCACCCTGACAAAATCCAGGAGCAGGGTGTAGGAATCCCCTTCTGCCCCAGGGGATCGGTGGCAGGTGGACAGCGAAAGAGGCGAGATTCCAGCAAAGTTTCAAAGTGCTTTACTTACACAGGTTCTGGCATACAAATTGGTAATAGGAAAACCCCAAACTTAGTGTTCCTGTCTGGGCCCTGGTCACGTGTAGGCCAAGATGGCTGCCACCACATGTTAAGGCCTAGCTGGGAGGACGAAGAAGCAAAAGGCAGAAGAGGCAAAAAAAGAGAGCGCCAAAATGAGAGAGAGAGAAAGAAAGCAGGCTACAGTTTTATAATTCTGTAAACAGACTGCCTACTCCAACAGCAAGCAGTTAGGGTCAATTCCCATCAGGTAATTTCTCTCAGGACCTCACCTAGGCCCTTTGAGATGTTAATGTAGCCCAGCCAAGATCTTCCTTGGAAGGGCCCCTGCAGAATAGAGTGAGGGAGGGGCTTCTGAGATGAACTGTATCTCAGAGTACAAAGGCATGCATCTGTTACTTGATCACTTGATCACTTGATTACTCGACATCCTGTTATTCGTAGATTTGCTCAAGCGGGTGCCAGTAAAGGTTTCCATTTGATCCTATTATGTGCCAGTGTAGTCCAGTGGCATCTGCTTGCTTCAGGAATACAAAGAGCCTCAAACCATTCGTTCAGGGTCTTGATGAAGAAGTCTGACCATCTCGTAGGTGGGTGGCCATGTGATCTTTTGACGTCCTGTGGGATCCAGTCAGTAACGGCTCTAGTCCAGCGGTCATCTCCAAATCACAATACATGTTCAGCCCATCAGGTTTTTGATGCCTTGGCAAACAAGACAGTGTCTCGAGATAGCAGAGCCTGGCAAGCTGTACAATGTGTATTCGATGTGCCAAAACCAGTAATAACGATGCATCTGTACCAAAGAATGTTCTATAGCTAGTTATATATTTCTCCAAACCTTCACAAGAGTCTCATCTTTACTCCATGGTTGTTCTGTATATATTAGCCTTTGACTTATCAGAGAACCATGCTTGCTTGCTTGAAGGCAAACAGCATTTCTCTCTGGTCTAATTACTTAGAGATCCAATGTGGCCAGGCAAATATACCGGTAAGATCTAGCCTGTCCCACGATGATGATGGCAGCATGAGAGAATATTTATACCAGCCAGTATAGAATACATGGTCAGATGAACTGCCATATTCAAACTGTACTCCTCCTATCTACAAAGTGCACGCAGGAGGAAATGCCAAGTCAGAAACAGAGGCTCTGGGCAGCAGTGTACTGCAACAATCAAGTGCTTCTTTTTTTTTCTCTTTGGGTCACACCTGGCGATACTCAGGGGTTACTCCTGACTCTTCACTCAGAAATTATTTCTGGCAGTTCTCAGGGGACCATATGGGATGCCAGTGATCGAACCTCAGGTCGGCTGTGGGCAAACATCTGACCTGCTGTACTATTGATTCAGCCCCAATAATTCATTTTATATCCTGAAATGTGGTGAAGAGTATATGTACCTTTTGGTTAAAAGAAATCTAATATGCAGAGTGAAATTAGCCAGAGGGTAAAGGACAGATATAGAATGACTGCACTTATTTGTGAGATATAAAAATATAATAGTATGATACCAATATCCAAGGCCAGGCAAAACATGGATCAGAAGGTCTTGTCAAGGAAGAAACGAATGGCCAAAGCATATGAAAAAAGCTCATCATCACTAATCATCAGAGAGATGCAATCAAAACAACAATGAGATATCACTCACACCAAGAGAATGGCCCATATCCAAAAGGGTAAAAGCAACAAGTGCTGGCGTGGTGTGGGGAAAAGGGGACTCTCATACACTGTTGGTGGGAATGTCGACTTGTACAACCTTTTGGAAAACAATATGGACATTCCTCCAAAGACTAGAAATTGAGCT
Organism: Cryptotis parvus; assembly: GCA_021461705.1. Lineage (NCBI taxonomy): Eukaryota > Metazoa > Chordata > Mammalia > Eulipotyphla > Soricidae > Cryptotis > Cryptotis parvus. Next base: position 9,192 of record JAJIBD010021992.1, on the reverse strand, counting down.
CCCTTTGACCCAGCCATACCGCTCCTGGGAATATACCCTGGAAAGCCAAAACGCACAGGAAACAAATCCGACTTTTATTTCATAGCAGCACTGTTCACAAAGCCAAAACCTGGAAACAACCAGTCCCGAGAACTGATGACTGGATAAAGAAACTGTGGTACATCTACACGATGGAATACTATGCAGCTGTCGAAGAAGTTATGAAATTTTGCTATAATGGATGGATATGGAAAGAATCATGTTGAGTGAAATTAGTCAGAAGGAAAGGGAGAGACATAGATGACTGCATTTATTTGCATGGCATAAATATACTAGGGTGATCTTACCAAAAGTGGAAATTACCAAGCGGGTGGGAGTCAGAGGTTGGTTTAGATAGAGAAAGGAACATGAGTGAATAAATGTCTAAAGTTCTGATGCTAACATAGAACTGAGCATAAGGACAGACAAAAAATGCAAATGATGGCTTCTAAGTGTCGAGTGAACCCACAATGTGTGGGAGAAGGAGGAGAGAGAGAGGGAGAGGAGAGGAGATAAAGAACCTGCCATTTAGGCGGGATGTGGGGGGGCGGGGGGGAATTGGGGGACTTGGTGGTGGGAATGGGCACTGGTGGAGGGCGGGTTCTGGAACACTGTTGACCGAAACCCCCAAGTGTGAACAACGTTGTATATATCCACGGTGGTATAATAAAATGTTTAAAAAAAAAAAAAAAAAAAAAAAAAAAAAAAAAGAAAAATCAATGGAAAAATAGAAACAAACTTAAAAGGGGAAGGTTTTGTGCAGTGAGTAATGTTACAGGGGGGGTCTTGTCAGTGGGTAAAATCTAGTGCAGGTGTGTGGGAGTCAGAGGTTAGGGAAGACAGAGAAAGGAACAGTGTACAGAAGACAACTACATTGGAAATGATAATACCAGCCTAGAACTGAGCATTGAATGTAGGCAAAGGGATATACATAATGACCTCTAAATGTATGTATTGCAAGCCACAATATGCAATGTGTAATAGAAGGAAGAGAGAGAGAGAGAGAGAGAGAGAGAGAGAGAGAGAGAGAGAGAGAGAGAGAGAGAGAGAGAGAGAGCACAAGAGAAGAGAAAAGTGCCTGCCATGGAGTCAGGCTGGGGGAGGGAGGAGAGAATCAGGGGACATTGGTGGTGGGAAATGGGCACTGGTGGAGGGATCAGTGCTGGCACACTGTGTGACTGAAACCCAAACATGAACATGAACATTTTTGTAATTGTATATCTCCTGGTGGTATAATAAAAAAAATTAAAAAAAAGAAATCTAACAATCCAATCCTGAAAAATAGCAGAGAAACCCAAATTGAGGGGTGTTCTACAAAAATATTTTACCAGTACTTTTCATACATGTCAAGATCTTTGAAACTCAGGAAAATAGAAAGAGACTGGCCATCTACTGGAGAAGACTAAGCAGAGAAGACAACTACATGCCCTGATGTGTCCTAAGCGGGATCTTAGGGTAGAAAACGGACAATAGGAGAAAGACCTGAGAAATCTCAGTGAAGTCTAGAGTTTAGTTAATAGTTCTGATGCTCCTGTCTCAGTTTAGATCATTTTACCATGGCTTTGTAAAATATGAATGTCAGGGGGAAGCTAGTGAAGGAGGTTTCTTTGCACCTTTTTCAAAAGACAAAACTGTTCTCTGGTAGAAACTTTTTAAAAAGAATAGGGAAGAGCAGTGGGGGCTGAGAGTGAGGTAAATGCTCCTTCTGCATATCAGGAAGTTGGTGATTATTGTATAAACGATGGTAAATGCAGGCTTAGAATTAAAAATCATAATATGTAGTGATATGTGGGTAATTATTTGAAGGAACAACTAGAAGAGTTCAAAGTTGTTGGGGCTGGAGTGATAGTACACTGGGTAGGATGTTTGACTTGGACACAGCCCCTCCTGGGCTTAGTCCCCAGTACCCATATGGTTCCTGAGCACTGCCAGGAGTGATCACTGAGCATAGAGCCAGGCGTAAGTCCTGAGCACCACAGGGTGTGACCCCAAAACAAGACAAAACAAAATAAAAAGCAAAAAAAAAAATAGCAGCAACAACAGCAACAAAAAGTTCAGAGTTATTTCTTCTCAGAACCAGATGGGAGAGGAATATTACCCACAGCTTTTCACTGTTGGTCTTCCTGAGTGTTGCTTTTTCAAAAAAGTGCTTAAAAGTGATGTTGTGAAAACCATGCTTTTAGAAATGTTGGGTTTTCACCCCTACTTAACACCATAAGTAAGTCAGTCTTACTTACCCATAATACAGTAATCTAAAACAGAGAATGGCACTGAGAGATTATTGACAAAACTAACGAATGACTGGCTGTTAACTCTTATTAATTCTTCTAGATGGTTTTTTGGTGGTTGAATTAAAGTCCTTCATCTGGATCCAGTGATCCAAATCACTGGATCACATTGCCTGTCATCGCCATTCCTTACTCTTATCTGGTCCGTGACATTTGCTTTGTCTTTCTTTGTCATTCACAACCTTCAAGGAGTACTGGATAGTTAGTTGTTTTGTAGACTATTTCTGGACGTAGTCTATCCAATATTTTTTGCTTATTGCACTTGATTAAAATCATATCACTGTATCACTGTCTTCCCTGCTCATCGCCAATTTGCTCGAGCGGGCACCAGTAACATCTCCATATGACCTGTCTCATGCAAGTAGAGCCCAAGGGCACCTGCTTGCTCCAGGAACATAAAGAGCCTCAAACCATTCCATCAGATCATGGGAATGAGGTCTATAATTGTTACTGGTATCTGGCATATCAAATACGACACGGGTAGCTTGCCAGGCTCTGCCGTGCGGGTAGCATACCAAAAAATCATATACATACTTAAATTTTTTTTCTCTCAGTGGACATTGGCTAGTGACCTTTTCTGCTGATAAACAAACCTCTCTGTTGATAATTTATGTTTCACTATTAAGCCTTTCTTTAGGGTCTCAGCATGGGCTTTTTTCTTCTTCTGGTTCCATCGTTGGTAGAGGTAAAAGAACAATTCTAATTTTTTAGCCCTCTCCTTCAGATTCAAGCTGACAGCAAAGGAACAGGACTGGTTCCCTTTGGCCCTGGGAGGAGACCAACCACAGAGGCAGGGCCTGGCAGTGACCCAGGCTGGGGTACCTGGGGGGATTGTTGACATGGGGGGGCAAACCTCCTCAACCAAAGGTTCTGGCATCCGCGCCCCCCCCAAGGCATCCCTCTCCCCTCTGCTGTTAAGTACGTAGGTCTGGTCAGGCCTCTGCCTGCCCAGTGATTGCCTTTGGCCCGGTCTTGGCCCCTCACTCCCTTTAAACAAAGGGACTGGAGACAGTCGGCATTTCCAAATGCATTCTCTGCCTTTTGAAGCTTTGAGAGTCTCTTCAAGACTGGCATAAATCAGAGGAGAATGAGCTTATTCATTTAGCTCATCAGAAAAATCCCACTGTCATCATGTCCCATATAGAAGTTTATTCTTTTTAATAGCTTTATTCTTTTCCCATTAAGAAGGGAATTGTTCCAGGGCACTCATTCCATACTGTATATTAGCCATTTCATTTTTTCACAGAGGGGAAAAAAATACCTTTCCACACATGATTAATACTGCAGTGGAATACCAGAAGAGCGACCATGTGCTGGCTCTGAGCCATCCATCAGCAATTGAACATCTGTAATCTAGCCAGTGAGTCACTGGCAACATCAGGAACAAATCATGGCCAGGCCCTGATTGGAGCAGTTTATGGACTGTGTGTGAGCAGAGTATGCCTCCCTCCTCCCCAGGATTTGAAAATGGGGATGATCTAAAGTGTGGAAAGTCACATATGAAAAGAAGACACCGTTTTCTGCTTGGAAAATATTTCTCTTTCTTGCCAAGTATCACTGTCAGTCCTGCCCTTCCCACTTGAAGGAGATGAGGAAGGGAAGAGTGAGACTCTTTTTTTAGAGACAAGGGGATACATGCTGTTAGAACAATGCTGTTTGCAGGATCTGAGTGTAGCGAGGGATATTTGTTTACTTGTTTTTCTCTTTACCTATTTTCATGGTTTTCTTTCTTTTTTTCCCCAAGTTCCCATCCTGGTGTAAACATGGGGCCTTCAGGTGCTCAGTTTTTGTGGAAATGAACAACATATGTTGAAGCAAGCGGACTAGGACCAAAACCTGGTTCTGTGAAGTTGTGGGGAACAGCGCACTCATATACTCTGAGTCCTGATATATATAGTAGGTGCTCCAGAAACGTAGGTTTTTGCTTTTCCCTCCCACTTTTCGCCTCTACAGAGAGCAAGGTGGCAAGGCAGTCTTAAATGATCAAGCCAACTTTTCTGGAAGTTAGTTGAAGGGCAGATTCTTTAGAAGAACATGAATAGCTTTATAAATTGCCTTCAAAAAGTTGCACCAAATCCTTCAGTCAATTTTAAGGAAACTGTTTACCGCTGCATATGGCAGTCATTATTTGGAATAATAAACCCTCTGAGAATCTGAACATTCATGGGCCAACAGATGGGTCAACTTGCTTCGCAGTTTAACAAAAGTAATTTATTTCAATCACCGGACAGGACATGTGAAGATTACTAATTCAGTTCACAAGCAAAAGGAGCAAACCCCACAGTGTTGTGCGTTGGTGCAGCCATTATGGAAATGCACACCTGTTCAATTGGTTTTGAGACAGTCTTTGCTTCTATTAGTGTTTCCTTTTCTTCAAAAGGTATGTGTTAAATTTTTGTGAGTTCTTCTGCTGAAACTCATGTGCTAATTGGTGTCAGGATGAGATAAAGATCTCAGTGAAAATTTATGCCAGGTGCCAGTAAAATTAAGGTCATCAAAGTGAGCTTCGGGAAGTAAAGCAGGTGGAGTAGAAGTATATCCTTATAATAATTGGGACATGTGTTGTTCTTTCTTTTGAAACAGTCTGCTCAGGGATTAATGAAGGAAAAAAAACTAGGATTCTTTGTCCCTCATGATCAAATTTGCTTCAATTACATCTTAACTTTTCTCTCTCTCCATCCATTTTTACTCATTAGCCAAAGGGAGATCAGACAAAGGGAGTCAAAGGTTATTGAGCTTTTTGGGGAGAACTTTGTATATGTCCAAATGGGATTCAAGGAATTTAAAAGAACTAGGGTGACATCATCTGCAGAGCCTGGCAAGCTACCGGGTGTCATATTTGATATGCCAAAAAACCAGTAACAATTATAGACCTCATTCCCATGACTTGAAGGAATGGTTTGAAGCTCTTGGTGTTCCTGAGCGAGCAGATGCCCTTGGGCTACACTAACACGCTCCAGGAACGTATGGAGATGTTACTGGTGCCCGCTCGAGAAAATTGATGAACAATGGGAAGACAAGTGATACAAGTGATACAAAGGTGACAAACCCCTGATCTACGCCTTTTTTCCCTTCACATTTTCACACTGAGTTAGATAATTTTTAGGAAACTTTACACTAAAGGTGGTGCCTGGTTTGCATTTGAGAACACCCAAGTCCACAAGATCACTAAGGCTTCAAGATTGTTCTGTTTGTCTTTTAAAAGAAAGGACTTTCTGTTTCTGTTTAGTGAGTCTTTTCCATTCTGATGACTATAATTATCAAACAGTAATTAATTTTAATATAAATGACTTTTTGTCTTCCCTCAGCATCTATTCCCAAGTATTTATTGAGTGCCCTTTTCTGCCAGAAGTCTAGCTACTGGGGTTCTAACCTCAGTAGAACACCATCCCATCCCTCAGGCAATAAGGATGAGTAGAAATGCAGAAAAATTATAGTTCACTAGAGAAATTTTAATTAGATTTTAATGCAGGTTATGAAGGAACCCTAGCCAAAGCTATTAGAAAACATTTCTATTCTTTTAAGTCCCCATATATTACATGGAATGTGTAAATATTCCAGTAGGATTTTAAAGTTGTGGTATATTTGAAAGTTTAAATTTATTACATTTTTTTACCCTGACATCAATTCAACAACTGTATGTATAAAATCTGTTTAGAGGCAATGTTTAAAGTCTCAGTTTGAACAACTTTATGAGTATAAGGGCTAGGCCAACTGGCTCAAAGTATTTCAAACTCAATTTTTTCAGCATCCCCTCTCATTAACTAAATCAACTCTTCCTAATTTTCTTTCCTGTGTGCATGGTAACACTATATTGTCGCACCCCTACAATTCTTTCTTGGTGTCTTAAAATCTCTGTGGTCATCAAGCACCAGGAGATTTTCCTCAGCCTTATGCCCTAACGTCTCCTAGCCTGATCTCCCTCATGGTACTTTTCCCCAGTTAGAGCCCCAATGCCATTTCCGTGCCTCGCTCTTGTAGGGCCTCATTAGATATCTCTCCTTACCTGCTGCCTGTCTACAAACCCCATCCTCTACACAAATGAACTTGGCAGCTTGTTCTTCCTGATACTCAGACCTCCCCGATTCCCCTGTTCCTAGAGAATTAAATCAAAGCATGCCAGATTAAGAGCCCAAATCCATTTCACTAGCTGTAATCCAACCCTTTCTATTCCTATTTCTTACTGCCTCTTCAGAGACAATACTAAGATAGTAATTATCCTGAAAATAATTAGAAAACTAAGGGAAACTACTAAGATTACTATTTCAGTATTTTTCCTTCAGAGAAGATAACCAACAGGACTAACTAGTCCTAAATGCGCCTTTGCTTTACCACATCTGGGCATTTAGGTGTGCTGGCTTCTGTCTGTGACACCCCAGAGTTTCTTCTGGTTGAAACCTTACCCATCTTTTATTTTTATTTTATTCCACTTTTTTTTTTTGCTTTTTTTTTGGGTTACACCCAGCGACGTTCAGGGGTTACTCCTGGCTCTGCACTCAGGAATTACTCCTAGTGGTGCTCGGGACCATAAGGGATGCCGGGGATCAAACTCAGGCAGGCACAGGCCGCGTGTGAAAGGCAAATGCCCTACCCACTGGGCTATCGCTCCAGCCCCTCCCCTTCCTTTTAAAGTCTTTCCTCCTCTGCACCCCACACCTGCTTCCCTTCAGCTTATATTTGTGTTTTCTTTTTCAGTGCTCACTCCTTGCTCTTTGATTCTTCTCATTTTTCTTTAACTTTCATTCAATTCAATTCAACACACAAATATTTAGCAAGTACTTATTAAGAGCCACAGACTGGTATGAGCTGTTGATAAACACAATAGAGAGACTCTCTTTCCTTGTGGGGTTTATAGACTAGTGGAAGAGATGTCAGTAAATATTAAATTAATGTGAGAGAGAATTAGAGCAAATGGTAGATAGTAGCAAAGAACTCATACAAACTGGTAGGTGTAGGAGGGAGGCAGTGCCAAAGATGACCCTCAATAATTAAAAATTTTTTTTTTCTTATGTTGACATGGTTTTGCGGTCAACTGGTTCCTACACTTAAACCCTTTAGACATGACCATTGCACTAACTCGTCAGTACTTACTTGGGGAAAGACTGCGTGCGTGTGTGTGTGTGTGTGTGGCGTGAGAGAGAGAGAAAGAGAGAGAGAGAGAGAACCTAATTCTAAAGATTTTCATGAAGGTTTCTTACACAGAAATACTTTTTAAAATCCAGTCCACAGACTGTTTACGGGAACTTGAATTGGCTAATGCCCTATGTCAGTGTGGAGACCTGTCTTCCTCCACAATTCATACCAATTCTCTAATAAAGGTACAGCTTTGGAGTTGAATCAAGAAAGAATGTCTAAAATCCACTGACTTTAATGTGCCATTAATTTTCTCAGAAACCCTACAACCTTTAGTAAAGTTCTTTACACAAAGCCCACATTAATGGTTGGATAAGTGATGATTAAGCATTGGATAAGTAAATAGTAAGCACTGAACATATTTTCAGTTTGGGGGGGGGAAATGTAATCTTGTAAAGTGCCCACTGGGATCTCTGGACTGGTGAGATCCATTTTTCTTTTGCTAGAAAGATGGACTTTTTTTTCCCCTAGGACTGGTCTACAGCTGTCACCTTCCATGGCGTATGATTGAGATCAGCCTACATAACTGGGGTGCCCATTCTGGTCTCCATTTTTTTTCTCTTTCCTGAGGTGGGCAGGGGGTAAGTCCCTATACCGCCTTGTGGATGTGGCCTGCTGGCCTCTGCAATGCCTGCACTGGGTAGATGAGCAAGAAAAACATTTTTGCATTATGTAAACCACTAAGATTTGGGGTGTATTGGTTAGAACAGCTAGCATACATAAACCTATCTAATACAATCCATTTTACACTGTGCTTAGAAAAATGGGGGCAGAGAAGCAGAACATACCCTCTGTGGGCCTTTGAAAGCTTTTGCCTGTAGATTGGTTTAATAGTATGGTTGAAGTTGCCCTGCATTGAATTAAAAAATCAGTAGTTGAATGTGGATGCAAATTCCTAATAGCTTTAGCAACTGAGGAAAAATTTCAGATGTTTCACAAAGCACTAAAATACTGTACATTGTTTTCTTTTTCAATGGGAAATTATTCACAGGGCAATAAAAAGTTATTTTTTCAGTAAACAGATTATGTTTCAGTCTGTGGTGTGAACACTTAAATGGAACGATGCAATATGCCACTTTTTAAAAGAGGGTTTTAAACATGTCAGTACAAACCTTTCAGTCTTCTGTCCCATAAATTCAACTTTTTAAAATGAAATCAACCTGAGCCCCGTGAAAGCTCCTACTACTATATCAAAACCAGTGAAATTTGCCTGTTTATTGCCACCTATGGAATGTGGCAAAGAAACATTTTTTCACATGGGACAACTTCTTCAACTTTACACCAAGTGAAATTTAATTGCTTTCACTTCCTGGAATCAATAGGTATTAGTCTTGCAGGAGAGAGAACTGAAAGGAGAGCTCAAAATAAGTCTGTACTTCCTACATTTTTACCTTGGTATTTTATTCTTCTTCCCTCTGTTACTGTTATGCAGAAATTTTCAACCTGGGAAGTCACTTTAGAAAAAAAGCTAAAGAGTCGGAAAAGACGTCAAAGGTGCCTTGCTGGGAAAGCACAGGTAAATTGCCAGTCGAGCAGTTACCTGTGTCTCACTTGTTACTATCCATTAACCCAGTGAAAATTTTGCTATGTCCAAGATGTATTTTCTGGGCATAGTTTCTGCTTTGCATACAGGCAGTATCATGTAGGAAAATGAATCTGGATAGAATCATCTCTGGGCTGTGCTTGTTTAATATTTAGGGAAATGAGAATCATGCAGAAACATACCGGTATGCAAATTTGATTCTCATGAGAA
>JAJIBD010021990.1:0-26593 GCA_021461705.1 Cryptotis parvus | reverse complement strand
CCCAACACATTGCTAGCTTCTCTTTCCATAAATATATGGAGTGATATAGATACAAAGATATGTAGATATATAAATATATAGATACATAGATACCAATATATAGCATATATAGATATATCTATATAAATATAGATAGATATTTACATATATAAGTTTATAAATAGACCCTGCACTCCACTGACCACTAGAGCGACTTCTGGCATGAGTCCAACATCCCGATAGAGCCTAAGAAGAGCCCAGAGGAACCCCCCACACCATGGTGGCAGCTATCTTCATAATCCAAACTCCAAAGCTCTTTAGATCTCCACCCAAGAGATTAAGCCAATATCCAGCCTGGCTTGACAGACACTCACCCCACAAGGACCCACCCTTCAGAGACCTTCCCTTCAGAGGAGAGTATTTCAAGCCAATGAATGCTTGAGATACAGACTTAGATACTCCAGGCAGAGCAGAAACCAGTTCTTCCTGTTGCACGCAGCTGCTGTGTGGCCATGCGATTTATCTCCACACCCCTCTCAGAGAGCCCTGCAAGCTACTGAGAATTGACTGTCCCCACGGCAGAGCCTGGCAAGCTGTCTGATGAGTATTCGATATGCCAATACCAGTAATAAAAACGTTTATCTTCCCGACCCTGAAAGCGCCTTTAATATAGAAGCACTAAGAAGGACGAAAAAGGATGCCTGATAAAAATTTCACGGCCAAATTAGGCTGCCAAAACGAAGAAGGACCAAAATGACTGTGTACTTTAAATGCTCATACACTGGCATCGGAAGCACATATTGAGGACCTGATGGTGCAAGTGCAAAAGATCAAGTAAAACATCATTGGTCTGACTGAGACGAGGAGGGGTCAATCGCATCACACCATTTTTGACCTCAGAGAAGAACTTCCTAGGATCATGCAATGAAAAGAGGTGTCCATGTCATCTGTGTCCTTGTCAACATTAACATGGCCATTAACATTTATATATTTGAATGCCTAACAAACCGAATAGGACGATTACACTTGAAGAGATGTGGCCCACTGTCAGCATTTCTAACTTTGTTGGCTATGCACCAACATCCACATACAAGGAAGACAAAATTGAGGAATTCTACATGGAACAGGAGGAGTTCTATTAAAAAGATCACACCTACAAGGGCATAATCAGTGATTTTAATGACAAGATAGGACCGAGAAGATAGGCTGAAGAACTCCACATCAGGTTGCATGGCCAAGAATAAAACGAACAGGGTGAGAGACGATCTGAGTCTGTCATGTCCACCAAGACCATTCATGGGAACTCACAGTTCCAGAAGGCTGAGGTGAAAAATTTGACATGGGAATCTCCTGGTGGACAATTCCACAATGAAATTGACCACATAATCTCCAATCGTATGTTTTGCCTGAAAGATGTCATTGTCGTCCCAAAATTCCAAACAGAATAGAACAAACATCTCCTTCATGAAAAATTCTATTTCACCCAACAGGCAGAAAGGCTACAAAGTATAAAAAGAGAACTCCCACAATGACAACCAATTGCTAACTCTTTGGCACCATTGCACAACATGGGAAGATACCATCATTTATAACATCGATGTAGAATACAACCTAATGGTTCAGAACCTCCATGGTTGTGCAAAAAATGCCCAGAGAAAGAAAGCCACAAAAGTACGCCTGTCTTCAAAAACTCTCAAGCTCATTCACCAACGTGGGCAAGGCGTGAGCTCAGGTGACCAAATGCTAACATACAAGCTCACAAAGCAATGCAGAGAAGAGATAAAGGAAGACCTCAAAGAGAGAAGATCAGAAATATTGGAAGATGCAGCAGAAGCCAGGAAAAGCATTCACAACACCCACCTGTCTTTCCCCCAACTATAAGACCAAGATGACTGCCCTCCGATGCCTTGATGGATCTATCACATCTTCCAGAAAGGCAATGGAGAAGATCATCCATGACTTATACTCAGATCTCTTTTATAGCCAAGTCTATCTGCCCACATATTACGCGCAGGATGGATATGTCATTCCCAACATTCTCCCTTTGAAATCCAACATGTCGCTTTGTTGGTAAAGAAGGGAACAGCACCAGGCCCAGACAAAGTCAGACTTGAACACCTGAAGAATCTGCCATCAGTACTCACCAATACAATTCCTCAGCTCTTCACATGCTACCTGTCTGAGTGCAAGATGTCCTACCAATGGAAAACCAGCAGGACAGTTCTACTGTTCAAGAAGGGAGATATTCACGACATCGGCAACTATCGCCACATCTATCTGTTGTCCGTCATCTACAAATCTTTCACTCAATTTATCCTGAACAGAATTGGAAGAACATTATTTGAAGGACAACCATTCAAGCAAGCTCACTTCTGAAAAGGATTCAGCACAATCAACCATATCCAACGGAACCAACCTCATTGAGGTTTGTAGAGAATCAAAATGCTGCTCTGTCTCACTTTCATTGATTTAAGGAAATCCTTTGATTCTGTGGAGACTGAAGCAGTCATTGAAGCCCTAGCCAAACAGGGAATTCAAACCCAGTACTTCAAGGTCCTTCATAAGCTGTATTAAGGATTCACCAACAGGATATCACCATTCTACAACGAAGTGATCATTGATGTCAAAAGAGAGGTGAGGTAGGTTGATACCATTTCACCTAAACTTTTCAGCACCACCCTCGATAACATCATGTGACAATTAGAATGGGAATGAATGGGAGTGAAGATAGATCGTCAGCAACTACACCCACCACCGCTTTTCTGTTGACATAATTCTAATAACCCCAAATATTAGCCAAGCTGCACAAATGCTTAGCTGACTGACCGAGAATCTGGAAAGATAGGTCTACAGCTGAATCTCAACAAAACAATGTTCATGAAAAATGAACTAGTTCCAGAGGCCCCATTCACTCTCAGTGGAACAAACATCTCTGAATGCAGCAGTTATGTGTACCTAGGTCTCAAAGTTAACAAAATGAACAACCTAAAACCTGAGCTGCACAGAAGGAAGAGAGCAGCATGGAATGCCTTCAAAATCATCGAAGAAATAGCTAAAAGGACAAAGAACCTCTGGCTCCCCACAACTCTTCGATTTCACCATCCTCTCTGCATTAACATACGCCTCAGAGACCTGGGACCTATGAAATCAGGATGAGAATGCTATTTGTGTCTCCCAAAGGGGAATCAAAAGAGCTATGCTTGGAATATTACACTTCACCCAAGTGAGAGAAGGAATCCAAAGTTCTGACCTCAGTCGACATTCCAGAATCAGGGATGCTGTCTCGTTTGCCAAGACATCTAAAATCAGATGGGCTGGACATGTAAAAGCGATTTGGAGACAACCTCTGGACTAGAGCCTTATACTGACTGGATCCCACGGGACATCAAAAGATCACGTGGCCACCCACCTACAATGGTCAGAATTTTTCGTCAAGACCCTGAACGAAAGGTTTGAGGCTCTTTGTATTCCTGAAGCAGGTGCCACTGGGTACACTGGCACATGGTAGGGTCAAATAGAAATGTTACTGGTGCCCTCTCAAGGAAATCAATGAACAAGGCATGACTAGTGATCTAGTGATATATTTATATACATATTTATCAATGATAGATATATAGATATAGATATAGATATAGATATAGATATAGATAAAGATATAGATATAGATATAGATATAGATATAGATATAGATATAGATATAGATATAGATATATCAAATAATATACCAAATGATATATTGTTAAATAAGCAATCAGCACCCAGCCCACAAAGTCAGGACCAAACACCTGAAGATTCTGCCATCAAAACTCATGAATGCACTGGCTCGCTCTTCATATATATCTATATCTCTATCTATCTCTATCTCTATCTCTATCTCTATCTCTATCTCTAACTCTATCTTTATCTCTATCTCTATCTCTATCCACATCCACATCCACATCCACATCCACATCCACATCCACATCCACACCCATATCTATATCTATATCCATCTCTATCTCTATCTCTATCTCTATCTCTATCTCTATCTCTATCTCTATCTCTATCTCTATCTCTACCTATATCTATATCTATACCTATATCTATATCTATAGCTATAGCTATATCTATATCTGTATCTGTATCTGTATCTATATCTATATCTGTATCTGTATCTGTATCTATATCAATATCTGTATCTATATATATCTCTTTCTCTATATCTATCTCTATATCTATGTCTATGTCTATCTCTATCTCTATCTCTATCTCTATCTCTGTCTCTATCTTTATCTCTATCTCTATCTCTATCTCTATCTCTATCTCTATCTCTATATCTATATCTATCTCTATCTATATCTCTATCACTGTATTTAAAAGATATAATGTGAAGCTACATTCACTCTAACATAATTTACAATGTTCAATGTCTGGGGACAACCCAAGTGCCCAACCACAGATGAATGAATAAAATAGTCGTGATAGTTGTGGTATACAGAATTCAGACTTGTGATCTTGTAAACCAAAGTTACCTCTACACAATAAATTATTTTAACATTGAATTATCTTTCACATCTCCAATCAGTTCCATAATAATGTTCTCAAATGTTCTAATGTTTGCAGTTTCTAACAGCAACTAGAATAAGAATGATCAGCAATTGCCTTCCAAATAACTAATTTGAAATTATAAATATGTATCAAATATTAAATGATCTATAAAATACAGTGGTAAAGAATGAAATTTTTATACTGTGGTTATATTATTTTTCTGATTTTTTATAATGAAGGTCATTAGATAATCTGTGTCTTGTATCTGAAGTGACATGTTGTGTTCATGCTTGTGAAATATAAAATTGTTGCCTCTTCTGCACCATCAGCACTACTGTCTTGGTAGAAGTGACAAGCAAGAATTCTTGACGAGGAAAGTTTGGATTTCAGTGGAAACTTCTATCTCATCCTTTTTTCTTTATAACATGTATCCTTTTTGTGTTATGCATCAATAAAATCCCTTGGAATAAATATCATTAAATTTTGGTAAAAATTTACATGAGAAATTATTAACATTTTGCAGTTATGAAAATTTCATAATGTATTTGAAATAATAACTTAAATACTCAGTACTTCATGTGTGATGAACATAATAGACATGGGGAATTTCCTAAATGTATGTATTCTAAGCCACAATGCACAACAAAATGAGAGAGAGAGAGAAGAAAATGTCTGTCATAGAGGCAGCATGGGGGGGTCTGAAGGAATCTGTGGACATTGGTTTTGGGAAGGATGTACTTGTGTTGGAACATTGTATTACTGAAAAAGCCCAATCATGAAAAGCTTTATTGTTGTATATCTATCTCATGGTGATATAATAAAACTTTAAAACGTAAATAAAGAGAGAAAATGATCTGAAAAAAGAAATTTGGAGGGTTTTAATATCCCTCCACAAGTACAAAATTTTCTAACATGATTGGTGGTTGTTCTTACATTTATATACCTACCTGTTTACTTCATTCTTCTCTGTTAATGGGATTTGATGAAATCCAAAATAGAAGTCCAAGACCAAATAGCATTTTATGCACAAAGGTTTTTCTATCATCACTAAATTAAGTATATTGATACTATGATTCACTTGCAATCCTTTTGCAGTTTGCCTGGAAATATTTAAACAGAAAATGGAAGTCAGTGTGATGTTGCTACTTACTACACATTTAGCATGACTTTGAAAAGGAAAGCATAAGTATCAGTAAGATGAGCAATTTGAATACGAATTGCAGCACTTAATAGGCAAAACCTCACGTCAAATTTTCCTGAATAGTTAACATGACTTTTGTTTCATAAATTTATATTTCCAATAAACATTGCAAACCACTAAAATTTATTAGAAACTACTTGTGAAAAAGTCATATTCGAAGGCCTGGTTTTCACTACTTGAAAGGTAGAGGAAGAGGGCAAGACTTATTTTACACATGTGGACAACCTGTACTGTCACAAGTAGAACAAAGAGATACAGATAGTTTATTTGACTCTTAAACTATTATTCCACCAGTACTATTACTATATATAAAGGCTATGGTGTACGCATCTTCTATTGCTCGATTTGAAACTCTTCACATTTTATTTAAATTGCAATTCTTTTCAAGCTAACTACAAAAGCATATGTATAACTTTTTATTAGTGCTAATTATAGATCACTTGATCAATTGACATCCCATTATTCATCGATTTGCTCAAGCAGGCACCAGTAACATTTCCATTTGACCCTATCACGTGCCAGTGTAGCCCAATGGACACTGCTTGCATCAGGAATACAAAGAGCCTCAAACCTTTCGTTCAGGGTCTTGAAGAAGTAGGCACGACCATCTTGTAGGTAGCCAGCCTCGTGATCTTTGACATCCTGTGGGATCCAGTCGAGAATGGCTCTGGTTTAGCAGTCGCCTGAAAATCGCATTATATGTCCAGCCCATCTGATTTTCGATGTCTTGGCAAACGAGACAGTGTCCCTGACTCTGTATCGTTGACTGAGGTCAGAACTGCGGATTCCTTCTTTTTCTTCCACTTGAGTGAGGCATGATATTCAAGGCATATATCTTTTGATTCCTCTTTGGGAGAACTGAATAGCGTTCTGATCCTGCTTTCATAGGGCCCAGGTCTCTGAGGTATATGTTAATGCAGCAAGAATGGTGGAGTCGAAGAGATGTGACCAGAGCCGGAGGTTCTTTGTTCATTTAGCTATTTCTTTGATGCTCTTGAAGGCGTTCCATGACACTCTCTTCCTCCTGCACAGCTCAAGTTTTAGGTCATTCATCATGTTGACATCCAGACCTAGGTACCCATAACTGCTGCATTCAGAGATGTTTGTTCCATTGAGAGTGAATGGGGCCTCTGGAACTAGTCATTTTTCATGAACATTGTTTTGTTGATATTCAGCTGTAGACCTATCTTTCAACATTCTCGGTCAAAGTCAGGCAGCATTTGTGTCAATTGGCTAATGTTTGGTGTTATTAGAACTGTCATCAGCGAAGCAGAGGTGGTGTGTTTGCGGACTGTCTATCTTCACTCCCATTCTTTCCCATTCTAATTGTCACATGATGTTCTCGAAGTCTGGCACTGAAGAGTTTCATTGAAATGATATCACCCTGCCAAACCCCTCTTTTGACATCAATGATCACTTCCTTGTAGAATGGTGAGATCCTGGTGGTGAATCCGTAATAGAGCTCATGAAGAATTTTGATGTATTGTGTTTGAACACCCTGTTTAGCTAGGGCTTTTATGACAGCTTCAATGGGTGTTGATTATTAGTATAAATAATTACTCACTTGATCACTTCAATCCCGTTATTCATCGATTTGCTCGAGTGGGCTCCAGTAACATTTCCATTGGACCCTATCACATGCCAATGTAGCCCAATGGCATCTGGTTGTTTCAGGAATATGAAGAGCCTCAAACCGTTCCTTCAGGGTCTTGACAAGGAAGTTCGACCATCTTGTAGGTGGGCGGTTCCGTGATCTTTTGACATCCCGTGGGATCCAGTCAGTAACGGCTCTAGTCCTGCGGTTATCTCCAAATCGCATTACATGTCCAGCCCATCTGATTTTCGATGCCTTGGAAAATGAGGCAGCTTCCCTGATTCTGGAATAGTGACGGAGGACGGAAATCCAGATTTCTTCTCTCACTTGAGAGAGGCATGATATTCCAAGCATAGCTCTTTTGATTCCTCTCTGGGAGATCCGAATAGCATTCTCATCCTGCTTTCCTATGGCCCAGACCTCTGAGACATATGTTAATTCAGGGAGAATGGTGGAGTCAAAGAGATGTGCCCAGAGCCAGAGGTTCTTTGTCCTTTTAGCTATTTCTTCAATGCCTTTGAAGGCATTCCATGCCACTCTCTTCCTCCTGCGCAGCTCAGGTTTTTTGGTCGTTCACCATGTTGATTTCTCGAACTAGGTACACATATTTGCTGCATTCACAGATGTTTGTTCCATTGAGAGTGAATGGGGCCTCTGGAATTAGTTCATTTTTCATATACATGGTTTTCTTTAGATTCACCTGTAGACCTATCTTTCCACATTCTCGGTCAAAGTCAGCCAGCATTTGTGCCGCTTGGCTAATGTTTGGTGTTATTAGAACGATTTCATCAGCAAAGCAGAGGTGGTGTAGTTGCCGACCATCTATGTTGACTCCCACTCCTTCCCATTCTAATTGTCGATGATGTTCTTGGCGGTGGGGCTGAAGAATTTTGGTGAAATGGTATCACCCTGTCGAACCCCTCTTTTGACATCAATGATCACTTCTTTGTAGAATGGTGAGATCCTGGTGGTGAATCTGTAATACAGCTCACGAAGGATCTTGATGCATTGCGCGTTTGAACACCCTGTTTGGCTAGGATTTCGATGACTGCTTCAGTCTCCACAGAATCAAAGGCTTTTTGTAAATAAATGAACATGAGACAGAACGGCATCTTGTACTCCCTACAAACCTCAATGAGTTTGGTTACTGTGTGGATATGGTCGATTGTGCTGAATCCTTTCCGGAAGCCTGCTTGCTCGCATGGTTGTCCTTCATCTAGTGTTCTGCTAATCCTGTTCAGGATGACTCGTGTAAACAGCATGTAGATGATGGACAACATGCAGATAGGGCGATATTTGCCGATGTTGTAAATGTGTCCCTTCTTGAACAGTGGAATTGTCCTGCTGGTTTTCCATTGGGAGGGCACCTTTGCATTCAGACAGCTAGCGTGTGAAGAGCTGAGCTAATGTATTGATGAGTACCGATAGCAGTTTCTTAATGTGTTCGGGTCTGACTTTGTCTGGGCCTGGTGCTGTTCCCTTCTTTACCAACGAGATGGCATGTCAGCATATTGCTTCCCATTGCAGCAACATGGGAATATATCATCATTGGCTGACATTGATGAAGAATACAACCGACTGGTTCAGCACCTCTATGATTGTGCAAAGAATGCCGAGAGAGAAAGACACAAAAGGATGCTTGTCTTCAGAAACTCTTGAGCTCATTTGCCAACGTGGCAAGGCCAAGCCTCAGGAGACCAAATGCTAACGTCCAAGCTTGCTAAACTGTGCAGAGAAGCAATAAAAGAAGACCTCAAAGACAGAAGAGCAGAAATATTGGAAGATGCAGCAGAAGCCAGGAAAAGCATTTGCACCACCCGCCTGTCATTCGCCAACTATAAGACCAAGATGACTGCCCTCCGACGCCCTGCTGGATCTATCACATCTTCCAGAAAGTCAATGGAGAAGATTATCCATGACTTCTACTCAAATCTGTTTGATAGGCACATCCACCTGCCCACATACCAAATTTCACAGGATGAATATGTCATTCCCAATGTTCTCCCTTCTGAAATAATTACTCACAACTAACAATGCTATAACGATTTTACAGCTCTGGCATTTTACAATGTTTGAATGACATCTTTTTTTCCATCAAATTACATCAGAATTAGTTACTGGTACCCTTTTTTTCTCAACACTAGATATGATGCAGAAAGTACAAGACAACTTTCAAAAATCAATTAGCAATAGGAAATATACTGGAAATAAGACTGCAGATTGCCTGATTGTAAAGATTCTGATTGCATTCAATGTTTACCATTTTTGAATAATATTATTATATTCATCAGACTAATACACATCTATTCCTGATTATAATAACCTGTTAGTTCAAAGGTAGCAAGAAGTGACATATGACTGTGGCAGTATTAGCAGTATCTTAAAACAGAATTTTATTCAAAACTTATCTCTATGAATTAGCTATAGACAGATTCGTTGATATCTGCAATACGTTTATTTTTTTCTTTTAGGTTATTTAGAAAAATGAAATATAATATTTCTCTATATTTTTTTCTTTTTTTTTCAAGGGACATCGCAAAACATAATTCCCACTACCTAAATTATGCAGTTGAGTTTTCCACATTTGAGGAAATCTCAGCAAACAAGATATCTGGAGTGCAACGGATAAGCCTCGCCCCTAGGGAAACTATCAAGTATCTCCCCTGCCAGGTAAGTATAATAATATTTCTCTTTAAAATCATATTTAATTGTTTTTTATAAAACTCACTATATATTAGAACATGGTCAAATTTGTTTTTGATGCATCATGTCTAAACTTAAAATGTCAAATGCAGAAGGTCTACATAGAAACTTAGCTGATAATAACAACATAAAATGTATAGTTGAAAAAGGTACTATTAGTATAGTTATAAGTAGGGTCATATAAAATGAAACGTTTTTGTTTACATGACATCCATTGATTTAAAATAGGCATCCTGTTAAAACTACAGTCATAGAACCTTTCCAAAATTTTGATGGGAAACATTTGAATGGTATTTTTATCTTTCACTAGATGCATTCATAATGAATAATGTAGGAAAATGAGGCTATTTAATTTTTTTCAAGCTGCCTATATTTGGGTATAAAATTAATATATTTTAATTAAATTCTAAAATTGATTTAGGTTGTAAAGGAGCTATTTTTCATTTTAACATATGCTTTAATTAAATATATTTTGGAGAAATATGAAATACTAAAATAACTGGACATTTCAATACATTAACATATTTTGTGTAGATGGTCTGAATCATAATATAATAGAATCCAAACACTCATTGACATTATAATCTCTCAAAGTTTTGGTTTCTATAATTAGTTCTCACTAGTATTACTATGTAGATTTCTAATTTGTATAACTAGGGGTACTGCATGTGAGTTTGATACCATGTTAACCCTTCTACTAACCCACTTGGTAGCACAGTAGCTCATACTTTAATACAACTTATTCCCATCTTTATTAAATTTTACTATAACTCAGGTGACACCTGGCTCTGTACTCAGTAATTACTTTTAGCGGATTCAGGGTGCCATAAAGGATACTAGGAATCGAATCAGAGTGGGCCACGTACAAGGCAAACACTGTACCTGCTGTACATCATCCCAGCCCCACAGTTAGAGTTAACTATGAATTATACTAAAAGAAATCAGAAACAATGAGTACAGAATACAGAGTTACTTCAGGAGACAAAAAGCAGAATCATGGTTGCTTGAAGGAAGGGCAGGAGAACTATCAAAGGGTCTAAGAAACCATTAGACAGTATTCAACCATGCTTTAGTCTACTATGGTGGTTTAACTGTTGTAGTAAAATGGGCAGTTTTGAAATGGGAACCCACGACACTATAACTGCAGAAATAAGATACCTTTGAGTCTGCCCTAGTAAGGGACTCCTGTCTGCAGAGCCCCAGCTATGGAAATGACTCTGCAACCTGCTTCCCAAGGCTCTCCTGCATTCCAGCCCTGTAGTCATTCCTGACTTCACAGAATTCTGCTGACTCCTCCACACTCACCAGGCTCTTCATTCTGGGGTGGCCCACATCCCAGCTGAGAGTGTACATTTTCCCCCTTTACATTATGGAATTCTCTTATCTCTCTCCCCTTTCTCATATTTCCTTATAAAAACTCTCCAGCCTCACTGATGGGTCTTCTGAAATGCATTTTCAGCGATACAGCTAAAGGAACCTAGAAAATCTGGGTGGAAGTCTGGACTGACTCCCTTTCTTATAAAGAGTACAGCTTTGTCTCAACTAGAGAACCACAGCTCTCCCCAAAATTCAGAAAGTGGGCACTAGCTCACCTGCTGTGCAGATCAAATGTATGCAGCTCTGCTGCCTGCCGGGTAGCACTTCAAACTCCCACAGGCTATGGCACAAAAACAAAAATCAACAAAGATCTACCTTGCTGTATGAATTGTATGAGTTGATAACACATTAAAAATTAGTTGGGGCCAGAGCAATAGTACAGTGGGTAAGCCATGCATGTAGCTGACCCCCTATATGATCTTCTAAGCTCACTAGGAGTAAGCCCTGAGCACAGTAAAAGAAACAAAAATATTTAGTCTCTGCGAATTCCAAAGTTATTCATGATTGGGTTTCAGACATTCAGTGTTCCAGCACCAATTCATTCACCAATGTCTACTCCCTCTACCAGTATCCCCATTTTCCCTCCCTCCCACCAGCCTGCTTCGATGATCAACCCTTTCTAATACATTTTTGGCACTCTGGCTTACAGTACTGCATCTGATGAGGTTCCATGCAGAATGCTCTATCCACCCACCCTGGTGGAACCTTTCCTCCACTGATACAGTGCAATCTTCCCTGCTCTGCCCCTCGCCCCTATGGCAAGCTTCCTACTGAATCCCAGTTCTCCTGTTCTTTATTTCTATTGCCATTGTGCATTTTCGATGATTTCACTGTTTATCTTATGAGGGGACAAGCATTTTTTGAAATGCAGTTGACTATATTAAATGGTTTATAGATCAGGCAGCATATCATTTAGCAAGTAGAAAGGCTCCAAAAGAGAGTATACAAAATGAAATGTTTTCTTGTAGAGAGGTTATACGTAAAAGGAAAGAAAGAATATTCCAAATATTGCCATCTTCCCTCAGGGAAGGGGAGAGAAACAGATTGCCTCAATGAAGCTTTTCAGGAAACACTAGATTGATGATTTCAGATTATACTTTTTGATACACTTTTTTTTGGGGGCTTTTTGGGTCACACCCATCAATGCTCAGGGATTATTCCTGGCCCTGGATCAGACCTGGGTCGGCTGCTTGCAAATGACCTACTCACTGGACTATTGCTCTGGCCCAAGATTATACTTTTTGGGGCCTGAGAAACAGTACAGAGTTAAAGGCACACAGCCAACCCTGGTTCAATCTATGACTCTGGATTTAGTTCCCCGAGTCCCACCAAGGAGTGATCTCTGGGTGCAGAGCCAGGAGTTAGTCCTGAGCACCATTGTGTGGCCCCAGCACCCCCTCAAAACCATTTAAACTTTTCATTTGAAGTTGAAACTGTTTATTTTTTAATTTTGCTTTTTGTGTCACACCTCCCAGTAATATTAAAGGGGTTACTCCTGGCTCTGCACCTTGGGAATTACTCCTAGTAGTGGGACCATTACAACCCTGGCGATCAATGGAGTGAGAGATGTCGCAGCCAGATCGCCTGATTCCAGAATCAGGGACTCTGTCGCATTTGCCAAGGCATCGAAAATCAAATGGGCTGGACATGTAATGCCATTTGGAGACAACTGCTGGACTAGAGCCATTACCGACTGGATCCCACGGGATGTCAAAAGATCACGTGGCCGCCGACCTACAAGATGGTCAGACTTCCTTGTAAAGATACTGAAGGAACGGTTTGAGGCTCTTCATATTCCTGATGCCATTGGGCTACATTGGCACGTGATAGGGGTCCAATGGAAATGTAACTGGCGCCCGCTCGAGCAAATCGATGAATAACGGGATTCAAGTGATCAAGTGATCAAGTGATCAAGTGGGACCATAGGGGGACCTTATGGGATGCCAACACAGGTTGACCTCATTCAAAGCAGGTGGGCTACCCATCATACTATCTCTCCGCTGGCCCTGAAGTTGAAACTATGCTTAGATTAGACGCTAAATCTAAGTGACCTTGAGCATTGATATGTTTCTGTATCGATAGATACTTGAACCAGAGCTGATATTAGGGTTATTTTAAAGTAAGCATTTGAGGGGTCTGGAGCGATAGTCCAGCGGGTAGGATTTGCCTTGCATGCAGCCTACCCGGTTCAATCCCAGGCATCCTATATGATCCCCATGCAGTGCCAGGAGTAATTCCTGAACAGAGCCAGGAGTAAAACCTGAACGTCGCTGTGTATGACCCAAATAGCAAAAAAAGCATTTGAGCTTTTAAAATTATTGTTATTATTATTATTATTATTATTATTATTATGCCACCAGCAAGCACCCACGGCAAGCCTGGCAAGCTGCTCATGTCGTATTTGATATGCCAAGTTCCAGTAACATTTATATTAGGTCATTCCCATGACCTAATATAATGGTTTCAGGCTCTTTATGTTCCTGGAGCAAGCAGATGCCTTTGAGTTCTACTAGCATGAGACAGGACATATGGAGATATTACTGGTGCCCGCTCTAGCAAATAGATGATTAATGGGAAGATAGTGATAGTGATAGTGATAGTGATAACTCAGATCTCAAATGCTATCAATTTTCCTGACAGAGAATACTGATATACACAAGTACATGCATTCTGGGCCATACCAAAATTGATGACTACCGTGAGAGAAGTATTACATTTTTTTTTTTGCTTTTTGGGTCATACCCGGCGGCACTCAGGTGTTACTCCTGGCAGTGCTCAAGGGACCATATGGGATGCCGGGGATTAAACCCGGGCTGGCACAGGCCGGCCAAGTGCAAGGCAAACGCCCTACCGCTGGGCTATCACTCCGGTCCCCTAGAAGTATTACATTTTTGATATAATCTGTTTCACATATTGGGAGTAGATAAATCTAAGAAAATTATTTAATTCAATGATGTAATGTAGAACAAAATTGATTTTAATGCATTTATTAGATGATCTTTAGGGAGATAAGAAAAGTGTCTTCCATAGAGACAAGCGTGACCAGGCAGGCAAGAGAACTGTGGTCATTGGTGTTGGGAAATGTGCGCTGGTTGGGATGGGTGGTGGAACACTGTACAACTGAAACCTCAATCCTGAACAGTTTTATAATTGTCTAGCTCATGGTGATATGATAAAATCTAAAAAAAAATAAGAAATAAGATGAAATGTACACAAAAGCAGAATATTATCACATTGTTTCCGCATCAGTCATCTTTAAAAAAGACTTTAGAGAAATTTTAGTTTACAACAAAATGGAAAAAAGGTACAGATATTTTAAAATATAACTCCAATTAACACACTAGTTCTCCTTTATTGTCCTCACTCACCCGAACAGTACCTATTTTCTACGTACCTTTAAACATCCTAATTACCCAGTGTCAAAAACACACCCGTTGTAACCCTTGGTCTTAGGTATCGTGATTTTGACAAAATGTATAATTACACCTAACTGTCATTTTAATACCAAACACTGTTTTCGCTGTCCTAAAAAATGATATGCCCCCTAGCCTATTTTATCTCCCACACCTCATCCTTTTAAATTAAGAATCTTCATATCATCTTTATATCACCTCGTATATTCTCCCCCCTTTCCAGAATATCACATATCAGTAAATAATCAGTAAATAATCTTTTTTTTTGCTTTTTGGGTCACACCTGGCAATGCTCAGGGGTTACTCCTGGCTCTGCACTCAGGAATTACCCCGGCGGTGCTCAGGGGACCATATGGGGATGCCAGGATCGAACCAGGGCCGCCATGGGCCGCCGCGGGGGAAAGGCAAACGCCCTACCCGCTGGGCTATCGCTCCAGCCCCAGTAAATAATCTTTTCAGATGGACCACTTCCATATAAAAATGCAATTAAAATTTCTTTATGACTTCACATGTTTTAAATAACTATTTGTTAGCATTGAATAGTAGTTTGCTCTCTGGTTACACACAATTTATGTATACATTCACCTACTAAAGGGCAATTTGGTTTTTAAAAACTTTCTCACTGATTAGCATAGCTCCTATGAACACCCATCTGAACAATGAATGCTTTTAGTTTTTCTGTCTTTGTAGTCTGGAAGACACCACATACCTTTGCTCATGGTTTATTCCTGGTTTGGTACTCAGGAATCACTCTTGGCAGTGCTCATGGAACAATATAGAGTGCTGAAATTGAACCTGGTTGGGCTTCTTAAAAACAAACACCCCACCCTGTGATCTATCCAACATTAAGGTTTTATTCTTGGAAATATATTCTTTATATATTTTGATATTGACAAAGGAAATGTCAAAAAGCTTACTTCGCTACATTAAGGAAAAGAAGAATATAGTCCCAAATGTTTATCTTTTCTTCTAGTTGCTTTGCTAATGGTGTTTCATCTATGATAGGATCATATAATTTTTATGTTTTCTCTTATTGATAAGATGCATTATGTTGATTGTTTTGCAAATGTTGAACCATTCTTGCATTCCCGGATGAATCCTACTTGGTCATGATGTAAGATCTTTTGATGAGTCTTTGGATTCTGTTTGCTAGTATTTTGTTGAAGATCTTAGCATCTGTGTTCATTAAGGAGATTGGTCTGTAATTTTCCTTCTTTGTGTTGTCTATCCCTGCTTTGGGTATCAGGGTGATATGTTCCTTGTAGAAGCTGTTTGGGAGTGTTTCTGTTTCTTTAATTTCCTGAAAGAGCTTGAACAGGACTGGCAGTAGGTCCTCCTTAAAGGTTTGGTAGAATTCACTAGTAAAAAGAGCTTCTGCACATTGAAAGAAACAGTGACCAGGGCCGAGCAATAGCCCAGCGGGTAGGGCGTTTGCCTTGCAAGCAGAAGGCCCATGCCAGTCCAGGTTCGATTCCAGGCATCCTATATGGTCCCCCGAGCACCACCAGGAGTAATTCCTGAGTGCAGAGCCAGGAAAAACCCCTGAGAATTGCCAGGTGTGACACCAAAAAGCAAAAAAAAAAAGCAAAAATAAAAGAAAGAAACAGTGACCAAGATAGAAAGACAGTCCACAGAATGGGAAAGAATATTCAACCAATACCCATCTGATAAGGGGTTAATATCCAGGATATATCAGGCACTGGTACAGCTATATAAGAAGAAAATAGCCAACCCCATTAAAAATGGGGAGAAGAGATGAACAGAAACTTTTGACAAGGGAAGAAATTTGAATGGCCAAAAGGCATATGAAAAATGCTCATCATCACTAATCATCAGAGAGATGCAAATGAAAACAACAATGAGATATCACCTCACACCACAGAGACTGGTCCATATCCAAAAGTGTAAAAGCAACAAGTGCTGGCATGGATGCGGGGAAAAGGGGACTCTCATACATTGTTGGTGGGAATGTCGACTTGAACAACCTTTCTGGAAAATATGGACATTCCTCCAAAGACTAGAAATTGAGCTCCCTTTTGACCCAGCCATACCACTCCTGGGAATATACCCTGGGTAGCCAAAAACCCACATCGGAAACACAATGTGCACTTTTATTTTCATGGCAGCACTATTCACAATAGCCAGAATCCGGAAACAACCAGTATGCCTGAGAACTGATGACTGGATAAAGAAACTGTGGTACATCTACACAATGAAATACTATGCAGCTATTAGGAAAAAATGAAATTATGAAATTTGCTTATAAATGAATGGACATGGAAAGGATCATGTTGAGTGAAATTTGTCAGAAGGAAAGAGAGAGATATAGAATGACTGTATTTATTTGTATGACATAAATATATATACATATTATGACACCAAAATCCAGTGTCAGGCAAAACATGGATCTGGAGGTCTTATCAAACGTGGAAATTACCGCAAATGTGTGGGAGTAAGAGGTTAGGTTATACAGAGAAGGGAACATGTGTGAATAAATACCGAAAGGGTTAATACCAACCTAGAACTGAAGATTAAATACAGGCAAAAAATGCACATGATGACCTCTAAGTGTATGTAGTGTAACACAATGTGTAAGAGAAGGAAAGAAGAGAGAGAGAGAGAGAGAGAGAAAAGAGATAAAGAACCTGCCATTTAGGTAGGCTATGGGAGGGGGAGGGAATTGGGGACATTTGTGGTGGGAAATGCGCACTGGTGGATGGCGGGGTGCTGGAACACTGAACACTATGTGACTGAAACCTCGAAACATGAACAACATTGTAATTGTATATCTCACGGTAGTATAATAAAATATTTAATGAAAAAAAAATAAATAAAAAATAAAAAAGAAAAGGAAGAATAACTTTAGATTTACCTGGACAACATGGAATATGTGGATACCTGAGGATAAGAAACTATATTTGTTTAAACTATAGAATAATTCATTTATACATTAAAATACAAATTTGTTTCCTGGGAGGTAACAATAGTTAGATACAAGTATTTGGCTAGTTATTTTTATTATATATATATATTTATTTATTTATTATTTTGTGTTCGCTGATCCAGAGACTCACATACACGGGCAAAGCTGCTACCGGCTCTCCCTGTGCCCAGCTGATCACGAGGCACTCAAGAGGAAAGGCGGGTCATAGCCCTGGACTGTATCCCAGCAGAGCCTCTCAAGAAGCTAGAGGACCCCCCCACACCATGAGGGCCGCCATTTTCCACCTCTGGACTCCCCTCTCGTCAGAACTCCATCCAGCATAAGAGCTGATCACACCCAGCATGCGTGGCTGCTTTGCAACCATGTGGTTCCTCAATAAATGCTCAAGATTAGAGGTGACTACACGAGTATCCCACCCACATGGCAGAGCTTGGCAAGCTATGCATGTCATATTTGATATGCCGAATACTAGTAATAATTATAGACCTCATTCCCATGAAATGATGGAATAGTTTGAGGCTCTTTAATCCCTGGAGTTAGCAGATGCCCTTGGGCTACACTAGCATGCGACAGGACATATGGATATTTTACTTATGCCCCACTCAAGCAAATCGATGATCAACGGGAAGACAAGTGAACAAGTGAACAAGTGATTATTTTGTGCGTTGTGTTTGTCAGTGATAGGGCAATTATCTTCGTTGCCTTAATCCCTCAAATCGTTATTTCAGGGATTAAGGCAACTAAGATAAAGTGTTCTCGGGTTCTGGGTCCACTCTGATTAAAAATTGGGCATGTAAACCCAACAATTCAATTGTAGATCCTGGTGATTACAAGGGTTGAGCAGTTCTAGGAGTCACCAGTGCCAGATTTGTTGTTGGTCATGGACCTTCAAGGATATTCCCACTGGTATTTGTGGTTACCCATGTGGTACTATGGATCAAATTCTTCTTTTAAAGCCTTATGTCACTGACCTCTGAGCCATCCCTTCTCAATTTGGTCCTGATTTGGGGGTATTATCTGTTTGTAGGATTCAATGCAAAGTAGAATTTTAGAGCACTTTGTTATTGCTCTCTGGTCAATTGCCTCGTTCCACTCAGTTTCTATCCTGAATTAATATTTTTTTGCTTTGTGACCACACACTGCAGTACTCAGGCCTTACTTGTGGTTCTGTACTCTGGGACCACTCCATGAGATGCTCCAGGCACCATATGTCACACCAGGGATTGAAGTTGGGTGGCCCATATACAAAGCAAATACCCTACCTACTGGACTAGGCTAGTGATTTTTTAATTATACCACCATGAAATATACAACTACAAAGCTGTACATGATTGGGTTTTATCATACAGTGTTCCGCATCATCCCTCCACCAGTGCACATTTCCCACCACCAGTGTCTCCAGATTCCCTCTCCACTCCCTCAGCCTACCTCTATGGCAGGCAGGCACTATTCATTTCTCCCTCTCTCTTTTTCTTTTATTGCACATTGTAGCTTGCATTTAGGGGTTGTCATGTGTATCTATTTGCCTACAATCAATCTTCAGTTCTTAACTAGTGATTTTGATGCTTTTCTTTTTAAGGATGCAGATACACAGGGAAGAACTGCTACCAGCTCACCCTGTGCTCAACTGATCATGAGGCGTCTGGGAGGGAATGTAGGTTCTAGTCCTGGCACGTCATCCCAATAGAGCCTCTCAAGAAGCCATAGGAACCCCTTCACCATGAGGGCAATCATCTTCAACAACATCAGGACTTTACAGCTCGTCAGAGCTCCACCCAAGAGAAAAGTTGATCTCTCCCCTATTTTTGTACGACTGCAAAGCAGCTGTGTTGTCAACAGTAAATCGAGAGTATCCCGCCCCTCATGGCAGAGCCTGTCAAACTACCTTTGTCGATTTGATATGCTAAAAACAGTAATAATTTATACCTCATTCCCATGACTTGAAGGAATGGTTTGAGGCTCTTCGTGTTTCTGGAATGATCAGGTTCCCTTGGGATACGCTAGCATGTAACAGGGATATATGGCGATGTTACTGGTGCCCGCTGAGCAAATCTATGAACAACTGGAATACAAGTAATATAAGTGACAAGTGATTTTTAAATGTTACAATGTTGTGATTTTAATGTAAGTAGTTTCTTGATTGAATGTGGTTCTTTCATGACCATTTTTACTCTGAACCTTTTAATTTTTAAGGCTATACTGTTTATTTCATGAATGTTTCAGGTAAATCCTTAGACCTTGGCATCTATTTCTCCTCTTTCCTTTTTTCACTGTATCACTCTCTTCTCATTGTTCATTGATTTGCTTGAGTGAGCACTAGTAACATCTCCATTAGTCCTGTCACAAGCAAGTGCAACCCAAGGGCATCTACTTGCTACAGGGACAGGAGGAGCCCAAAACCATTCTTCAGATTATGGAACTGAGGTCCATAATAGTTACTAGTCTTTGGCATAAAAAAAATATAACACGGTAGCTTGCCAGGCTTTACAGTGTAAGTGGTATAATCTCAGTAGAAGGCTCTCAACCTGAGCATTTACTGATGAAACTTAAAGGGGAAGATCAGGTTTTCTCTTGGATGGAGCTCTGGGGAACTATGGAGTCTGGATGTTGAGAATGACTAACTGCATGATGTGTGGTTTGCTCTGGCTTCTTGCCAGGTTTACTGGTATCAGTTAAAATATGTCTATAGCTGTATACTATGTATAAATGTGAAAGAAATTGGGAAGAACCTTATGCAAAATTCAGTATCCTATAAAAAATATCAGCTGCCAAAAGCGGACCCCTGCTAAGGGACATGTGGGTGAGTCTCTCTCTCCGGGGCAATTGGCATGGAGGCAGAGGAAAGGGGCAGGGCCCAAAACCCCAATCCAAGTCCGGCCAGCATGGTCTCTCCCCCGCTCATGAGAGCAAACCCTTGGAGCAATGTTGGACTCGGCCAACATTTCCTTTTATTGAATCAAATTGAAGTACATAGTTACAAGGTTGTTCATGATTAGTTTTAAGTTATATAGTGCTGCAACACCCGTTCCTTCATCAGTGTACATTTCCCACCATCAGTGTCCCCAGTTTCCCTCCACACTTCACTGCCTGACTCTGGCAGGCACTTTTCTTCTCTTTGTGTGTGTTTGTCTGCCTTTGTCTCCATATCTCTCTCTTTCCTTTTATGCATTATGTTTTATTGTGTGGACAATAGTTTTAAACTATTTGAAGTAAATAATTTCTAGATCCCGTAGAAAGAATATTTTGACTTGTAAAGAAAGTGCCATAAATTTAACAAAAGACAATATGATTTGCAATCCTACCAACAATATAGATAGTGCATGATGCTCATTATGGGACATTGATTGTTCTATGGATTTTGGCAATTCTAAAAAGTATGTAGCAGTATCTCGTTGTTTCAACTTGCATTTTCCTGAGAATATTTGATATTGATAATCCTTTCATGATTTTTTATCTGCTATATGTTTTGGTGAGACTGCACTAATGTATTTGAACCATTCTTTATTGGATTTTTGGCTTGTTGAGGTTTTTATTATTTCCCCTTTCTTATATTCCTTTATAAAAAATTATTGAATCATCACGAGAATCAAAGTTGCAAAGTTGTTCTTGTTTGAGTTTAAGTCATACAGTTTTGGAGTGCCAGTGTCCATATTAAGTTTTAAGTTTCTCATTAATTTCAGATGAAGCTCCTTTAGTAGAATTTTAAAAAGTAATTTATATTTGTGGTTTATCTATTCATCTTGATAGTGTTTCTCACAGTGAAGCATTCTTTAATGATAACTAGGTCCAGCTTATCAATGATTTATTTCATGGATCACATTTTGTTATCCCCTCTAAAAAGGCATGGCCATATCCAAGGACATCTAAATGTTTGTATATGTTATCTTCTAAGAGTTTTAAAAGCATGGCCATCTGTATATAGATTTCTTTTTTGTATATATGTTCATATCTGAGTGTTTTGTCACAGTTTGTTGAAGAATCTACATTTCCTATATTGCAATATTTATCTGCTTTTGTAGTTTCAACTTGATTCAGCAATGGAAGTGGAAATAGGTGCTCTATTCCATTACTTTATAAGTGTATTACTATTTTCTTTTTATTGCAATTCAATAATGCAATTAACCTAACAAGATTTCCAGATCTATCTCTATAATTATTCCTCTTATAAAGAAAATATCCAAGTAAGTTGTAAAACTGCTTGAAACAAAAATCATAAAGAAATACACCTCCAGGAAAAAAGGAAACTAGTAGTGACCTGTTATCAACGTGTTTCCTTTCTTCATTATATTGTATGAACTATAATAGATTTCACCAAATCTATGTATATAACAGATACAGTCATTCTGTATCTGTCTCTCTCTTTCTGGCTAATTTCACTCAACATGATCCTTTCCATGTCCATCCATTTATAGGCAAATTTAATAGCTTCATTTTTTTCTGAAAGCTGCATAGTATTCCATTGTGTAGCTGTACCAGCGTTTTCTTTATCCAGTCATCGATTCTCGGACACTCTGGTTTTTCCAAATTCTGGCTATTGTGAATAATGCTGCTATGAACATTAAAGTAGGGATGGTGTTTCCGCTGCATATTTTTGGCTTCCCAGCATTTGTCCCCAGGAGTGGTATAACTGGGTCAAATGAGAGCTCAATCACTAATCTTTGGAGGAATGTCCATATTGTTTTCCAGAAAGGCTCTACTAGTTGACATTCCCACCCAACAATAGGATGAGAATCCCTTTTCCCTGCATCCCCGCCAGCATTTGCTGTTCTTGCTCTCCAGGATATGTGCCAGTCTCTGAGGTGTGAGGTGATATCTCATTGTTGTTTTGATTTGCATCTCTCTGATGACTAATGATGATGAGCATTTTTAGTATGTCTTTTGGCCATTTGAACTTCTTCCTTGGCTGAAGTTTCTGTTCATTTCTCTTCTCCCCTTTTTTTGATGGGATTGGCTGTTTTCTTCTTGAAAAGTTCTACCAGTGCTTTATATATCCCGGATATTAACCCCTTATAAGATGGGTAATGGGTGAATATTCTTCCCCATTCTGTGGACTGTCATTGTTCTTGGTCATTGTTTCTTTTTGAGGTGCAGAAGCTCTTTAGCTTCATGTAGTCCCATATGATAATCTTTTCTTTTAGTTGTTTTGTTAGTGGTGTTTCTTCTTTGAAGATGTCCTTAGCTTCAATGTCGTGGAGGGTTTTTCCTATGTTTTCTTCAATGTACTTTATGTATTCAGGTCTGATATTGAGATCTTTAATCCATTTTGATCTGATTTTTGTGCATGGTGTTAGACAGAGGTCCAAGTTCATTTTTTACATGTAGCTGCCCAGTTTTCCCAGCACCACTTGTTGAAGAGGCTTTCCTTGTTCCATTTCATACTTTTGCTCATTTATTGAAGATTAATTGTTCATGGATTTGAGGTTGGTTGTCAGGATACTCAAATCTATTCCATAAGTATACTGGTCTGTTTATATTCTATTACCATGCTGTTTTAGTTAGCACTGCTTTGTAGTAGAGGTTGAAGTTGGGAAAGGTGATGCCTCCCATCTTCTTTTTCCCAATGATTGCTTTAGCTGTCTGTGGGGCTTATTATTCCATACAAATTTCAGAAGGGTTTGGTCAATTTCTTTGAAGACTGTCATGGGTATCCTTATAGGGTTGGCATTGAATCTGTATAAAGCTCTAAGGAGTATTACCATTTTGACCACGTTGATTCTCTCGATCCATGAGCAGGAAATGTGTTTCCATTTCCTTGTGTCCTATTTTATTTCTTGAAGTAATGTTTTGTAATTCTCTTTGTAGAGATCTTTTACATTCTTCGTCAAACTAAGAACTAGGTATTTAATTTTCTGTGGCACAATTGTGAATGGGATCATTTTCTTTATGTCTCTTTCCTCTCTTTCGTTATTTGTATATTGGAAAGACACCGACTTTTTGGGTATTGTTTTTGTACCCTGCTACTCTACTATAAGCATCTATTGTTCTATTGTTTCTAGGACTATTTTGGTAGAGAGTTTAGGGTTCTCTAGGTATAATATCATATCATCTGCAAATAGTGATAACTTGACTTCTTCCTTGCCTATCTGGATGCCCTTAATGTTCTTTTCTTCTCTGATTGCTATGTCAATTACTTCCAATACTTTATTGAATAAAAGAGGTGATAGGGGGCATCCTTGTCTTGTCCCTGATGTTAGGGCAAGGAGTTTCAATTTTTCTCTGTTGAGAATGGTACTTGGCTGTGTGCTTTTGGTAGATGGCTGTAGCTGTCTTGAGGAAGTTTCGCTTCAATTCCCATTTTTGGAGGGTTTTCATCAGGAACAGGTGTTGGATCTTGCCAAATGCTTTCTCTGCGACTTTTATAGGATCATGTGGTTTTTATCTTTTCTCTTATTGATATGATACATCAATAAGAGATGTTTATTGTGTTTCGAATGTTGAACCATCCTTGCATTCCCGTCATGAATCCTCCTCGGTCGTGATGTATAATCTTTTGACGCGTCTTTGGATTCTGTTTGCTAGTATTTTGTTGAAGATCTTAGCATCTATGTTCATCGGGGAGATCGGCCTATAGTTTTTCTTTCTTTGTGTTATCTCTCCTTACTTGGGTATCAGGATGATATGTGCCTCCTAGAAGCTGTTTGGTAGTGTTTCCGTTTCTCCCTATTTCTTGGAAGAGCTTGAAAAGGACTGGCAGTAGATCTTCCTTAAAGGTTTGGTAGGATTCACTAGTAAATACATCTGGACCTGGGCTTTTGTGTTTGGGCAGACTTTTAATTTCTGTTTTAATTTATTCGATGGTGATAGGCTTATTCAGGTATTGAACATCTTCTTGTTTCAGCCGTGGGAGGTTATAGGAGTTCAGGAATTTGTCCCTTTCTTCTAAGTTCGCATATTTTATGACATAAAGTTTCTCAGAGTAATCTCTGATGATCTTTGTGATTTCTGTGGTTTCTGTTGTGATGTCCCCTTTTTTCATTTCTGATTCTGTTTATTTGGGTTCTCTCTTTCCCTGTCTTTACAAGTCTTTCCATTGGTTTGTCGATCTTGTTTTGTTTTTCAATGAACTAAGTCTTGGTTTCATTAAACTTTTGGATTGTTTTTTTGGTTTCCAGGTTATTGATTTCCTCCTCAATGTTTTATTATTTCCTTTTTTCTGCCTGGATTGGGTTCCTTTTGTTGGTCTTCTTCTAACATTTTGAGCTGTGAAATCAGGTTATTTATGTGGGCCCTTTCTTCTTTCCTGATGCATGCTTGCAGAGCTATGAACTTTCCTCTTAACACTGCTTTCCCTGTGTCCCACAAGTTCAGATAGTTGGTGTCTTCATTTTCATTTGTTTCCAGTAATCTTTGGATTTCCTGTTTAATTTCTTCTGTGACCCACTGTTGTTTAGCAGTGAGCTGTTCAGTTTTCAGGTGTTTGGTTTAACTCCCTGTTTATGTATGTGGTTAACTTCCATTTTCACTGCATCATGGTCTGTGAAAATGGTTGACACAATTTCTATCTTTTTATTTTATTGAGGTATGTTTTACGGCTTAGCATGTGGTTTATCTTTGAGAATGTTCTGTGTGCACTGGAGAATAATGTGTATTCATATTTTTGGGGATGAACAACTCTGTAGATATTAACCAGCCCTCTATCTTCTATTTCTTCCTTCAGGGCCAGTACTTCCTTGGTGATTTTCATTCTTGTTGATCTATCAATAGTTGATAAAGCTTTTGAAGTCTCCAACTACTATTGCGTTGCTGTCATTGTCTTCTTTTAAGTCTATTAGCAGTTGTTTTAAATATTTGCTGGCCCCTCGTTGGGTGCATATATGTTTAGGAGTGTAATTTCTTCCTGGTATACATATCCCTTAATTATTAAGAAATGACCTTCACTGTCCCTTCTAACCTTTTTTAGCCTGAATTCTATGTTGTCAGATACTAGTATGGCCACACTGGCCTTTTGGAGAAGTTTTTGCATGGATAATTGTATTCCAGCCTTTGACTTTGAGTATGTGTTTGCTCTGCTTGTTCAGATATGTTTCTTGTAGTCAGCAGAATGTTGGATTCAGTTTTTTA
The DNA here is from genome assembly GCA_021461705.1 of Cryptotis parvus. Taxonomy (NCBI): domain Eukaryota; kingdom Metazoa; phylum Chordata; class Mammalia; order Eulipotyphla; family Soricidae; genus Cryptotis; species Cryptotis parvus. The sequence goes on along the minus strand of JAJIBD010021990.1, from coordinate 794 downwards.
ATCCATTTTGCCACGCTGTGTCTATTGGTGCATTTAGGCCATTGACATTGAGAGAGATATTGTCATAGGATTTTGTGCCATTTTTTTGAACAAGTTTGTTAAACTTTTTAGGGTTTGTCTTATCTTACAGCAGCTCCTTCAGTCCTTTTTAAATTTGGTTTCAATTCTATGAATTTTTTAGGCTGTTGCTTATCTATGAAGTTGTGTATCTTTCCTTCAAATATGAATGTGATCTGGCTGGGTACAGAATTCTTGGTGAGGCCTTCATTTTGTTGAGTCTTTTCACAATATCCAACCATTGTCTTCGGGCTTGGAGTTTTTCCTCTGAAAAATATGCTGTAAATCTTAGGGATTTTCCTTTGTATGTGATTTCCTTCTTTGATATTGCTGCTTTCAGTATTATATCTCTATCTGTGGTTCTTGTCATTTTGATTAGTATTTGTCTTAGAATATTCTTATTTGGGTTTCTTTTAAATGGTACCCTTCGAACCTCCTGAATCTGGGAGCAAGCGCTCTTTAGTTCCAGGAATTTCTCAGTATTGCTTTGATAGTTGCTCCTTCATCAGGGTTTTCTTCTTGTCCCTCTGGGACTCCAATAATCATTTTGTTATTTCTTTTGGTTTCATCTGGATTATCTCTTGTTGTCTGTTTATTTACTGTGAGTCTTGTTTTCCATCTTCTGTTGTTGCCGAGAAAGTCTCTGCACCCTCATCTTCAAGCTCACTGATTCTGTCCTCAGTGACTGCTACTCTGCTGTGAAGGCTTTTCAATCAGTTTTTCATTTCCCCATCTCA